>JAPKLW010000299.1:512380-563410 GCA_026898455.1 Plectranthus barbatus
GTTATGATCAAGTGCTAAATTTAAAGTTTGTGTTAAATAGGAATGAATCTCAGCCAATTGGATTGATAGCATCAATGGTTGAGATTAAAGCATCAAAGACTGACAAATTAAGCATAATTTTCATTCGTGCTTAATTATTTTATGAATCATACTTAATCCGATTAAGCATGATTTATAAAGCTAAAAAGTATGAAATTTGGAAAAAAAATCTAATCTCAACCATTATTTTTTTTTAAATTAATGATGTAGATTTATTTCTATTTAGAATAAACTAAGGCAAATTCTCAGATGAGACGGTTTCATCATTTTTATTGTGAGACGAATTTAATGAAATGATATTGCAAATAATGTCTCATCATTTTTATTGTGAAACGAATTTAATGAAATGATGTATTTCTGTATTGCAAATAATGTATTTCTTTGTTACAAATAATGTAATTTTTAAAAATGAAATGATGTATTTAACTTGTTGAAATGATATATTAAAATCCGTCTCACAATAAAAAAATATTGAGACCGTCTCTCAAGAGACCAAATCATAAACTAATTTTTAGTATGTGATTCACTCTCATTATATATATATATACACAGGTTGATAATAATTAATATAATGGAAATGAAACGGAACAAAACTTGGCCCATATGTTAACGCATCCGCTTAATCGAGTCCACAATTTCCAACCACATTTCCTTAGGACCACGTATTTTCTGACACCCTTATATTTAATTGGCTGGGCCCTTTAGTTTGTGAAGATCATTTATAATCAGTTCACTTTTTAAGCTTTATTCTCTCTATTTTTAGAACATTTCATATATAAAGATTTTTAAATAAAAAATATCTTTCTTCAACTTCTTTTTAGTAAAAGTTTTTGTATTATATGGGGATGTAAATTATATTAGTTTATTGGGTTTTGGATCCATCTTGTCGAATTGTTGATTATTTAATATTTCTTTATTTATTCTTTTTTGGATTAGTTTACGAAATATTATATAAATTGTTTTAAAATCATTAAACAATTTCACCGCGGTTTTGATTATTTAACGGTAAGAAATACATGAATATTATTCTCTTTTATAAAAAATTCAAAACGGATCATATTATTTATGCATTCATAATAAAGGTGTAAGTATTAATTTTTAATTTCATGATTAAATCATCTCTTATGATTTAATTATAAATTAAAAATTATTTACACAAAATAATCTTCATTAAGAAATATAATTTTTAATATTAGAAGTAGATTTTGGTAATGTAATTATAATTAAAAAATATTATTTCAAAATTGATCGAGTTAATTGGGTCGAACACATTGAATTTTGTGCTTACCCTTATCGAGCCTCATACTACTTGGATTAAATTCTTTTTATTCTAATATTTATATATATAAAGGGGAATGATCATATAAGAACACCCCTTAACATGTAAATATAAGAACCAATCTCAGCCATCCAAATTGGTGATCCAATATTCAAGACTAAATAATTTTCGTCTGCATTATAGTGTAGTAAAACATTCACTGAAGGGTAATTTTATAATATTTTTCTCTCTCCTCTAAAATATACTGAATCTTAAAATGATCATAACTCCTTCGATTTTGATTACTTTTTAATGTATTATATATCAAATTAAAGGTAATTTAATTATCTTTCAAACGAAATCTCTATTGCATATGTTTTGATTTTAAAATCATCGTAAAAAATGAAAATTAGTGATTATATTCATAATTCTCGTAACAGTACTCGAATTCTCATATAATTGTTAGAATTTTTGTTAGAGAAATCCTTCCTTACTTTTGATGTTTTGGTGGGTCAAAGAATGTAAGCCATCTTAGTCAGTTTTTCTAGTTTCTAGAGTTCTAAACCGTAATCCTTGTATAAGACCGATCGAGTTGTAATAGAACTTAGGCCAAAGACGAAGCAATGGAGAATGCTCAGAACTGACTATCATCACGCCTATCCTTAACAAAAAACTGAGTTGGAGCACTCAGTCTTAGGTCGATCCATACTGACAAGGAGAAGTCAGTATGAGGGCTTTCTAAAACTGACTACGGAGAAGTCAGTTTAAGGGATTTCCATACTGATCCATATAAATCAGTATGAGGGCGTTTCCCATTTTGACTATGGACAGTCAGTATGAGGATTTACCAAACTGACCGTGGGAAGTTAGTATGAGGGCTAAGCTATACTGACTCTCCAAAGTCAGTATAAGAGCCTCAGTCAGACTCAGGCTTTCATATATGCCTAAGTCAGTACGAGGTTATCCAAATTAGGTTCCTCGAGCTGCAAAGGAGTCTGACATAAAGTTAGTGTATAGTACACTGACAAAGGGCAGAGTAGAAAGGAGACCTAATTCATGGGCTATGATTGGACAATATAATCCATGAGTCTAATGTTTGGATTTATGTGTCTAACAGATAGAAATTCAAATTGTCATAGGTTCTCATCTATATAAAGACCTGCCCTCTCAACCTTAAACGGTTACCTTAATAGAATTCAAAATCTACTAGTCTAAAGAGACAAAGGGCATTTTTAGGTCATTTCTCCATGTAAAGCTCTCTCTGAGTTTCCGAGTTCTTAACACGAGACTTGAGTCTCTGACTCAAGTTACCCACGGTGCTATCTTCTCCTAGCACGAGGCGGAAGCTTTAAGCTGAAGCTCTATTTGGTGAATATATCTTTCTGAGATATATTCATAGCACTCAGTTTTATAGTCTGGGATTCTTATTCTCACGGGTGTATGCCAACCACCTGAGTTCTGGGAAGAACCTTTAAACATCCAACCATTCTTGGAAGAATTAGTAAACATCCAACCACCATGAAGTAGGCTGCGGGGTGCCTTCCGACTTCAACCTGAAGACTGAGTCTACATGGAGTTCCTAGGCGAGTGCCACAGCTGACCGAAAGACGGAGGTGCATGATCACTGTAAAATCTACAGATTAATAATAACAATAGTGGAAAATAAATTTGTAAACCCTAAGGTTATCGAATCCAGGGGAATTGTGTGGGGAAAATATCCTATGTACTAATTATGATTCTAAGATTCATTGTTTGAGTGAACATAAAATCAGGGTTTTGATTTGGAAAATAAAGATGACAATACTTGAAAATTAAAGGGGTTTTGAAAGCAAATTTAAAAGAACACAGATTCTAGGGAAGAATTCTTATTATGGATAACATGTAGGAATTAATTAATTTAACAGGTGGACTACTGCAACAATGTTATATTTCCTTGTTTGGCAAATATAACCTAGATTACTAATTAGTGACTATCTCCGCTCGGTCTCAAGTACACTAAATTAGTCAATCTGATAAGCAAATCAGTTCAATTCCTACAATCTAGTACATCTGTTTGGATAGTGTAGATTGTATCACGCATTCCTAATCCTACTATCAATATTCATCTCTCGGTCCTTCTATCAATAGCTAGACATCTAAATTAATCGTCACCTCTCGGTCCTTGAATTATTCTAGAATTATAAAATAAACACATGAATCATGAACCTAATCAATTAATCCTAACATGCATCCATAATAATATCAAACCCTAGAACCCGCTAGGGTTTCTAGCCACTCATCGCAGACAGAAATCCAAAAGAAAACATATTAAATTGCATAAACATAAAGAACTTACAAGAAAAATAAAAGGTTTCATGTTTCCCAAGTCTCCAAACTCTAAAAACTGAAAATATGATAATTCCTATGATAGCTTCCTCCAAAAAGTCAAATTTAGTTAGGTATTTATAGGGGTGGATGTGTATTCTATCAAATCTAGGGCTAAAGATATGAATAAATCCAATTTTCATCAATTTTCCCGCATCAGCAGACCCTCGTTGATCATTGCTGATTGGCATCGATCGACGTGGCTTCATCTTTGGCATCGATCGATGAGAATTCACGTCGATCAACATGGTCTCTCGCCCCTTCTGCGCGGTCTCACGGTTTTGTCCATAACTTCCTCTCCCGAACTCCAGTTGACCCGATTCCAGCTGCGTTGGAGAGCTAACTCAAAGCTTCATCCATTGCCATGTGCCAATAGCCCGAATTCCCCTTGTGGAAGAACTCTTCACTGCTACTCTTACACGTCACTGCTTTCGAAACAATTTTCAAGTGAATTTAGACCTAAAACCTGCAAAAACACTAAGATGCGCATAATACCACCCAATATAGACTCATGCATAGAATATATATATAAACTCAATAAAACTACATAAAATAGTAGAAAATAATATAGATAAGCGAGTAAAATAATGAGCTTATCAAATCCCCCAAACTTGAACGTTTGATTGTCCTCAATCAATAGGCAAGAAAGAAATCAAAAGATCATGCGATTAAAGTGCAATGCCTCACAAGATTCATCACATTCAAGGGTCAAAATCCACTACACACAAGCAAATTGAAAGAGACGGAAAATTCATCAACAGTGGAAGAACTCACAGGAAGTGTATCGCTCAACTCTCAAGTGTTTAAGGTATAGATGAAAGCACTCAACAACATGTATGATGAAATTTCTACCATAGGCTTGCTAATTTTCTAATATCTCCACTGCTAGAATGTGCACACAAGTCTAGAATCAAAAAGGACTTTCAACAGGTTGTAATGTAGGCTTTTTCTGATAATGTAGGGAAATATGGTCAAGTGACTAGAATCCATTAAGTGGCCAACTCAACAAACTACAACCACTCTCAATCATCATCCACCTCATCTCCTCAAATATATCAACAAATACATAACTTTTTTTTTCTAGCTCATTTGAATCTCTTATGCTCTTTACAAAATTTTTGTATTCTTATCTTTTCAGTGAGCTTATGAGAATTCTAATTATTTCTTTGACTTTATTTTTCACACATCATTTCACCAGTAATTTACATTTTCTTATCTCCATCTCACAATCATTCTACCCCATATACCACAACTCAAGCCATGAGTGAAACCAATACTTCTTCTTAATCTCATAGACAAGTAAAAAAAAAATTTGTATAGGCTCAAAAGTGGCTAACTAGGGAAAATTTAATGTGAAGGGACAGTGTTTAGGGAATTGGGCTATCAAAGATGGCCTAAGATCATTTCCTAAACTTGTGCACACTATTCAGTCTTAACACAGAAAATAGGCAAGTTCTAGATAAATAAAAACACACATGTGAATCTCACATCAAACGAAATAAAGGCTCAAATTTCTCATCCAAGGGTTCAAATTTTTTCTTCCACAGTCAATTTCAAATCAGCTCAATCATCATGCAAGCATAAATGTCAAATCAATCCTATCATGCGGTATTCTACATTCATAGGCATTTAACCACAATCACAATCAATTCAAACTCAACCCTCAACCGATTCTACTCTCACAATCTCATTCGGGTTATCTCAAAACTAAAAATATTTCCCCACATAATAGAATAAAACTTAAAAAAAAAAAATTAATGCTCATGCAAAAATTAAATACGGAAAGCAGAATAAATAAAAGATAGAACGTTCCATCTCTTGTCCACATCCCCCCAAACTTATTTCCAACTCGAAGAGTGGAATAAGTTTGAAAATCAGACAAAAGAGGGAACGATACCTGGTAGTTGATCTCAGACATCAACTTTTTTATCCCCCGGAGTCTTCGACATCGCACAACATGGAATAATTGTTGCTGGCACTTCGCGTTGATCGACGTAGGATGGCGTCGATCGACGTGAAGCCTTCTTGCGACCCTCTCCTTGGATTAAGTGTATCCAATCTGCCGGCTGCTCGGCGTCGATCGACGCCAGGCTGTGTCGATCGACGTCGAATTGTACTCAATTTTTTTTAATTAATTAAATTTGCAAAATAACTGTTAACGCAAAATTAATTAAAATTCGAAATAAAAAACAAAAATTAAAAAGGAAATACTAAAAAGGTTGGGTTTCCTCACAACAAGTGCTTGATTTAACGTCGCAGCTCGACGATACCTCAAATCACCGCCAGAGAGGTCGGGTCCAGACTCGCCGACCTTTGTCATCCAACATGTAAACTTTCCGATCTTTGATAATGGTGTTGAGCTCAGAAAAAGGTGGTGTAGTTGACACTTTCACCCTTTCATTTCCTCGCTCCCACTCAATGGTAGATGCTTCTTCCTCTTCAGATTCATCCCCTTCGTCAGTAGTGGAGACCCTATTGCACTCCGCTTTCTTCTTGCTCTTGTCGATCACAAAGGTGATCTTATCATCGTTTGCTCGGAGTGGGATCTCGCCGCCTCGACAGTCAATGAGAGCGGCGCTAGTGTGGAGAAACTCACGCCCCAAGATCATGGGCATGTTCTCGTCCTCCTTCATCTCATGTACCACAAAATCTGCAGGAAAAATGAGATGGCCCACGCGAATGAGCACATCCTCAAGTATACCTTTCGGGCGGGACAAAGACTGGTCCACCATCTGCAGGGTGATCGTCGTGGGCCTCATCTCTCCGATGTTGAGACGTTTGTAAATGGAGTACGACATCAGGTTGATACTGGCCCCAGTATCACATAGTACTCTCTCGAACGTGTGTCCCCCAATCTCAACCGGAATAGAGAAGCATCCAGGATCACTTCTCTTGATGGGCACCTGCTTTTGAAGTAGCAGGCTGCACTGCTCGTGGATCTTCACCATCTCGTTCTCCACGATTTGCTTCTTTCCACTCATCAATTTCCGTAGGTACTTCATGTTCCCCAGAATCTCCTTCAGTGCTTCGATCAGCGGGATGTTGATGCTGACCTTCTTCAGATTCTCCACAAATCTGGAGAACTTCTCGTCCTCTTTTTGCTTCGCGAACCGCTGTGGGAATGGTATAGGAGGGGGTTGATCTTCAGACTGCTTCAGCTTTGCGCCTGGAACAGACTTCAGCGTCGATTGATGTAGGGTGGCGTCGATTGACAGGGCTTTCTCTTATGCGTCGATCGACGCGGATGGTGCGTCGATCGACGTGGATCCTTGTCCCGCGCAGTTTTGCTTCTTTTCACCTCCAGAATCATTCACAGCCGTCTTGGGACCCTTGTAGCTCGTCCCAGGCCTCAGAGTAATGGCCTTCACTGACTTTTCCTTTGCGGGATTCACCTCTGTCGTATTCGGAAGCTGTCCAGGCTTGTGTTGGTTGCCGAGTGTGGTGGCAATCTGGCTCAATTGTGTGTCCATCATCTGAAGGTGTTTTGTCATCAGCTGTATGTGGTTGGACATCCCCTTCACCTCGGTTTCTACTTTCCCAAACCTGTTATCCGAGCTCTTGATGAATTTCTCGAGCGTCTCCTCCAGCACGAATTTCTTCCTTTCCACGATTTCTCCTCCAGTACCTACATTAAAACCAGACAGAGGGTGTTCTGCAGCAGAAGGGTTAGAATAAGAAAAACCAGGGTGAGATCGCCCATGGTTATAATGATACGCCTGATTGCCTCGGTAGTTATTGTGATAACCACCACCAATGTAGTTCACCTCCGTCCCGGCAGTTCCAGACGAACTGCTTGCACCCTGGTTCATGTAGTCGGCCTCCACCGGAATAATAGCCATGCTTGGCTCTGCAACAGCTGCAGCTTGTGTTGTGCCCAATTTTTCAATCTCTTCTCGAAGCTTTTTCACCTCAGCAACCACATCAATTTCTGTCTTGGCTTCCACAGCTTTGACGGGACTCTGTCTCTCAGTTGGCCATTGGTGGCTATTCAGCGCCATATCAGCCAGCAACCTCATACTCTCTACACCACTCTTCTTCATCAGTATCCCTCCAGCAGATGCATCAACCAACTCCTTCATGTGAGGATTCAAACCCTCATAGAAATGGCACACTTGCATCTCCAAATCGATGCCATGTCCAGGACAGAGTCGTAGAATCTCTTTGTACCTCTTCCAGGCTACGTAGAGTGACTCAACGTACATTTGCTTGAAAGTCGTGATGGTAGCCTTCCTCTTCAGCAACAGGCTAGGTGGGAAGTAGTTGGTAAGGAACTCTGCTCGAAGCTCCTCCCATGTCCCGATTTGACTCTTATCCAGTCCAGCAAACCAAGACCGTGCCTCGTCTCTGAGTGAGAACGAGAACAGTCTCATCCTGATCACATCTTGGGTTACTCCGTTCTACTTCACAGTGTTACACACCTCAATGAATTGGTTGAGGTGGGTA
Organism: Plectranthus barbatus; assembly: GCA_026898455.1. Taxonomy (NCBI): domain Eukaryota; kingdom Viridiplantae; phylum Streptophyta; class Magnoliopsida; order Lamiales; family Lamiaceae; genus Plectranthus; species Plectranthus barbatus. Next base: position 520,485 of record JAPKLW010000299.1, read on the forward strand.
TATGGATCTTCAACAGCTCTCCCCCCAAACTAGTTTTGCTGCACCATCTGAATAAGGCATGTGCATGGCTCAAAGTTGTTGGCATCGATCCCAACTCTGAATCCGACCTCTGCTTGCTGTGGAAGAAATCGATCTAAGATGGACCTTTGCGGGATCACAACTTGCCTATTGTTCAACTCTGCCAGTCTTGCAGCTTGTTCCGCTTGAGTAGACTGGGTTGCTTGCAGTTGTGCTCTCAGCTGCCGTACTTCATTCACAAATTACCTCTGCTCCTCGGGAGTCATATTTTGCAGAGGTGCTTCAGGATTCTCAGCCATCTCTCGTTGTTTGTCTTTTCCTTTCTTTTTGATTTTCCTGCAGGTTGCTTCAATTTCAGAGACAAAGGCCTCGAGACTTTTTCCTTAGGCTCGCGTGTTCATGCACCTGCGCAGAAAATAGGTAGATATCAGTTCGGCGTCGATCGATGTGGATGTCACGTTAATCGATGCAAGAAAGTGGTCGGCATCGATCGACGTAGCAAAGTGATCGACGTCGATCGACTCTAATAGGCATCGATCGACGTGGGATGCAGACACGAAAACTCACACACGCACACGTACAGAAAAATAAAACTCAATCCAGCAAATTCTAGGACGAACTAGTAACAAGATAAAATCTAACAATTCCCCGGCAACGGCGCCAATTTGATCACTGTAAAATCTACAGATTAATTATAGCAACAGTGGCAAATAAATTTATAAACCCTAAGGTTATCGAATCCAGGGGAATTGTATGGGGAAAATATCCTATGTTCTATTTACGATCCTAAGATTCATTGTTTGAGTGAACAGAATATCAGGGTTTTGATTTGGAAAATAAAGATGACAATACTTGAAAATTAAAGGGGTTTTGAAAGCAAATTTAAAAGAACACAAATTCTAGGGAAGAATTCTTATTATGGATAACATTTAGGAATCAATTAATTTAACAGGTGGAATACTGCAACAATGCTATATTTCCTTGTTTGGCAAATATAACCTAGATTACTAATTAGTGACTATCTCCGCTCGGTCTCAAGTACACCAAATTACTCAATCTGATAAGCAAATCAGTTCAATTCCTACAGTCTAGTACATCTGTTTGGATAGTGTAGATTGTATCATGCATTCCTAATCCTACTATCAATATTCACCTCTCGGTCCTTCTATCAATAGCTAGACATCTAAATTAATCGTCACCTCTTGGTCCTTGAATTAATCTAGAATTATAAAATAAACACAGGAATCATGAACCTAATCAATTAATCCTAACATGCATCCATAATAATATCAAACCCTAGAACCCGCTAGGGTTTCTAGCCACTCATCGCACATAGAAATCCAAAAGAAAACATATTATATTGCATAAACATAAAGAACTTACAAGAAAAATAAAGGGTTTCCTGTTTCCCAAGTCTCCAAACTCTTAAAACTGAAAATATGATAATTCCTATGATAGCTTCCTCCGAAAAGTCAAATTTAGTTAGGTATTTATAGGGGTGGATGTGTATCCTATCAAATCTAGGGCTAAAGATATGAATAAATTCGATTTTCATCAAATTTCCCGCATCAGCAGACCCGCGTTGATCATTGCTGATTGGCGTCGATCGACGTGGCTTCATCTTTGGCGTCGATCGATGTGGATTCACGTCGATCGACGTGGTCTCTTGCCCCTTCTGCGCGGTCTCACAGTTTTGGTCATAACTTCCTCTCCCGAACTCCGATTGACCCGATTCCAGCTGCGTTGGAGAGCTAACTCAAAGCTTCATCCATTGCTATGTGCTAATAGCCCAAATTACCCTTGTGGAAGAACTCTTCACTGCTACTCTTACACGTCACTACTTTCAGAACGGTTTTCAAGTGAATTTAGACCTAAAACCTGCAAAAACACCAAGATGCGCATAATACCATCCAATATAGACTCATGCATAGAATATATATATATAAACTCAATAAAACTACATAAAATAATAGAAAATAATATAAATAAGCGAGTAACATAATGAGCATATCAGTGCCACAAACTGTGTAAAGATCGTAAGGAGGCTTTTATTTACTTAGTGAATTATCCAGGCATTGGGTGTGAAGAGTGGATGTAGGATATTGAAATCCAAACCACTATAAATCTCTGTGTGTTGCTTTACTGCTTTCTTTTATACTTGCTCTGTTTTTCTATTTCACAAACTGACTCTTAAAACCTTCAATACTTGTCCAAGTATTGAAGCATATACATTGTGAAACTGACTTAAGACAAAACAGAGACTTAAGCTTAAACTGTCCACACACAAAACTAATTATACTCTTTTCGAACATACTAGTGCACGTGCTTATCTTTACTTCCGCTGCTTACACAAAACCTTCCGCTGCACTTGCACTCTGATTTTGGGACGAACAAGTGGTATCACGTGCCAAGGTTCTTACAGATTATAGTTTATTTGAGTCACTTAGGACCATTTCTCTGTTTTTCTGCACTTGGTTTCTGTTTTTTGTGTTTAAGCTTAGGTACACAGAATTGCGAAGCTTCCAAAGTACTCATCAGAAGATTTTGAGACATGGAAGAAGCGCTCGTTGATCATGCTGAAGAATGTCTATCTAGAAATGGCAGAGATTCTATATACCGGACCAATAAAGATCACTAAGGTGAATACTCAGCTCGGAGGAGCAGAAGGTCAAGAGAGAGTGGGGAAGCCTTATGCAGAGTGGACAAACGATGTTTGTTTTCAGTTGGATGCAGTGGCCATGGAGCTCATCTTACAATCCTTACCAGCGCCACTAGTTGTTGAAGCCTTCGAGCACAACAATGCCAAAAAGATGTAGGAATTTCTTGGCTCACTCAGTCAAGAAACAACTCAGATGAAGCGAAATAAACTTCAAAACTGTGTGGATAAGTATGAATCTTTTCAAATGCTTCCTGGTGAAAATGTCAAATCAATGGAAGCAAGATTCAATGCTATTATCTGCGAGCTGAAAAAATTGGGGAGAACATATGAAATTGCTGATATAAATGCAAAAATTCTCTCCAAGATGCCCAAGGAAGACTGGTTCGTCAAAGCCACCAGCTTGAAGGAGAAGGACCTCTCCAAGATGACGACCAAGGACGTGTTTGCCCAGCTTCAAGCCCATGAATGGGGTATTCAAATGGAAAACAGAAACGAAGCAGTACGAAGTGTCAGCACACATCCAGAAGCAGATGCTGCCTTTTTCGCAAAAAGGGTGTTCAAGAGAAGGCCTCAAAAGCCTTACCAAGCTAACAGATCTTCCGGACAGACGTCCACATCAAAGTCCGCACCAACACCTTCCTACTAGAAAAAGGAGGAAGAGAGCTCAGTTGAAGAGTTTTAAGAGCAAATGAAGAAGCTGACTAAACTTCTTGAGATAACCAAATCCAAGAAGAAAAGTTCACAGTCAAGTGAACTGAAGTTCAGCGACAGGCCCCCCAGAGGTTGCTTTAAATCCAACTCTCCAGATCACCTCAAGAACGAGAGCCCATTATTTTCCAAGGAGGAAAGGGAGCGCTTGAAGAGGGTGTTCAAAAATAAAGCCTCTAGAGCGATTGCTAAGGTCATGCTTACCAGAACTGAGGTGCCAAACATCTGAAACAATGACGATGGCTACTGCACATCAGACGATGAGGCAGTAAAAGAAGCCTTTCGGGAGCTAATGGCGAAGCTTGGAAAAGAGGAAGAAACTTAAACAGAGTCTAATACTCTGGTACACATTTCTAACTCAGTTTCTATTCCTATCTCATGCATAGAAGATAACTCTGAATCCAATTGCTCAGATTTAGAAAATGTTGCTCTTGAAACTTTGAATAGGGAATTTGCTTAGTTTTATTAGTTAAAATTTGTCTTGGCATGTGAAAACGCTTCACTGAAACTGAAAGTTTCAAAATTGTCTGAAGGGATCCAAGGATCAAAGTCAGTAAGTGAAGACTTAACTAAACTTAGAGAAGAGCATTCTACATTACTTGAATCGTTTAAATCCATTTCTAAAGAATGCACATCTCATAAATTGAAAATTGCTAGTGATAAAAAAACATATCTGTTCACTCTAGTTTAGTACTAGCAAAATTTCAGAAGCTCTAAGTTCACAAAGACATTCCTCTGATAGGTCAGGATTAGGATTTACAGAGAATAACTTGAGCAATCAAACTTCTACTTCCGAAATTGGGAATGTCTCGAATCATCACCTTAGGAAGAATTCCAGTTTAGAAGTCAAACTGTTAGGTAAAGGAGTAGTCTAGATGGACAAGAACTCTTTAGAAGATAATTAGGAAAGAAGGTGTCAGTCAGTTTCAAAACTGACTTCAACACCCAAGCTTAGAAAAGATTTGACTTTTAAGTCAAACAAACCTGAGATGAAGCCCATCATACCTAGGAAGTGGGGTAAGCAAAATGCATATAACTTTAGACAACCCACCTCAACAGCTAAAACTTAACTTTATAGAAAGTTAGTTTCATTTCTGGACTCTAGAAATCCGAGGTTTCCAACTCATAAATCTTATGAGAAGAGAACATATCCGTATAGAAAGAACATCTATACGAGGTCTCAGTCCGACCTACACTCTAACTTCAGGACTAGAAAGACTACATTATCCGGACCAAGTTTCTGAGAACCCAGTTGAAACTCAGTTTCAAGGAAGTCAGTTCCTAGATACTCAGTTTTAAGAAACTTAGTTTCAGGCCAGGTTTCATATACTCACCTTTTCTCACCAAACATGCATAGAAACTTCTTGAATCTTTTAAAAATGAAGAGAAAGGTAAAAGACTTTGTGACACGTAGGTATAAGGTGTCATAACACTAACCCTGCAGGACCCGCAGAAACACGAGTACCTTTTGTCTAACTTGATATGTCATGCAGCTACAAAGTCACCGAGGTCAATCAAAAAAGAAAAAATGAGCATGGATCTTGGACAGTGGATGTTCAGCTCACATGATCGGTGACAACAATCTTCTCTCAAAACTGAGAATGACAAGAGGACCACTTGTCACTTTTGGAGATGATTCAAAAGGCAGAGTTATCGACAAAGGATGCTTAAAGAGTAATGGAATTATCATCAATGATGTATATACTTGGTCACCAACCTCAACTACAATGTGCTGAGTGTGAGTCAGCTTATCCAGTCTGGATATGAGGTGACTTTAGTCAAAGGAGAATGCTGGATCAATGAAGAAGACTCCAAAGAGACTTTGTTGAAAGGTGTACAAAAAGGAAATATCTACTATGTGGATTGTGAGAGCGAAAAGCCAGGCACATGCCTTGTCGCAACGAGCCCATCCTAAGAAGGAGTCAACTGGCTATGGCATAAGAGACTTAGCCACCTGAATTTCCAGTCAATCAGACATCTTGCTAAACACAAACTTTTGGAAGGCCTAACACAAGTCAGTTTCAAGAAAGAAGAAGGTCTCTATAGAGCATGAAAGATGGGAAAGCAAACCTAAACGTCATTCAAAAATCAAACCATCACGACAAGCACAGATAAGATCCTTGAACTTCTTCATATGGATCTATTTGGACCAGTCAAGCCGCCTACCATTGGAGGAAAAAGATTCACTCTGGTTGTAGTTGATGACTACTCCAGATATACTTGGGTAAGGCTGCTGACAAGCAAGGAAGAAGTGAAGATTCAACTTCCAGAGCTCATCCTTCAAGTGCAAAACAGCAAAGGGGTCATAGTCAAAAGAATCAAATCTGACAACGGAACTGAGTTTTGCAACGGTCCTCTAATGGATTTCTGTGCTGATGCTGGCATTGCTCATGAGAAGTCAGCTCCAAGGATGCCTCAACAAAATGGCCTTGTTGAACAATGCTCGCTGAAGCTGACTTGAAAGAAGGTTACTGGGGAGAAGACTTGATGACAGTGTGCTATACTCAGAACAGAAGCGCCATCAACAGTCATCATCACAAAACCCCATACAAGGTGTTCAATGGTCGTAAGCCTTCTATAGCTCATCGTCGTATTTTTGGTCCACCATGTTACATCCATAACAATGAAAAGTCGAAACTGAATACTTTCAGTCCTAATGCTGATGTTGTATATTATAGTGTACCTATAGAACTATGCACAAGTATATGCAATCGACATGTAATACAGTCCTAGAGACCAGATATCAAACCCTAGAGAGTGTAAGTTAAATCGTGCACTTATAATTACTTGCAAATAACACGTGAGTGTTACTAATTCCTACTCAAAGCACAAATAAGCATAAATAATAATTCCAAATAAAACTAAGAACATCAATATTTCTTCCTGCCACAATATGATCATAAAAGTCTAAGGGTTATAATAATGATGAAAAATACACTCGAGTCATGGAAATAATTCACTATAACTATCCTATATGCTGGAGCTTTTGTCTCGCTTTTCTCTGAGCCTTAGAACCTTCATGAAATTGCCTAGCAAACTTCATTTCTACTAGATATACACTTTCCTATTGTGCATCATATGCCTATGCCTTCCACAATATTCAAGCGAAGAAATCCTGATTTCTGATTTTCTCTAAGTTGCACTATCTCATATGCCTATGTAAACAAAGCAATTATCTATGACCCTCTCTTCCTATTTCTCCTTTCGGTCTCCATAGGTGAGATATTTCTATCCACTTTCGTGCTTAAGAAATCAATTAAAGCAGGATCAAAGATAAACTCAGATATCACGAAACATAATTCTAATATATAATCAAACTCAAGTAAATATTACACAACCCAAGTGTGATGAGAATTAGTTCATACTTACGAAATAAACAAAATAAAATTCGAAACCAATCACCATGATTACAAACTCAAAAACTAATATAAAGAACTGATGGTGATGATCTCTGAATGGCCGATTGCTTTCCTCCGCAGCAAGCTATCCTTCCAATGTGTGTTCGTGTGTGTGCTCAAAAGTACCACCTTCTTGATATTTCTCCTCCCTTTTTCTTCATCACCCTTGATTCTCCTTCCCTTCTTGAGATCCTTCCACGTGTAGATGTGTTATTTTTCCTTTTAGACAATAGTTCGGCTCCTTGCTCGACACCTGTCCTTTCGGTAGACAGGATCACAAAAGTGTTTGATCCTTGTCTTCAAGTGGTCCCAGAGAGAGAATCTTCTTTATCCAGCTCTTTTGCATCTCACAAGCTCTAACATGACTACTGGCCAAATTGCGACTGATAAGCTCTAGCATTCCAACCCTGGCCAAAAATGTCACAAAATCTTGCAAAAACTTATTAAAATTCGAAATGGCTAAAACAAAGTGCAATGAACACAAAGATACAAATAAGATAAAAAGGACTCTAAATGAGAACAAAATTATTCAAAACAACATCCAAAGTAATAAAGAAGAGATCAAAAGATAACTCTTTATGAGAGTTATCACCTGATGAGGATATGGACATCCTTCATATAAGGGATACAGAGTAATCAACAAGACAACCAGACTTGTGGAAGTAACATACTCTGTTGTTTTTTATAAGTCTATTTTAGTGCGCAGAACCTTGAAAGAACTGGAACTTGATGATCCTGTTGTCAACAATGGGAGTGAGAAACTGTGTGCTGATAAAGAAGATCAAAGTCAAGTTACTCAAACCAAATCTGAAGATGATCACACAAGTGCTCCAGATGATGAGGCCAGTCCGATAATCGACCTTGCGAAAGCCTTTGGCTCATTGACAATGCTCCCAAGCATCCATCAAGGGGGAACTTCAGGAGATCAAAACAGAGCTCAGTTTGAGGGTCCAACTGGAACAGAGTCACCAACTCAAACTAACCTTACTGCATATGAAAACTCACTCTAAAGCTGCCCAACCCTGTACAACTCAAGAAAGTCAAGGAATCCAAGATATGGGAGTCATCCCTGGAGCAGGAAACTCCAGTCAAATTGACTTATTTCGAGTCCCATATCAGGAGCAAATGGTACTGAGTATCCTGAAGATTTCGTTCAAACTGTTGAAGTTACCCAGCTCCGAAAGCCGAAATGGTTAAGAAACCATCCTGAGGAATCCGTGCTTGACAGTGTTGCCAATTTAGTTCGCACGAGACAAGGAAGTGCATTACAGACTTGTATTATATCAAAGAATTCAGAGCCGACAAAAATTGGAGATGCTCTGATGTCAACTGACTGGAGTAATGCAATGTAAGAAGAGCTTGCTGAATTCAAGAGAAATGAGGTCTGGAACTTAGTAGACCGACCTACTCATCAGTTAGTTATCGGCACAAAATGGGTCTTCAAGAATAAGAGAGACGAAACTGGGAACATTGTAAGGTATAAAGAAAGAATGGTAACAAAAGGATATGCTAAATGTGAAGGAATTGATTTAAACAAAACTTTTGCTCCAGTGGCCAGACTTGAAGCAATCAGTTTATTCCTTGCTTATGCAGCGCACAACAACTTCACAGTTTTCCAGATGGATGTGAAGAGTGCCTTTTTGAATGGGGAGCTGAAAGAGGAAGTATACGTGGAAAAATCACGGGCTTTGAAGAAGGAAACCAATTTTACAAACTGAGGAAGGCTCTTTATGGGTTAAAGCAAGCACCCGGAGCTTGGTATGAGATATTGTCTCAGTTTCTCCTCTAGAATAGTTTCCGAAAAGGCACGATTGACACAACACTGTTCAGAATCAAGGATGGAGCAGACACTCTTCTGGTGCAGATATATGTCGATGATATCATATTCGAATGCAGAAACATGGATATGCGAAAGAGTTGGCCAAACTGATGCAAATCAACTTCCAGATGAGCATGATGGGCAAACTGACCTACTTCTTGGGTCTCCAAGTAATTCAGTCCGAAGGAGAGATCTTCATCAATCAGAAGAAATATACTAAGGACTTGATCAACAAGTTTTGTCCTGAAAAGAGCAAGCCCTTGAGAATTCTGATGAGCACAAGTGCTTAGATCAATCTAGATTCAGAAGGCGAGACAGTCAACCCTACAACATATAGAGGCATTATTGGGTCACTCCTGTACCTAACTGCAAGCAGGCCATATATCTCCTAGTCATTTGGGGTATGTGCGAGATTTCAAGAAAATCCGAAGAAGTCGCACATGGAGGCTGCCAGAAGAATAGTCAAATACCTAAAAGGAACTGAGTCATTAGGTATTTGGTACCCAAAATCTGACGAGTTGACTCTCAATGCTTACTCAGATTCAGATTTTGGAGGATGCAGAATCGACAGGAAGAGCATAAGTGGAACATGTCAGTTCCTAGGTCACAAGCTTGTAAGTTGGTTCAACAAGAAACAACACTTAGTTGTTACATCTACAACTATAGCTGAGTATGTTGCTGCCGCAAGCTGTTGTGCTCAAATACTTAGGATCAAGCAACAATTGCTTGACTATGATGTAGAAACTGGGTGTGTGCTAATCTATTGTGATAACAGTAATGCAATGTGCATCACAACGAACCGAGTTCATCACTCCCGAACAAATCACATCGACAAGTAGAATCACTTCATCAGAGACCATGTCGAAAAGAAAGATATTTCAGTAGAGTATATCCGAACTGAAGATCAACTTGCTGACATCTTCACCAAACCACTCCCAGAGACCAGATTTAAGGTACTCTGCATAAAACTGAGTCTACTGGAAGTTGATGAAGTTTTATTGGAGAAGAGTAATGGCAAATGAAACTGAGTCCAAGCTCTCAGTTTTAAAAACTCGATGCTCCACTCAGTACGCAAAAGGGACCCATCATCGCATCCGAAGAACATAAACTTACCTTCATTCAAACTGACTAATGAAGAGGCATTCAGTTTCAAGTTCGTACTTAGAAGATCTCAAATAAACGGATGCATAATTAAATTGAGTTCCAACTCTCAGTTTAGAAACTGAATTCTAGTCAGTCCCAAGAATTTTGAAATTCAGGATTTCGAATTCCAAAGAAGATCGTTACAGTTACATCGCTTTTAATGCGTATCTTGCATTGATGAATCAGATTTTCACACGTGGATAACGCTCATTACCACGTCGCTCCAGTCAAATCTGAAATGCGTATCGCGAGGCCACAAATCTCAATCATCACCGAATATACTGAAACTGAAAGGTCACAAGGTACACCTACCTCATTTAAATGACCTTTCTCTCTGCTATAAATAGGGTTCACTTTTTGTTTTCTGTGGGTGAAAAACATTCTAAAAAGAAATCACATGAAACAAAAATTTTCTCCAAAAATCTCAATTGTCGAACCCTTCCTTCCAAGTTTACACTTTGTCTTCACCAAAACTTCCCACAGATTTGGGAAAATGGTGTTAGAACCCGAACCTCCAAACATAAACACACCACCCTTTTTGGGTGCGGTCAAAGAGGGGGAAAAGAAGTATGGAAGGTGCAAAAGACACCAGAAGCTTGAGTAGAGCAGCCGCTCATTGTGCCTACAAGGCACAAAGTCACAGTGGAAGTCTACTATGAAGTGCCAATAAGACGCAAGAATCACATGTAGAAGTCTACTGTGAAGTCTCAAGTTGGCACGGACTACTCTAGCTGCTGGGAAACTCTTCACTGCATGATGTGCACAAACTGTTAAATCAGTTCATACAGTCGTAGGAGGATATAAGCTTAGGGGATACAAAACGTCATAAGGTATGTTCTTGTCACTAATGATGGACTTCACGATAATATCAGCACCAACAGACCCCCAAAAAGCACAGCTGTCGTAAGTTAGCATGAGGGAATCCTATGGAAAGCTGGTCAGCATATCAAACTAGCGTCTCTTGTGCTTGCCTCTGCAGTAGCCAGAATGAAGAACATCAAGAAGACCAAAAGCAGCTTAATATAGACTTGAAAAATAGTTTTGTAATAGTTTTCTTTGTGTTAGTTTATCCCTGTACTTGTAATGAAACTTATTAAAGGATGAACTGATTTGTTGATGACAATCTCTTTTTGTCCAACAAAGATCTTTGTTCTTGAAACACCGAACATACACAATCCAGTGTAATCAGCAGGCTTCTAACTCTCTCCCCTTCTTAAGATATAATTGCTCTACACTGCCTAGAAAAATCAATTGAGCAGTATCTCTCCAAGTTTAATGAGAAGATCTTAAGTAAAAAGCTGACATTGAGGGGGAACTTTTATGAGTTTATGCAACAAATTGTCAAAACTGTAAAAAATCTAAAGTTATCCTCACCTCATAAGCTTAGGTTCCAGATGGCTTTGACCACACCGAAAAGGGGGAAATTGTTAGGATTATTGTTAGAGAAATCCTTCCTTACTTTTGATGTTTTGGTGGGTCAAAGAATGTAAGCCATCTTAGTCAGTTTTTCCAGTTCTAGAGTTCTAAAATATAATCCTTGTATAGGACCGATCGAGTTTTAATAGAACTTAGGCTAAAGACTGAGCAATGGAGAATGCTCGAGAACTGACTATCATCACGCATAGCCTTAACCAAAAACTGAGTTGCAGCACTCAGTTTTAGGTCTATCCATACTGACAAGGAGAAGACAATATGAGGGCTTCCCCAAACTGACTAAGGAGAAGTCAGTTTAAGGGATTTCCATACTCATCTGGAGAAATCAGTATGAGGGCGTTTCCCATACTGACTATGGACAGTCAGTATGAGGATTTACCGTGTTGACCGTGGGAAATCAGTATGAGGGCTACGCTATACTGACTATCAAAAGTTAGTATAAGAGCCTCAGTTAGACTCAGTCATTCGTATATGCCTAAGTTAGTACGAGGTCATCCAAACTGGTTTACTCGGGCTGCAAAAGAGTTTGATATAAAGTTAGTGTATAGTACACTGACAAAGGGCAGAGCAGAAAGGAGACCTAAGGCATGGGCTACAATTGACCAATATAATCCACGAGTCTGATGTTTGGATTTATGTGTCTAATGGATAGAAATTTAAATTGCCATTGGTTCTCCTCTATATAAAGACCTGCCCTCTCAACCATAAAAGGTTACCTGAACAGAATTCTAAATGTACTAGTATAAAGAGACAAAGGGCATTTTCAGGTCATCTCTCCCTGCAAACTCTCTCTGAGTTTTTGTGTTCTTAACCCGAGACTTGAGTCTCTGACTCAAGTTATCCACCGTGCTATCTTCTCCTAGCAGGAGGCTGAAGCTTTAAGCTGAAGCTCTATTTGGTGAATATATCTTTCTGAGATATATTCATAGTAGTCATTTTCCTAGTCCGGGATTTAGATTCTCCCGGGCGTATGCCAACTACCTGAATTCTGGGAAGAACTTTTAAACATCCAATCATTTTGGGAAGAATTAGTAAACATCCAACCACCAGGAAGGAGGCTGCGGGATGTGTCCCCACTTTAACCTACAGACTGAGTCTACAAGGAGTTCCTAGGCAAGTGCCACAGCTGACCGGAGGACGGAGGTTCCATGGACTTTGTATAGATCGTAAGGATGCTTGTATTTACTTAGTGAATTATCTAGATCTTGGGTCTGAAGAGTGGATGTAGGATATTGAAATCCAAACCACTATAATTCTTTGTGTGCTGCTTTACTGCTTTCATTTATACTTGCTCTATTTTTCTGTTTCACAAACTGACTCTTAAAACCTTTAATACTTGTCCAAGTATTGAAGCATATTCATTGTGAAACTGACTTAAGATAAAACAGAGACTTAAGCTTAAATTGTCCACATACAAAATTGACTATACTCTGTTCGAAGAAACCAGTGCACGTGCTTATCTTTACTTCCGATGCTTACACAAAACCTTCTGCTCTACTGTTTACACTCTGATTTCGGGACCAACAATAATGAATGAAGTTTCACACTATAATGCATGAAGTTATACTATATAATGATGAAAAAGAGAGATGAAATGCAATTTTTTTTTCATGCGAGGTCCACAATAAAAATAAAATTCATTATTTTTGCATACTGTAGAAAATATTATAGTTGTTATAAAAGTTGAGCATACATTACTTGTTTTTAATTATATAGTTTTTAAATTTATATAAATGTATATTATTATATTAAATAATGCATGTTTGTTAGGTAAATAATGAATGTTTGCTAGGTATATAATGAATGCAGATGCACAATGTAATGCATGAAGTTATTATATATAATACAGAATATGATAGATAAAATGCAACATGTTTTTTTTTTTTGCGAAATCATCATTCATCATTATATTTGCACTTGTTATGTATTATATAGTAATAACATATGCATTATAATGAAAGTAATATAATTTTTCTCTAAATAAAAGTAATACCATATATTATATGCATAATTCTCGTAACAGTACACGAATTCTTATATAATAAATGCATTTGCACAATATAATGCATGAAGTTATAGTATATATGCAGATTATGATAGATAAAATGCAACGTGTTTATTTCAGCGAAATCATCATTCATCATTATATTTGCACTTGATATGTATTATATAGTAATAATATATGCATTATAATGAAAGTAATGTAATTTTTCTCTAAAATAAAAGTAATATCATATATAATGGAGGAAGTAATACCGTATAATTATAGTAATATTGTTCTAGAATAATAATAATATCATATTATAATGCAGGAATATGTTTGTTAGGTATATAATGAATGTTGAGTATATAATGCATGTTTCCTAGACATATAATGCATGTTTCTTATGCATATAATGCATGTTTGTTAGATATATAATGCATGCTGATGTTGAATATGCAAACATAAACTTAGATAAGTACAAAATGACAAAAATACCCTATAATGTAGGTTTTTTGAAATAAAATAACCAAAAATTCTATTAAAATCCTGAGCGTACATTCATCAAAATCAATGGCGAGGATTAGTTCTTATTTCTCATGGTAAGAGGTGTTCTCACTGGATTGCATCCCTATATATGTATATATATATATATACGGGGGAGTGATCATATGAGAACTTCCCTTACCATGTGAAAATAAGAACTAATCTCGGCCATCCAATTGGTGATCCAACACTCAAGACTAAATAAATCTTGTCTGCATTATAGTGTAGTAAAACATGCATTAAAGGGTAATTTTGTAATATTTTTTCTCTCTCCTCTTAAATTATCCTAAATCTTTAAATGATCATATCTCATTCGATTTAGATTATTTTTTAATGTATCATATATCAAATTAAAGGTAATTTAATTATATTTGAAACGAAATTAATATTGCATATGTTTCGATTAAAAAATCATCATAAAAAATGAAAATTAGTGATTATATGCATAATTCTCGTAACAGTACACGAATTCTTATATAATGACTGGAGTTGCACAATATAATGCATGAAGTTGTATTATATAATGTAGAATATTCTAGATAAAATGCAATATATTTTTTTTCCAGCGAGATCAACAAAAAAATTAAAATTCATTATCTTTGCATACTATAGAAAATATTATAGTTGTTATAGTTGTTATAAAAGTTGATCATACAATACTTGATTTTAATTATGTATTTTTTTTGTTATGTTATATAAATATATATTATTATATTATATAATGCATGTTTGTTAGGTATATAATGGATGTTTGCTTGGTATATAATGCATGTCGATGTCAAAATAATGTGGTCCACGGAGTATCGGTATATCTTAAAAATGAAGTTCACATGATAGACATTCAAATATTCATTCTAACAATAATTTTAAATAGTTTGATGTACGAATAAGAATTTATATATGACAATAATCTTTGAGAAAATTAATGATAGATATGTTTCAATCTTAAAGATTAGAGAATTCTCCTTATTTATAATTTTCCATATTAATTAAGATATTTTCCATATCAATTTGGATATGAATATCTTATATTTAGTGCATATAGTTATATTTTTCTCTCTCTTAAAATTATAAATATCATAATTCTCTTAATTTAAAATTATTTTTTAATGTACCAAAATAATATGATTTTATTATTTTTTAACTAAATCTCTATTGCACATGTTTAGTGGGACTAAACTATGTAACAAATGAAAATTATTAATCTTATGCACAAATCAAATAACTTAGGTATTATAATGTAAGTAAAATAATTTTGCTCTAAAATAAAAGTAATTAATACACTATAGTTCCGATTAAAAAATCATCGTAAAAAAAAAAATTAGTGATTATATGTATAATTCTGCTAACAGTACACGAATTCTTATATAATGAATACAATTGCACAATATAATGCATGAAGTTATAGTATATAATGCAAAATATGATAGATAAAATGCAACATATTCTTTCCAGCAAAATCATCATTCATCATTAAATTTGCACATGTTATGCATTATATAGTAATAGCATATGCATTATAATGAAAGTACTATAATTTTTCTCTAAAATAAAAGTAATACCATATATAATGCATGAATTAATACCGTATAATAATAGTAATATTGTTCTAAAATAAGAGTAATACACAATTATAATGCTGGAAGATGTTTGTTAGGTATATAATGAATGTTAGGTATATAATGCATGTTTCTTATGCATATAATGCATGTTTGTAAGATATATAATGCATGTCGAGGTTGCATATGCAAACATAATCTTAAATAAGTACAAAATGACAAAATACCCTATAATGCAGGTTTTTTGAGATAAAATGCCCGAAAATATTAGTAAAATCCTGAGTGTTCATTTATCAAAATCAATGGCGAGGATTGGTTCTTATTTCTTATGGTAAGAGTGGTTCTCACTGGATCGCATCCCTATATATATATATATATATATATATATATATATATATATATATATATAAGAACTCTCCTTACCATATCAACATAAGAACTAATCTCGGCAATCCGAATTGATGATCCAACGCTTAAAACTAAATAAATCCCGTCTGCATTATAGAGTAGTAAAACATGCATTAAAGGGTAATTTTGTAATATATTTTTCATCTCCTCTAAAATCATCCTAAATCTTTAAATGATCATAAATCATTCGATTTAGATTATTTTTTAATATATCATATATCAATTTAAAGGTAATTTAATTATCTTTCAAACGAATTAGTAACAGTAAACAAATTCTTATATAATGAATGGAGTTGCACAATATAATGCATGAAGTTATATTATATATTGCAGAATATGATAGATAAAATGCAATAGTTTTTTCCAGCGAGATCAACAAAAAGAATAAAATTCATTATCTTTGCATACTGTAGAAAATATTATAGTTGTTATAAAAGTTGATAATACATTACTTATTTCTAAATATGTAGTTTTTTTTATATTATATAAATGTATATTATTATATTATATAATGCATGTTTGGTAGGTATATAAAGATTGTTTGCTAGGTATATAATGCATGTCGATGTCAATATAATGCATGAAGTTATAGGATATAATGCATAATATGATAGATAAAATGCAACATGTTGTTTTTGCGAAATCATAATTCATCATTATATTTACACTTGTTATGTATTATATAGTAATAACAAATGCATTATAATGAAAGTAATATAATTTTTCTGTAAAATAAAAGTAATACCATATATAATATGCGTAATTCTCGTAACAGTACACGAATTTTAATATAATGAATGTAGTTACACAATATAATGCATTAAGTTATAGTATATAATGCATAATATGATTGATAAAAGTTGATCATACATTACTTGTTTTTAATTATGTATTTTTTTGTTATATTATATAAATGTATATTACTATATTATATATATAATACATGTTTGTTAGGTATATAATGAATGTTTGTTATGTATATAATGTATGTCATGTCAATATAATGCATGAAGTTATATAATGAATGCAGTTGTACAATATAATGCATGAAGCTATAGTATATAATGCATAATATGATAGATAAAATGCAACATATTTATTTGAGCGAAATCATCATTCATCATTATATTTGCACTTGTTTTGTATTATATAGCAATAACATATGCATTATAATCAAAGTAATATAATTTTTCTCTAAAATAAAAATAATACCATATATAATATGCATAATTCTCGTAACAGTACACAAATTCTTACATAATGAATGCAGTTGCACAATATAATGCATGAACTTATAGTTATAGTATAAAATGCAGAAAGTGATAGATAAAATGTAACTTGTTTATTTTAGCGAAATCATCATTCATCATTTTATTTGCACTTGTTATGTATTATATAGTAATAACATATACATTATAATAAAAGTAATATAATTTTTCTCTAAATAAAAAGTAATACCATATATAATGGAGGAAGTAATATCGTATAATGATAGTAATATTGTTCTAATATAAAAGTAATACCATAATGCAGGAAGATGTTTGTTAGGTATATAGTAAATATTAGGTATATAATGCATGTTTCATAGGTATATAATGCATGTTTCTTATGCATTTAATGCATGTTTGTTAGATACATAACACATGTTGAGGTTGAATATACAAAAATAATCTTAAATAAGTACAAAATGACATAAACACCCTATAATGCAGGTTTTTTGAGATAAAAAGACCGAAAATTCTAGTAAGATCCTGAGCGTACATTCATCAAAATCAATGGCGATCATTAATTTTTATTTCTTATGGTAAGAGGTGTTCTCACTGGATCACATTCCTATAAATCTATATACGATTTATAAAGCAAAAAAACATAAATTCTGGAAAAATGTTTTAATCTCAACCATTGAATTTTTTAGATGAATGGTGTAGATTCATTCCTATTTAGCACAAACTAATTTTTAGTATGTGAGTCACTATATATATATATATATATATATATATATATATATATATATATAAACTCTAATCCGTCCTTTTACCTCATTTTAATTGAGCAGCTTTTGAGTTTCAAACTTAAAAAACATCCCTAATTTTATATGCACTTGTTTCTAACATTTTGATTAATAATGATTTGCGACGAAAAACTCAAGTTTATGAAATTGTTCGATAATTAAAGAAATCTCAAATTCAATAATTATAGTTTCGACTTAATGAAGAATTTATAATAATCACAATAAAAAAATCATCAAATCTAGTACAAGTTTTTAGTTACATCTTGTGTCAAGGGAAATACCTATTCATGTTTAATGATTGGTTGAATTTAGTAATTAAGGCTTAATGATACATTAATCAGAGTTTAGTAGTTTACTTTATTGGTTATTTGCGTTGTTATGATTGACCTAAAAATATAATTGTCTAAAATTTGTTTTAAAAATTAAATTATGTAACTTGTTGGAAAATACTGGGAAAATTCGCAATAATTTCCTGTTAATTGAATAGAATTATTAGCATAAAGTCTTCAGCCGCCCAAAAACACTATCTTTTAACTTCCTACTTGATGGGAATAATGATGAAATTGCTAGAAATACCCCTTTCGATCTTACTATGTAATTGTAATAGGTTTTGGTGCATCAAAACTAGCATACCTAGTCTCTAGCATCTTAGAATTGTGTAGAAATTGTAAAAGTCAGGTATTGGAAAATTATTTTCGCGTTGTAATAGAGCTAGAAATGATTGCTAAAGTTTGCAGAAGGAGTAAGCAAAGTTCGAGGAGATTGATAGAAGACTCAAGCAAAGTGCGAAGAGATTGCTGAAGGATTCAACAACCACAAAGATTGCTAAGGCTGCTAGCAAACAATGACGTATCGGAAGGCTAGCAAACATTCGGAGTTTGCTGATGACACTCAGCGAACACATCAAGTTGCTGAAGAAATGTAGCGCACAGATTGCTGAATCTTAGCAAAGTTGCTCAAATCTCGACATATCGATAGAGACTCAACAATATGTCTGATAGCAATCAATAATCGACTAAAAGCCGCAAAAACAAGGATCTTTAGGTTCCAGAGTTCAAGGAATCCCCTGGAATCGAAAAGTTGAATTATCAAAGGACAAAAAAGGAGATTTCCAGACTCGACTAAAAGTTCCGTTCTGACAAGCCGACTATTTGAGGAAAGAGCCAATCAGAAAAGGAAGAGACCTGAAGAGTCTCTGTGCTTTTCACAAAAAGAAGAACGACGATTGACGGGTTGACCAAAAGAGTCTAACAGATAAAAAGATTCAAACAAAGATGTTTGAATCTTCACCTATAAATAGAAGGATTCGCAAAGTTCAAAGGATCTACCAAGTACAACGAAAACTCGCACATATATTCTGTTGAATTCAAATCTGATCAAGTAAATGTTCGAGGCTTGCCACAAGCTGTCGTGTTCATCACGAGACCAAAGAAGCTCATTTCTAAGGTTAACTTTGAAGTTCTTTCTGTCTAAGAAAGAACTTAGCAGGCACCTTGATCTACAAGGTTGACTATTACGGGCATCTAGCAGCACGTGTGATAAGTTTCAGGATGAACTCTAAAAATCCTATTCTGCGACCAAGGAGAAGGGAGGTGTGTCCTCACTCTAAGTATTTACCGAGAGGTTGATATCTGAGGAGTGTTGATGGTGCGCTATGACCAGATAGAGGAGCTACTTGCAGTTAGAGATCAAGTTTTGCCTTGTACAATCAATCTTAGTAAATTACCAGTCAACAGACTGAAGAGTGGACGTATAACATTTGTTCGAACCACTATAACCTTTGTGTCATTTACTGCTTATTGTTTTATTATTTCTATTAATTTAAAACACAACACCTCAAGTGTTGTCGAATAACTTGAAATAAACCTAAGTACTATTCAAGCTTAAACACACATTTCATGAACACTTGCTGAGTTGAGACCTTAGCAAGGTAAGTGCAAGAACCTTTAAATATTCTACTGCATACATAGGTACTGATCGGGGACCAACATGCAGTATTAGAGCAATTAGTCTTTACAGACTAGCTGCTTTTGAGTCGCTTTGGACCAGATCCATTTTCCTAGCACTTTCTTGTGTTTCGTGTTTAGCTTAGGTTAAGAGAAATGGCGAACAACGTGAAGTTGAACAGGTACTCTCCAGAAATTCATAACGTCTAGAAAAAGAGGTCGCTGATCACCTTAAAGAATATTCACCCAGAGATGGTGTACATGATTGAAGTAAGACCTATCAAAATCCAGAAGGTGAATGCTCGACTTAGTCATGATATTACTGGACCAGAAATGGTGGATAAATCGTACGCTGAGTGGACCAACAAAGATCGGATATGCTCACAACTTGACTCTGTGGCTATGGATTTGATCCTGAATGCTCTACCTGAAACTCCAATGATCGAAGCCTTGGAGTATCCCAGTGCCAAAAAAATTTGGGACTTTCTTGTCACCTTATGCCAAGAAACAAATCAAATGAAGCAGAACAAGCTTCAACAATGTGTGGACAAGTATGAGTCATTCCAGATGCTTCCTGGAGAGACAATAAAGCAAATGGAAGTTAGATTTAACTTTATCGTCTGTGAGTTAAAAGAGTTGGGAAGAAAATATGAGCTTGCGGACTTGAACGCAAATGTGCTCTTAAAAATGCCCAAAGATGATTGATTTGTTAAGGTGACAAGACTCAAAGAAAAAGATCTTTCGAACGTGAGCACGAAAGAACTATTTGCACAGCTTCAGGCCCATGAGTGGGACATTCAATAGATCAATAAAACTGAAGCTGTCAGGGCCGTTACAGCGTTGAGAACCATGCTGAAAATAATGCATACTTTGTTAAGAGAGAAGCCCAAAAGTGGAAGACCAAGAAGCCATTCCACTCGGATCGCCCAGCTCAGTCAAGTCCTGCACAGGAGACTACCTCAGCAAGTAGGTCTCAACCTAAAGAGGATGAGTGTTCTATCAGTGAACTGGAGGAACAAATGAAAAGGCTGCAAAAGCTCTTACTGAAGGCTCAGGCAAAGAAGGAAGAATCACAGAAAACACAGCCAGTAGATGATATGTGTGTGAAATGACCAATTTATTGATATGTTTGAGTGCTTTTTTGTGTTCATTTTCACCCACATATCATAGGTTTTTGTTCTTTTTGGTCTTGTTTTTGATCTTTGTCGTGTTGGCGTTGTTTAGGGAAGGATATGAACATTTTCATCAAGTTTTGCCCATTTTTGGTGAAATATCGACCTGGATTGTGCACAAGCTTTGGAAATATCAACCCGGATGGAGCAGAAGAGAAACAGGGGGATTACAGAGCCAAATCCTGGTCCGGACCATGTTGGGTTCGGCCGAGATTTGCCTCTGTAGGGCAGATCTCGACCGAACCCTGTAGAGCTCGGTTGGGATCTGCTCTACAGTTGAGCAAAGATGATGAATGTTGTGATAATTCATGTTTTGGTTATAGCTTTCTTAGTTAGATAGATAGATTTACTAATTGCCTAGGTTAATAAAAAACTCAACAATTATATCGTGTTTAGATAAAAGAGCAACGCTGTATTAACTAGTATTCTAGCGAGCGAAGTGAGAAGTTCCTGGATTGATAAAATTATTCTTGTATTCACACTAGAGTAATAATTGGCTATTGTTGATTGAGAATTTAGTGCACATCATGTTCTGGCGCTTTTGTCTGGGACTTAATTGAGTAGGTTGCTAGATATTAGTGAACTTGAGTTGCTTATAGTCTAAGTGTTTATTTAACTATTTGTTTGACTTGAAATTTTGTTTGTTTGTTGATTTGAGTTTTTGGGTTCTTGTAGGTGGTGTGTGATTATGAGGTCCAAAGCTCGGGTGTTAGAAGCACAAAAGTGGAGCGAAATAGTTGAAGGAATTGAGATCAACAAGAAGGATCGAAGAGATGAGACGTTAAGGATGGATGAACTCCAAAGGCAATTAGAAGAGATGAGGGCAGCTTTCAATGGAAGAAATGAGCCAAAGAGGCCTCTCCAAAATCTTTTCCGACCACAAGGAGACAATGCCATGGGAGGATTCCGGCTGGGGGTCAATGCGACACAAATCGAGATCAAGCCACAACTCGTGCAAATGATCTAAAGCAATCAATATGGTGGCCATCCGACAGAAGACCCCAACGCCCATATCTCCCATTTTTAGAGATTACCGGCACAATCAAGATAAACCAAGTGCCTCAAGACCACATAAGGATGAGACTTTTTTCATTCTCTCTACATGACGGGGCGAGGCATTGGTTTGAAGGTCTATACAAGGAGAACGTTGCCTCTTGGAATGAGCTGCGTGAGAAGTTCCTCTTCAAGTTTTTTCCACCGAGTCTTACCTTGAAGCGGAGAGCCAATTAAACCTCATTTGGTCAAAGGTACGATGAACGATTATACGAGGCTTGGGATCATTTCTGGGACTTGATCCAAAGGTGTCCAAGGCATGGTTTATCAAGGAGCCAACAAATATGCCAATTCTATGGGGGTCTCAATTATGAGACCAAGGTGATGATGGATGCCTCATCAGGGGCGCATTCCATGACCAAGAGGAGGATGAGGCTTGGAGAACCATTGAAAAAATGGCCGAAAACAGCTACCAATGGCCAAAGGAGAGAAATGATTACCGATCGGTAAAGGCGGTAGGAGATGTCAAGGAGAGTGATGAACTAGGGGAGCAAATCGCCATGATGCAAAAGAAATTGGATATGTTAACTTCCTCTAGTGGGAGGAAGGTTGAGTTGATAATGGAAAAGAGAGAAGATATGTACCCGGAGAATGTGAACTTCGTGAATCAATGAATGGGGTACAACAACAACCGCGACCCATATAATCCACCGGGTAATATGTACTATCACCCTTCCAAGCGCTTCCATCCCAATTTCTCTTATGTTAACCCGACCAATGCTTTGACCTCCTCTGCAATTGGAGAATGCTGGGCGTAGTTCACAAGGAGCTTACATGGGAGGAGGAGGTAGTCTGCATGAGAATCATGAGGAAAGGAAAAATCCGAATGAGGACATTGACAAGAGATTCGGAAAATATGACGGTATGCTAGCTGAGATAAAAATCCAAATCTCTTTTGTTAGCCAAGCAATTGAGTGGGAAGCATCAAGCCGATAAGTTTTCAAGCGATACGGAGACTACCCAAAAGAAAAACTGTAACGTTGTGAATGAAGAGCTAGGAGAGGAGGATCGAGTCTTGGTAATGACTCCAAAGGTGGAGAAAGTAGAGTTTGATGAAGAACAAGACGTTGTGAAAGATGAATCAATTGAGAAAGTTGAAGGTGAAGGAGTGAAGGAAAGTGTGACTCAAGAGGATGAAGTTAAATTCTTCGACTATGTTAAGAGAGGTGACATTGAGATGCCACTTTGATCGCTGGAAAAATAGCCATGAAAATTATAGTACAAAGACAAATAAATTTATTATACACCCTAAGGTGGTCGAACCCTGGTAGCCGTGTGAAGCACACACAATTAACACGTTAAATTTATCAATCCGATCTCTTTTCTAATTCGCTCAAGTGGATATCATCTACTCCATTGAAGGGTATCAATAGCTAGGTTACTCAAAAGTCGTTGATTTTTTGTTCTATCTAGGTAATTCAATGTAAACAAAGCTTTAAATGTAAACAATGAACAATGAAACAATATGCAAACTTCTCCAATCAAGCAATTCAATCAATAGTTTAGGTAGATTAAGATAACCAATCCGACAATCTTAGAAGATAGTGAGTGTTTGTAAACTTCAATTGTTCCGAATTAAACCAAGTTATGTTGCAAACAATTTTAATTCCTATGAGGTTGAGCAACCAACTCTAATGTCGCTAGTCACTTGCTACGGATAACTAGCGGTAGATGACACTAGGAATTGCAAACAGCTAAGTTATTAACTCCTAGGCCACTCCCAATTGACCGTCGATTATCGCCCTACAATCCTAGCACCGCACATGGATTGGAACTAGAACTATAAGATTATGCACTTATCACGACGATTCCGTCCACGTGTTGGCTGCAACGTTCATGTCAACTACCTAAAGGCTGGCTATTACCTACACCTAATAGGCAAGAACAAGCTCAAGTGCAAATCAACCCCTCATAGGAAAGTAAACAAGCATAATCGATTCAATCCATCACAATATCCGTAATACAACACTCACTAATGAAATTAGTTCTCCATACCTTGAGTTAAGTACAATACAAATTGAGAATTGAAAGAATTCATTACAAAACTCCAAGGTCAACGATTGATCTTCTTCGGTTGTCTTCCTTAAATCCAATCTACCTCTCTTCCTTCTTCAATCTTCACCAAATGGATGGAATGTGGCTTTATTCCCATTGATTTTGGTTGGGGAGAGGATTAGAGATGAATCTAGGGAGAAGTATTGTGACGGTTATTCTAATTTTGGCCAAAAGTTCTTCAATTAACTGATTTTCCCCCTTTTATAGGCGAGCAAACAGGGCCTCGGATCGCCTGAGCCAACCAAGACTCGCCCGAGCCATCCTGGGAACCGCAACAATTTGGGAAACATGATTTGGCTCGGCCGAGCCAGACCCGCACGACCGAGCCTCCTCTCTGTCAGCATGGCTCGGTCGAGCCTGCACTGCTTGGCTGAGCGAGCCCTATGTCCGGCTCAGCTCGGCCGAGCCTGCTTCGCTCGGCCGGGCGATTCCTCCAAGCCTCCGAAACTCTCCTTTCGCTCCGCTCGGACGAACCTAAAAGCAGTCGAGACAAAGCCAGAATTCAACGTGGTTGCTGAAGTGAAAAAGCTCCGGGAAGACATTACAAAATTAGAAGCAGTAAAAGCCACAGCTACCGCTGCAGCAGAGCCAAGCATGGCCATAGTACCCGTGGAGGCTGACTACATCAATCGGGGGCGAGCAGCTCATCTGGAGCTGCTGGAGGAGAAGTAAACTATATTGGAGGTGGTTATCAGAATAACTACCGAGGAGGCAATCAGGGGTATCATTACAACCATGGGAGAACTCACCCTGGTTTTGCATATTCTAACCCCTCTGCAACAGAGCACCCTCCACCCGGTTTTGATGTAGGTACTGGAGGAGAGATCGTGGAAAGGAAGAAGTCTGTTTTAGAAGAGACGCTCGAGAAGTTCATCAAGAGCTCCGACAATCGGTTTGGGAAAGTGGAAACTGATGTGAAAGGAATGGCAAATCACATGCAGTTGATGACAAAACACCTTCAGATGATGGGCACGCAATTGATCCAGATTGCCACCACTCTCAGCAACCAACACAAGCCCGGACAGCTTCCGAACACAACGGAGGTGAACCCAAGGGTTCAAAAAGACTGCAAAGCCGTCACTCTGAGGTCTGGGAGGAGCTACAAGAATTCCGAGATGGTTGTGAACGAGTCTGGAGGCAAAAAGGAGCAAAATTGCACAGGGGATGAATCCACGTCGATCGATGCACCTCCCGCATCGATCGACACCAAAGAACAGGTCAGCATCAACATCCCGCTGATCAAAACACTGATGGAGATCCCGGGGTACATGAAGTACTTCCGGAAATTAATGAGTGGAAAGAAACAATTCGTGGAGAATAAGATGGTGAAGATCCACGAGCAGTGCAGCCTGCTACTTTAAAAGCAGGTGCCTATCAAAAAAAGTGATCCTGGATGCTTCTCTATTCTGGTTGAGATTGGGGGACACACGTTCGAGAGAGTACTATTTGATATTGGGGCCAGTATCAACCTGATGTCGTACTCCATCTACAAGCGTCTCAACATCGGAGATATGAGGCCCACAATGATCACCCTGCAGATGGCGGATCGGTCTGTGTCCCGCCTGAAAGGTATACTAGAGGATGTGCTCATTTGCGTGGGCCATCTCATTTTTCCTGTAGATTTTGTGGTGCATGAGATGAAGGAGGACGAGAACATGCCCATGATCTTGGGGTGTGAGTTTCTCGACACCAGCGCCGCTCTCATTGACTGTCGAGGCGGCGAGATCACACTCCGAGCAAACAACGAGAAGATCACCTTTGTGATCGAGAAGAGCAAGAAGAAGGCGGAGTGCAATCGGATCTCCACTACTGAAGAAGGAGATGAATCTGAGGTGGAGGAAGCAGCTGTCATTGAGTAGGAGCGAGGAAAGGGAGGAGTGAAAGTGTCAACTACGCCACCTTTTTCTGCGCTCACCACCATTGTCAAAGATCGGAAGGTTTACATGGTGGATGCCAAAGGTCGGCGAGTCTGGACCCGACCTCCCTGGCGGTGATTTGAGGTATCGTCGAGTTGCGACGTTAAATCAAGCACTTGTTGAGAAGTAACCCAACCTTTTACGTGTTTTCTTTTCAATTTTCATTTTTATTTCAAAGTTCTATTATTTTTGTTAACAGTTATTTTGCAGTACATAAAAAATTGGGAGTACAGCTCGACGTCGATCGATGCAGCCTGGCGTCGATCGACGTCGAGCAGCCGGCCGACGGGATACACTTGATCCGAGAAGAGGGTCATAAGAAGGCTTCACATCGATCAACGCCATCCAACGTCGATCGAAGCAAAGTGCCAACAGCCACTATTTCACGTCGTGCGATGTTTGAAGACTCTGGGGAATAAAAAGTTGATGTCTGAGATCAACTACCAGGCATCATTCCCTCTTTTGTCTGATTTTCAAACTTATTCCACTCTTCGAGTTGGAAATAAGTTTGGGGGATGTGGACAAGAGATGGAACGTTCTATCCTTTATTTATTCTGCTTCCCGTCTTTAATTTTTTTTTTTAAGTTTTATGCTATTTTGTGGGGAAAAATTTTGAGTTTTGATATAACCCGAATAAGATTGTGAGATTAGAATTGATTGAGAGTTGAGTTTCAATTGATTGTGATTGTGGTTAGATGCCTATGAATGTAGAATACCGCATGACAGGATTGATTTGACACTTACACTTGCATGTCGATTGAGCTAATTTGAAATTGACTGTGGAAGAAAATTTTAAACCCTTGTGTGAGATTTTGAGCCTTATTTCGTTTGATGTCAAATTCACATGTGTGTTTTTATTTCTCTAGAACTTGCCTATTTTCTGTGTTGAGACTGCATAGTGTGCACAAGTTTAGGAAATGATCTTAGGCCATCTTTGATAGCCCAATTCCCTAAACACTGTCCCTTCACATTAAATTTTCCCTAGTTAGCCACTTTTGAGCCTATACAAAAATTTTCTTTCCTTGTCTATGAGATTAAGAAGAACTATTGGTTTCTCTCATGTCTTGAGTTGTGGTATATGGGGTGGAATGATTGTGAAATGGAGATAAGAAAATATGAATTAGTGGTGAAAAGATGTGGGAAAAAGAAGCTCAAAGAAATAATTAGAATTCTCATAAGCTCTCTAAAAAGAATAGAATACAAAATTATGTAAAGAGCATAAGAGATTCAAAATGAGCTAGAAAAAAGTTGTGTGTCGTTGATATATTTGAGGAGAAGGGTAGATGTTCATAGAAGGTGGTTTGGATTGATTGAGGAAGTACAACTTGATTGATTTTAGTCACTTGGCCATATTTCCCTACCTTTCACAAAAAGCCTACATTACAACCTATTGAAAGTCCTTTGTGATTCTAGACTTGTGTGCACATTCTAGCAGTGGAGATATTAGAAAATTTCCAAGCCTATGGTAGAAATTTCTTCATACATGATGTTGAGTGCTTTCATCTATACCTTAAACACTTGAGAGTCGAGCGATACACTTCCCGTGAGTTCTTCCACAGTTGATGAATTTTCTGTCTCTTTCAAATTGCTTGTGTGTAGTAGATTTTTGATTCTTGACTGTGATGAATCTTGTGAGGCATTGCACTTTAACTACATGATCTTTTGATTTCTTTCTTGCCTATTTATTGAGGACAATCAAACGTTCAAGTTTGGGGGGTTTGATAAGCTCATTATTTCACTCACTTATCTATATTATTTTCTACTACTTTATGTAGTTTTATTGAGTTTATATATATATATTTTATGCATGAGTCAATATTAGGTGGTGTTATGCGTGTTTTGGTATGTTTTCCATAGGTTTTAGGTCAAATTCACCGGAAAACCGTTCCAAAAGCAGTGATGTACAAGGGTAGCAGTGAAGCGTTCTTTCACAAGAGGAATTTGGGCTATTGGCGAATGGCAATGGATAGAGCTTCGAGTTAGCTTTCCAACGCAACTTGAATCGGGTCAATCGGAGTTTGGGAGAGGAAGTTATGGCCAAAATCGTGAGACCGCACAGAAGGGGGCGAGACAAAACCACATCGATCGATGTGGAATCCACATCGATCAACGCCGAAGATAGTGCCACGTCGATCGATGCACTTCTGGCATCGATTGAAGCGAGTCTGCTGGCGCGGAAATTCGACAAAATTGGATTTTATTATATCTTTAGCCCTAGTTTTGATAGGATACACATCCACCTCTATAAATACCTACAAAATTCGACATTTTCAGAGACCCTTCATTTTTTCAGATCTCTTTTCATATTTTCATTCCGCAATTTAGTTTTTAGAGTTTTGAGAGTTGGGAAACACGAAACCCTTTTATTTTCTAGTAAGTTCTTTATGTTTATGTAATTTAATATGTTTTCCTTTGGATTTCTATCTGCGATGAGTGGCTAGAAACCCTAGCGGGTCCTAGGGTTTGATAGTATTATGGATGCATGTTAGGATTAATTAATTAGGTTCATGATTCCTGTGTTTATTTTCTAATTCTAGATTAATTCAAGGACCGAAAGGTGACGATTAATTTAGATGTCTAGCTATTGATAGAAGGATCGAGAGGTCAATATTAATAGTGGGATTATGAATGCATGATACACTCTATAATGTCCAATGAGATGTATTAGACTATAGGAATTGAACTGATTTGCTTATCAGAGTGACTAATTTGGTGTTCTTAAGACCGAGCGGAGATAGTCACTAATTAGTAATCTAGGTTATATTTGCCCAACCAAGGAAATATAGCATTATTGCAGTATTCCACCTGTTAAATTAATTGGTTCTTACATTTTATCCATAATAAGATTTCTTCCCTAGAATTTGTGTTCCTTTAAATTTGACTTCAAAACCTCTTTAAATTTCTAGTTTTGTCACCTTTATTTTCCAAAAAAAA
Source organism: Plectranthus barbatus (assembly GCA_026898455.1). Classification (NCBI taxonomy): domain Eukaryota; kingdom Viridiplantae; phylum Streptophyta; class Magnoliopsida; order Lamiales; family Lamiaceae; genus Plectranthus; species Plectranthus barbatus. The sequence continues at coordinate 549,245 of JAPKLW010000299.1, forward strand.
CCCTGATTTCCTGTTTCCTCAAACAATGAATCTTAGGATCATAATTAGTACATAGGATAGTTTGGTTATACAATTCCCCTAGATTCGATAACCTTAGGGTTCTTTATAAATTTATTTGCCACTGTTGCTAAAATTAATTTGTAGATTTTACAGTGATCAGGGAGGTTGCTCTGATGAAGATGGCTTTGAATCAGAAAGTTTTGCGGCCAAGTCCATTAATGCCATGAAGTGAGCGTCCCTCCTCTGCTCTTCTGCCTCTTCTCTCTTCACCCTTTTAGCTTCTTCTATCTCTCTCCTTCTTCCTCGTTTTCCTTTTTACGCTCCTCTTCCCCCTTTTTGACAACATCAAAGAGGGTAGAGACAGTCTGCTTGATTGAAGAGATGGATTCCAAAGTTTCAGCATCTTTCTTGTCCTTTGCATCCAGCCTCGCATTAACCTCTTGATTTTCCTGCCTTATTACTTCAATGTGATGTTGAACATAATTCTTCATTTCAGCAAACAAGGCGGATGGTGAATGGCTTGAGGTAGCTTGGTAGGAAACTTCAGAACTCTGGACCAGAGGCATCTCAGTGATTATAATTGTCGGAGAAAATGGTACCATTCCAAAGCTTACCCTTCTTTCTTCTTCCTCTCTGATCCACCTCTCTTCGTCTTCCTTCATTTTCCTCTCTCATTCAGTAACTTGGAGCCCGATCTTGCTCCCTATCTTCTTTGCCCTTATCAGATTGGCATTTTTTGCAAGATGCTGAAATCTAGGGCCTATGATCTGATGGTTCAACTCAGTTGCTCTCTCTACAGTATTTTGTAAAGTCAGTGTCAGAGAGAGAGAGAGAGAGAGAGAGAGAGAGAGCATATTCTTATTCTTCCTTTTCAAGTTCGGCCTCAGAAAGCTCTTTTTGGCTTTCTGAACCTCAGCTTCCAATCTCCTCTACTACTTAAAAAGCCTCCTCACCTTCTCTAGCCTGGCAGCAATAATAGTCTGATAGTCATCCGGAGTTGGAGCTGGAACTTGGATTTTTTTCAGTTTCAGCATGGGGTAGAGAGACTTGAGAAATGGGGATTGTAGAAATTGGAGTTTGAGTTTGAACTTTAGGCTCATCGCAAAAGTCAGTAGGGGGGAGTCTGTGCGCATCCAAGTATGGATCATTCTCATTGAGAATTTGCTTCCTATAGGCGCAAATGCATAGGAGTCTGTTTCGAACTTCTTCCTCTGTCATCTGCCTTGATTCTTTCTGGACACTCCACTCATTCATCCAGATCTCCTTAGACCTCCAGAACGTGAGCCTGAGCCTTGTTTGCATAATTGGATGATCTTTCTCATCAACTCGTGCTTCACCGGGTCAAATCGCCTCCATCTCCTGAACTCCTCCTTTAGATCATCAATCAAGATATTCTCCTCCTCCTCCAAAATATTAGGGTAGAGCAACATCATTTCTTCAGTAACTCTCCTCTCTACCTTTTCAAAGATTTCTGCAGCCCAGAGAATCAGCCTGGCATCGCCAACATCTGTCAAACCAATCGGTGGGCACCAATTTTTCAATATTTCAGTAGTGTTTTCCGGATGAGGTAGCCCACTGAGAGGTATTTTGTATGCATCAATCTGACTTAACTTGGATATCAGTTCTTTATCCCTTGGATCCCACGGATGGTATCTCCACACTCCATGTCTATATTTTCATAAATCAAATTCGTCATGGATATTGGCATTGAGAGTCATTTCGTCAGTTTTGGGTACCAAATACCTAAGGACTCAATTCCTTTAAGGTACTTCACGATCCTTTTTGCAGCATCCATGTGCGACTTCTTTGGATTTGCTTGAAACCTCACACAAACACCTACGACATAGGAGACATCTGGCCTGCTTGCAGTCAGATATAATAGTGATCCAATAATTTCGCTATAGCTCGTTGGGTTTACTGTTTCTCTTTCTTCATCAAGATTGATCTGAGCACTGGGGCTCATTAAAATCCTCAAGGGATTGGTTTTCTCTGGAAAAAATGTATTGATCAAGTCCTTGGTATATTTCTTTTGGTTGATGAAGATTCCTCCTTCAGACTGAATAACTTGAAGACCAAGGAAATAAGTCAGTTTGCCCATCATGCTCATCTGGAAATTGTTTTGCATTAGTTGGGCAAACCTCTCGCATAACTTCAAGTTCTCACATCCGAAAATGATGTCATCGACATATATTTAAACTAATAGAATGCCAGTTCCATCCTTGATTCTGAACAAGGTTGTGTCATTTTTTCCCTTCTGGAAACCATTCTTGAGAAGAAATTGAGACAGAGTCTCATACCGAGCTTTGGGTGCCTGCTTCAACCCATATAGAGTCTTTCTCAGTTTGAAAACTTGGTTTCCTTTTTCAAAGCCTGGGGTTGTTCAACAAACACTTCATTTTTTAAGCTACCCATTCAGAAATACACTCTTCACATCCATCTGAAAAACTGTGAAGTTGTAATGTGTGGCATAAGCTAAGAATACTCTGATGGCTTCAAGTATGGAAACTGGAGAAAAAGTCTCATCGAAATCGATCGCTTCACATTAAGCATATCCTTTTGAAACTAGACTTGCTTTGCTCCTCGCAATATTTCCTGTTTCATCTCTCTTGTTCTTGAAAATCCACTTTGTTCCAATCACAGCTTGGTGAGTTGGTCTATCCACCAAGTACATTATTTCGCTTGAACTTAGCCAATTCCTCTTGCATGGCATTAATCTAGTCTGTGGTTTTTGGAGAATCTCCAATCTTCGTTGGTTCTGGATGTTGAGAGATAAAGCATGTCAGTAAGGCACTACCCTGGCGTGGGTGAACTGGATTTGTAATGTTGGCCAACACAGCATCTTAAGGATGATGTCTCAACCACTTTGGTTTCTAGAGCTGAGTGACTTCGATTGGCTGAACGAAAACATCTGGAAAGTCAGTTCCTAAAACTGGAACAGAGGTTAGAGTAGATTCCACCATGGCTAAACCATGCTCTCTTGAAGCTTGATCCTCCAACACTGGGTTTGGTCGTTCTTCTCTAGTGTTTGCTTCCACAATTTCCAGTCATTGACCTTCAGGATTGACCTCTACAGGTTGAGCATCATCATTTCCAACAAACTCAATTTTGCCAAAGTCATTTCCAGCTTGAGCGCCATTCTCAATTTGAGTTCCCCCTTGGTGTGTACCTGCATTAAGTATTAGGGAATCTATGGCCTCAACAAGAACTAAAGCATCACTAGCCTCTTCGGCAGATTGTAATCCAGCCAAATCCTCTGGAGTGCTTGACATTTCGTTCATCGGTCTAGCTTGAGAAACTGTATTAGTATCTTCTTTTTCAGAACTCAGTTTCTCATTGACATCCTTGATCTCACGAGTATCAAGTTCCAGTTCTTTCAAGGTCTTGCTCCCTAGAATAGACTCATCAGAATCAACATTACATGTTATCTCCAAAAGTCTCGTAATCTTATTGAGTACCATATATCCCTTGTGAGAAGGATGTTCATAACCAAGGAACACCCCTTCATCAGTTTTGGGACTAAAGGTATTCAGTTTTAACTTTCTGCTATTATGGGCATAACATGGCGAATCGAATGCACGAAGATGAGCTATAGAAGGCTTACGACCATTGTAGACCTCATTGGGAGTTTTGTGATAACGACTGTTGATGGCTCTTCTATTATGAGTAGAGCATGCTGTCATCAAGGCTTCTCCCCAGTATCCTTCGCTTAAGCTTCCTTCAGCGAGCATGGTCATTACTACTTCTTTGAGTGTGCGATTCCTTCTCTCAGCAACACCATTTTGTTCAGGAGTTCTCGACCTGAATTTTCATGAGCAATCCCAGCGTCTGCGCAGAAATCCATCAAGGGTCCATTGCAGATTTCAGTTTCGTTGTCCGACCTTATCCTCTTCACAGTCACTCTTTTATTATTTTGCACCTGCAAAATCAGTTCTGGAAGTGATATGTGCGTAAAATGAACTTTATTTTGATGTTTGTGCATGCATATGTACGTTCATTTTACTCCCATATCATATGATTTTGGCTTCTTTTTGTTGTGTTTTTGTGTTTTGTGTGTTTCGGATGGTGTAGGTTAGGTTTTGGGCATAATTCTACATTTTTGGCTAAGTTTTGGAGGAAAATCGCCTGATCCAAGAGTCAAAGGATGTGAGGATCGACTGAGGGGGTAGAAAAAGTAGAAGGATGGATTTCAGAGGTGAATTTCGGTCGATCCATTCTTGGATCGACTGATCTGAGCAGTTCAGAGGTCAGGCTCGACCGACCCTGTAGAGATTGGCCGATCTGGGCACTTCAGAGACATATCCCAAGCGATCCAGCAGAGCTCGACCGATTTGCCAATACAGAGATCGACCGACCCTGTAGAGATTGGCCGATCTGGGCACTTCAGAGACATCTCGGGCGATCCAATTTTGGCCTGGGCGATCCAAGGCTCTGCCAGCTCATTATAAAAGGGGGAAATTCAGATTTTATGAGAACTTTTGTCACTTTTACACGAAAATCAGATAGATTCTCTCCACACTTCCATCTTCCATCACCTTCAAAACCTAATCCAAGGTGTCAAAGAGCTAATCCAACCTCACTAGGTGAAGATTTGAAGAATCCAAGGGTAGATCAAGATCAAAATACTCAATTTGGGGAAGAAATCTCTCTAGATCTAACAATTGTAATGGTTTGTTTTCAAGTCAACATTGTAATGATCAAATTGATAGGTATGGTGTTCTAAACTTCTTTTGGATGTTGATTTGAATAAAGTTGTGTGAAGATTAGGTTGAATTGTGCATGTTTACCTCCCTCTATAAGATTGAATCATGCTAGATCTTATTCCTATTCACTTAGGTGTAGGTAAGAGCCAACTTAGGTGATAATTGACGTGAATATTGCAGCCAATACGCGGATAGGAGCATCGTGATTAACATGTTTTCTTATGTTCCTCGATCCAATCCCTGGCAGAGGAAGGGCATAGGATGAAGATTTACGTGCCATAGGGAGTGAGTTAGAAGCCAATAACGTAGCGGTTTGAGGTTTCTAACGTCATCTACGGTCAATTCGTCGTGATAGGGGGTTGGCTAGAATAGTGTAATAGTCTATCCATTTAGGGATTAAATTGTGTTTGCATCTAAGTTCAACTTAATTGGAGCACATCCTCATTCTTGTCAACATCCATTCTATCTCACTTGAGTATTTGTGAATCTTGTTGTACCAAGCTTTTGAAGATTTGGAAATATTGTTTTCAATTACAAATTGTTCAATGATGTTTTGTGGTTATTGATTTCAAATTGTTCTAGTTTAGTTTACATACAAGCCTAGATTGTTAAAATACAAATCAACGATTTTTGATTTTCCTAGCTATAAAATTCCACACGATTAGATAGTAATCCATAGGGCGAAACGAGTTAGGGACCTGGATTATTATTATTATTACTTGGTTTGCATTGAAATTGAGCAATCATTTTAGTGTCCATCAGGAAGTTGGACATTGACCTCATCCTTCGTCTTCAAGAGCCTCACCCAAGTGTACCTCGAGTAGTCTTCGACAACTACAAGAGTAAATCTCTTCCCTCCGATGGTGGGTGGCTTGACTGGTCCGAAAAGATCCATGTGCAGTAGCTCCATAATTCGATCTGTGCTCGCTATTACAGGATATTTTTGAATGATGCTTTGGTCTATTTCCCCATCTTGCACGCTTTGCAAACACCATCCTTCTTGAATCCGGTTTGTGGAAATCCTTCCACTAGCTTGTGCTTGGAAAGTTGTCTGATCGACTGAAAGTGGAGGTGGCTTAGTCTTTTGTGCCACAGCCAATTAGTGCCTTCCTGGGAGCTTGTTATGACAAGGCACGTGTTAGCTTGGCCACTCTCCCAATTCACAAAATAGAGACTCCCTTTTCTGATTCCTTTCAGCATGATCTCCTTGGAGTCTTTGTCTTTGATATGGCACTCAGCTTCTGCAAATGTCACATCATACCCATTCTGAATCAACTGACTGATGCTCAGTAGATTGTAGTTGAGGTTTGTGACCAAGTATACGTTGTTGATGGTGATTCTGTTGTATTCCATGCATCATTTGCCTATGACTCTCCTCTTTTAATCATCGCCAAAGACTACAGGGTGTCCTCTCACCATTTCTAGCTTCGAGAGTTAGTCACTTTCTCCGGTTATGTGGGCCGAACACCCACTATCCAGAATTCAAGCTCGCTTCTTCTTCTGGAGCTGACTCCAGTGTCCCTGTACCTGCAACACTGAGAAGGTTAGATTCTAGGTACCCGAGCTTCTGCGGGTCCAGCAGGGTTAGTCTTTTGGATCCATCCCTTTGGAATCCAAACTTGTTTCACCTTAATCTTTGGTGATTGCTTCTCCACCTTACTCTTCCTTCTGAAATAATGTATGTTATTTGGATGCATGTTAGAGGAAATGGTGGGTGTGTGTGAACTCTTTCAGAAAACTGAGTTTCTGGAAACTGAGTTCCTAGAAACTGAGTTTCTAGAAACTAGTTTTTGTTAGAGTCTCGGAATCCAAATCCAGGGTGTGTAGTCTTCCTAGCCCTTGAAAATGAAGTTTGATTGGGCTCAGACCTCAAGTAGGTGTTCCCCCTACTTGGATTGGTCCTTTTCTCATATGGAGTATGATTAAGGGACCTTGGTTTTCTGAAATCCAGACGTGAAACTAATTTTTTTGCAAACTCAGTTTCAGTTGCCGAAATAGGTTTTAGGGCATTTAGAACCGATTGCTTCACCCATTTCTTTAGCATGTTTGGCTTCATCTCAGTTTTATTCATTTTAGAAACTGAATTATTTTTAAGTTTGGGAATTGAGTTTAGTTAGGAAACTGACTTTTTCCCTTTACCCTAATCGGCCAAATTGGAGTTTTTCTTTACTTGGATAACTCCCTTGCCTAACAACTTAACTTTGAAACTGGAATTTCCTTTGAAATAATGATTTGAAAATTTTCCGATTTCAGAAGTGGATGCATGATTGCTCAAAATGTTTTCTTCAAATCCTAACCTTGATTTATTAGATGAATCTCTTTGAACCTCAGGGCTTCTTGAACTTTGCTCGCGCTTGAGTAAAGTGAGCAAATAAGTTTTTGATCTTGAGGAACTTTTAACTTCAAAGAATCACATTCCTCATAAATGTTTTTGAAATTTTCAAGCATAAGGGAATGTTCCTCGCTAAGATACATCAGCTCCTCACTGATTAATCTCGAGTGTTCAATCTCATTGGTCAAATCAGAAACTTAAAGTTTCAGTTATGTGTTTTCACCGACTAAAACAATTTTAAGTTTGTAAAACTTGGCAAATTCCTTAGAAAGGTTTTTTAGGGAAAGATCTTCTAAATCCGAGCAAATAGATTCAGAATCATTGTCTATGCATGCAATGGAATTAGAAACTGAGTTAGAGTCCATTACCAATTTCTCAGTTTCAGCTTCTGGTTCTTCATCTTCAGCATCTGAGACGCCTTCTCCAATTCTACCCATGAACACTAAGAGAGCTTCCTCCTCAAACTCATCTCCAGATGTGTAATATCCATCATCATTGTCTAGGATGTCTGGAACTTTAGTTCTGGACAGGATGGCCTTTGCAACTGCCTTGGACGCCTTCTTTTTGAAAATCCTCTTCAAGCACTCTCTCTCCTCTTTAGACACAAGAGGGCACTCATACTTCAGATGAGTAGGTGAGTTGCATTTGAAACACGTTGTGGATGGTCTTTCACTGAACTTTTGTTCACTTCCTTGGGAACTTTCAGTTTTAGCCTTGACTTCTCAAGAAGCTTTGTTAACTTTCTCATCTACTCCTCCTGCTCAGCAACTCAACTTTCTTCTTCCTTCTTTTGCGAGTAAGACGTTGTTGGAGAAGTTTTTGATGCGGAGGCTTGACCACTTGTTCTATCAGCTTGATACGGCTTCCGTGGTCTCCTCTTGAAGTCCCTTTTCACAAAAAAGGTTGCATCCTCTTCATTTTTTGCAAGTGAGCTTGCACTGCGAACAGCTTCATATCTGCTCACCATCTGGATGTCTCATTCGTGTGCTTGCAGTTGGGCGAAGACATCCTTGGTGGTCATCTTTGATAAGTTCTTCTCCTTAAGGATCGTGGTTTTAACAAACCAATCCTCTTTGGGCATCTTTGAGAGTATTTTGGCATTAAGGTCGGCAACGGTGTACTCTCGCCTAAGACTCTTCAGCTCATTGACAATTGCATTAATTCTAGCTTCCATGGATTTGATATTCTCAACGGGAAGCATTTGAAAGGATTCATATTTATCAACACAAATTTGCAGCTTGTTCCTCTTTATTTGATTGGTTTCTCGGGGTTAGTGTACTAAGGAAATCCCATACTTGCTTTGCATTGACGTACTCCAGGGCTGCTTCAACTAGGGCTTCTGGTAGGGATTGCAGGATCAGCTCGAGGGCCATCAGATCCAGGTGAGCATGGTTCTTGTCTTCTATGGTCCACCCAGCATACGGCTTTTCTATGAGCTCTGGACCATCTGCTCCTCCGATTCTGGGGTTGACCTTTGTGATCTTCAGAGGTCTATTCTTAATCACCTCGGCCATCTTCACGTGAATATTTTTTAGCATAATCAGTGACCTCTTCTTCCATAGGTTGTACTTCTCGGCCAAGTACTTGGGAAGCTTTGTCATGTTCATCATCTTGTATACGTGATCGAAAACACAGAACCAATACAAGTGCAAGGAAATGTGGATCCGATCCAAAGTGACTTCAAAAACGACCAGCTTGTAAGGAGTGACCGGCACTAATACCACTTGTTGGTCCCGAAATCAGAGTATAATTGTATACGGTGGAAATTTTAAATGGATATTGCACTTACTGAAAACTGACTTTTACTCAGTTTTCAGTTTCTATAAGACTCAATTTCAGCTCAGAAATGGTTTAAGTTTTAGTTCAAGTATACACTTCAATACTTAGTTAAGTATTGAAGGTTTCAAATAAGTAAGCTAACTTAAAATGCAGAAATTTAAAGAAAGCAAAAAAATGACACAGGATATTATATTGGTTAAGAGTCTAAAGTCCTATGTCCACTCTTCCAAACTTAATCGGGAATCCACTTAGTCACATAATACAAAGCTTCTCACGATCTATGTTAGCCCGTCGGAAATCTCCATCTTTTGGTCTGCTAGGTCACTCGCTCAGAACTCTGACCTGCTCCGTATTCAATTTTAAGTGAGGACGCACCCCGCAGCCTTCAATCTGGATGGTTGGATATTTGCGCTCTTCCCAGAACTTCGGTTGGTTGGCAAGATGATCGCTGTAAAAATTAAAATTTTATTATAATAAGCGATGCAAATAAATTTATAAACCCAAAGGTATGTCGAACCCACAGGGATAGTACAACGAAATCATCTCATGTACTGGGATAGTTTATGTATTCTTTGTTTGAGAAAATCCAAATTTGAATAGGGTTTTTTGGTTTGAAAAACAGAAAATAACTTGGGAATAAAATTCAATAATAAAAAGCACAGATTCTAGGAAAATCAACCAATTCAATCAACATGCAATAACCAATCAATCTGAACCCAAAATAATCATTAAGGTGGGAAATCTGTTAAATTGGAATTAATTCCTTGGTTGGGCAATTAAAACCTAGATTACTAGAAAGTGAATTTTACCTCTTGGTCTCAAGAACACAAACTAGTCAATCTCAATAAAGATACAGATTTAAAAACCCTACAATTGATTCTTCCTTTTGAGACAGAAACCAATAATATCAAAATTCTATTTTCCTATTATTAATTATCTCCTGTCAGTCTCAAATTAATAACTATAAACCTGATTCAATTTTCATCTCTCGATCCTTCAATTGAAAATAGATTTTAGATTGAAAAATATAGAATTTGAACCAATTAATTAAGGGATTTAATTGAATTAACACATGCTAAAAAGGATGGAGAAAATCCTAAAACCTGTTAAGGGTTCTAGCCTAACATAATTGAAATAGACATTGAAATAAACATAAAATAACTTACTTGATTCATTAAAGCAATAGGAACCTTAAACTTCAATGTCTTGAATCAAAAGCAACAATGGAAAAATAAAGAGTACTGGAATTTTAAAGAGTTTTAATGCTGAAAATTAAAGACAAAATTAAAGTGTAGAAGACTGAAAAGAAGGTTCAATAATGCTGAAAAGAAGGTTAATTTTCGAGCTAGGGAAGTCCTATTTATAGGGGGAGAAATCAAATCTTCCAAAGGTAATGGTTTGGGAAGGAAAAAATCTCCAAATTGGGCAAAAATATATCTTTTCGGCGCGCCTGTCGATCAACGGGATGCCTGTCGATCGACAGGGATGCAAATCACAATTTTCCAGAATTTTGACCTCTGTCTCGATCGACAGGATGCCTGTCTCTCGAGACTGAAACCTCTGTGTCAACTCCCTCTGCGCAGTCTCACGGTTTTGGCCATAACTTTCGCTCCCGAACTCCGATTGACCCGATTCCAATTGCGTTGGAAAGCTAACTCAAAGATCTTTCCTGTTCCATGCTCCATTAGGTCAGATTCCACGTTTGGAAGAATTAGTGACTGTTCCATTGAACATCAACTACTTTCGGTACGGGTTTTCATTGATTTTAGCCTAAAACCTGCAAAATATTACCATGACAAGCATAATATCCCCTATAAACACTTCATGCTCAATTATTAACTAAAAACTCAAGTAAATGCATGAAACAAATAAGAAAATAATGTGATAAGTGAGGCAAAATACGAGCTTATCTACCCCCCAAACTTAAACACTTGATTGTCCTCAATCAACAAAAGAATGAATCAAAAGTTCAAGTAGAAGAGAAGTGCAATGCTTCACAAGATTCATCATAATCAAACTCGTAAATCCACAAAACATCAAGACTTTGTAAGAATCAGAAAATCTGTAAACCAGACTCACAAGGGAAGTGTTTTCACTCATTCACTCAAGTGTTTAGGATAATATGAGATCACACAAGTCATGCAAATCAAGTTCTACCATAGGCTTGCAAATATTCTAAATCTCCACTGCAAATATGTGTACACAAGTCTAAGATCAGAAAGGACTTTATTCAAGGTTGTCATGTAGGCTTTTTAGTGAAAGGTAGGAAAATATATGGCCAAGTGACTAAAATCAACTGAGTTGCGCACCTCAACCAATCTAAACCACTATCTAATGATATCCACCCATATCCTATAATATTCAACATCAAACAAGGCTCTTTTATTCTCTTTTTTTTCTTTTTTCACACATCTTTTTATGCTCTAAACAAATTGAAGTTTAAATTTGAGCTTATAAGGATAAATAACACATATAAACATTTTTTTTTTCATTTTCTATATTTTTTTCTAAAGCCCAACCTTCTTTTTTTTTCACCCTTCTAATAATATCTTATCTTCCTCACAATTATCGCTCCCTTATTCACCACCTTCTCTAATAGACAAGAGAAAACCAGAACTTTTTCATTGGCAAGAAAGAAAACTAAAGGCTCAATGGGACTGACTAGGGATAAAACATTGAAAGGGATAGTGTATGGGATAAATAGGCTAAACAAAGATGGCCTAAAATCATTTCCTAGACATGTGCACACTTAGCAGTTTCGAAAAAGAAACAAAGCAAGTTCTAGAGATACTCAATAATGCAGACACACTCACAATTGAAATTAATGCTCAAAATCTCACACTTGGGACAACAATTCTTCCATAGTAAACATCAAATCATCATCAAACATCATGCCTTTGTAAGTTTCAAAACAAGTAATCATGCGGTATTCTACATTCATAGGCATACTCAACCACTATCACAATCAATGCATAATCAAGTCAATCAATTTCAAATCTCGCATTCTTGCTGTGGTTATCTCATAGCTACGCAAATCTTCTCACAAATTCATAACTTTATTCAACAAATGCAATAAAAAAAAAATTAAACTAGGCAGAAATTTAAACACACTGAAAGCTTTAAATAAAAGGGAAGAAATAGTTTCAACTCCAAGTCCTCCTCCCCCCCAAACTTATTCGATTGACAGAGAGAATAAGTTTTAAAATCATACTTGGAGTGAAACTGTACCTCGATGTTGGTCTCAGACACCAACTTTTTATCCCTCGGAGGCTGCAGAACGAGAAAGACGAAAACTGCTGCTGCTAGCACTCTGTGACGATCGATATGGGGCCTGTCGATCGACACAGAGCCATCCTGTTGACCAGAATGGTGGGTCGAAGTGTGCTCCGTCGATCACCTCTGTGTCAATCGACACCCTATGTGTCGATCAAAACAGAGCTCTGATTTTTTTATTATTATTTTTTTTAAAGCAAGAACAACACACGAAAATCAGAGAAAAATTGAAATAAAACAAGTAAAGCAATGGGTGACCTCCCATTCAGTGCCTTAGTTATTGTCATTGCTCGACGATAGGGATCCTTCACCAAGGAGGTCGGGTCCAGACTCGCTGCCCCTTGCATCGATCATGTAGACCATCCGATCACGAATAACAGTGGTGAGCTCGGAAGAGGATGGTGTAATTGGCAATTTTGCCATCCCATTTTCGCGCTCCCATTCGATCTCGGCGGCTTCTTCATCTTCCTTAATGGTGGTGGAGATGTTATTGCAAGCAGCTTTCTTTTGGCTTTGATCAATCATAAAGGTGATTGTCTCGTCATTCCCTCGGAGTGTTATCTCCCCACCTCGGCAATCTATCAGAGCACCACTTGTTTCAAAAATTCTCTTCCAAGGATCATTGACATTCCATGTTGTTCCTTCATATCCAAAACAACAAAATCAGCAGGAAAAGTTAAATGACCAACACGAATTAAAATATCTTCCACAACTCTCCTTGGTCGAGAAATTGAGCGATCAGCCATCTGAAGAGTGATTGAGGTTGGCCTCATCTCGCCTAACTGCAGGTTTTGGAAAACCGAGTATGGCATCAAGTTAATGCTGGCTCCTGTGTTGCAAAGGACATCCCTAAACTCCTTCCCCTCAATCTCGATCAGAATAGAGAAGCATCCCGGATCAGACCTCTTGGTTGGAACCTATTTCTGCAAAAGAAGACTACATTGTTCATGAATTGAAATAATTTGATCTTCGATTACCGGCTTTTTCTATGTCATCAGCTTCCTCAAGAACTTCTTGTAGCCGGGAATCTCGCGGAGAGCCTCGATCAAGGGAATGTTGATGTTGACCTTCTTGAGATTCTCCACGAATCGAGAAAACTTTGAGTCTTCCTTCTTCTTTGAAAATCTTTGGGGAAAGGGCATTGGAGGAGTTGGATCACCTTTCTTCTTTGAATTTTTAGCTCCATGTGGCTCCTTGGCTGCCTATCTGTCGACTGCCCCTTTCTGTCCTGCTTGTCGATCGACAGGGGGAGTGTCGATCGACACGCCTGTATCCCCCCTGTCGGTCAATTTGCTGCCCTGTCGACCTCTGTTGCTCTCCCCGGCCTTTGTGTCGATCGAAACAGAGGTATCTTCTGCGGTAAATTCATCTCTTTCAGCCCCAAAATAATCCTTGGACATGCTAGGACCCTCGTACCTCGTACCAGACCTCAAGGAAATGGCATTGACTTGTTTGGCCTTCTCAGGATTGACTTCTGTGATGGCTGGGAGCTGGCCTAGCTTGTGTTGATTGCTCAAGGTAGTAGCAATCTGACTGGTTTTCTCTCATAGACAAGAGAAAACCAGAAATTTTTCATTGGCAAGAAAGAAAACTAAAGGCTCAATGGGACTGACTAGGGATAAAACATTGAAAGGGATAGTGTATGGGATAAATAGGCTAAACAAAGATGGCCTAAAATCATTTCCTAGACATGTGCACACTTAGCAGTTTCGAAAAAGAAACAAAGCAAGTTCTAGAGATACTCAATAATGCAGACACACTCACAATCGAAATTAATGCTCAAAATCTCACACTTGGGACAACAATTCTTCCATAGTAAACATCAAATCATCATCAAACATCATGCCTTTGTAAGTTTCAAAACAAGTAATCATGCGGTATTCTACATTCATAGGCATACTCAACCACTATCACAATCAATGCATAATCAAGTCAATCAATTTCAAATCTCGCATTCTTGCTAGGGTTATCTCATAGCTACGCAAATCTTCTCACAAATTCACAACTATATTCAACAAATGCAATAAAAAAAAATTTAAACTAGGCAGAAATTTAAACACACTGAAAGCTTTAAATAAAAGG
>JAPKLW010000299.1:563420-608327 GCA_026898455.1 Plectranthus barbatus
CCCAAACTTATTCGATTGACAGAGAGAATAAGTTTTAAAATCATACTAGGAGTAAAATTGTACCTCGATGTTGGTCTCAGACACCAACTTTTTATCCCTCGGAGGCTGCAGAATGAGAAAGATGAAAACTGCTGCTGCTAGCACTCTGTGACGATCAATAAGGGGCCTGTCGATCGACACAGAGCCATCCTGTTGACCAGAATGGTGGGTCGAAGTGTGCTCCGTCGATCACCTCTGTGTCAATCGACACCCTATGTGTCGATCAAAACAGAGCTCTGATTTTTTTATTATTTTTTTTAAAGCAAGAACAACACACGAAAATCAGAGAAAAATTGAAATAAAACAAGTAAAGCAATGGGTGACCTCCCATTCAGTGCCTCAGTTATTGTCATTGCTCGACGATAGGGATCCTTCACCAAGGAGGTCGGGTCCAGACTCGCTGCCCCTTGCATCAATCATGTAGACCATCCGATCACGAATAACAGTGGTGAGCTCGGAAGAGGATGGTGTAATTGGCAATTTTGCCATCCCATTTTCGCGCTCCTATTCGATCTCGGCGGCTTCTTCATCTTCCTTAATGGTGGTGGAGATGTTATTGCAAGCAGCTTTCTTTTGGCTTTGATCAATCATAAAGGTGATTGTCTTGTCATTCCCTCGGAGTGTTATCTCCCCACCTCGGCAATCTATCAGAGCACCACTTGTCTTCAAAAATTCTCTTCCAAGGATCATTGACATTCCATGTTGTTCCTTCATATCCAAAACAACAAAATCAACAGGAAAAGTTAAATGACCAACACGAATTAAAACATCTTCCACAACTCTCCTTGGTCGAGAAATTGAGCGATCAGCCATCTGAAGAGTGATTGAGGTTGGCCTCATCTCGCCTATCTGCAGGTTTTGGAAAACCGAGTATGGCATCAAGTTAATGCTAGCTCCTGTGTTGCAAAGGACATCCCTAAACTCATTCCCCTCAATCTCGATCGGAATAGAGAAGCATCCCGGATCAGACCTCTTGGTTGGAACCTATTTCTGCAAAAGAAGACTACATTGTTCATGAATTGAAATAATTTGATCTTCGATTACTGGCTTTTTCTCTGTCATCAGCTTCCTCAAGACCTTCATGTAGCCGGGAATCTCACGGAGAGCCTCGATCAAGGGAATGTTGATGTTGACCTTCTTGAGATTCTCCACGAATCGAGAAAACTTTGAGTCTTCCTTCTTCTTTGCAAATCTTTGGGGAAAGGGCATTGGAGGAGTTGGATCACCTTTCTTCTTTGAATTTTTAACTCCATGTGGCTTCTTGGCTTTCTGTCTGTCGACTGCCCCTTTCTGTCCTGCTTGTCGATCGATAGGGGGAGTGTCGATCGACACGACTGCATCCCCCCTGTCGGTCGATTTGCTGCCCTGTCGACCTCTGTTGCTCTCCCCGGCCTTTGTGTCGATCGAAACAGAGGTATCTTTTGCGGTAAATTTATCTCTTTCAGCCCCAAAATCATCCTTGGACATGCTAGGACCCTCGTACCTCGTACCGGACCTCAAGGAAATGGCATTGACTTGTTTGGCCTTCTCAGGATTGACTTCTGTGGTGGCTGGGAGCTGGCCTGGCTTGTGTTGATTGCTCAAGGTAGTAGCAATCTGACTGAGTTGCACATCGAGCATCTGAAGGTGTTTCGTCATGTGCTGCATATGAGTGGACATGTTCTTCACCTCAGTTTCCACCTTGCCAAACCTATTGTCGGAGCTTTTGATGAACTTGTCAAGTGTCTCCTCCAGCACGGACCTCTTCTTATCCACAATCTCTCCCCCGGCTTCAACACTGAATCCCGGTGGAGGATTCTCAGCTGCATAAGGGTTAGAATAAGAAAAACCAGGATGGTTCTTAGCACTGTAATTGTACCCTTGATTGTTGGCTCGGTAGTTGTTGTTGTTGTAACCTCCATTGGCATAGTTCACTTCAGCGGTATTGGAGGTGCTCGAACTGCTTCCTTGGTAGATGTAGTCGGCCTCAATGGGAACAATAGCCATGTTGGGATCTGAAATAGCTGCTACCAAAGCTCTACCGGCCTCCAACTGTTTGAACTCCTCTCTAAGCTTCTTTACTTCAGCCACCACATCGATTTCCGAAGTAGTGGTCACTGCTTTGACTGCTTTCTGCCTTTCAGTAGGCCAGTGATGACTGTTGAGGGCCATGTCTGCAAGAAGTTTCATCCCATCTTCTCCACTTTTCTTCATGAGAAGTCCTCCAGTTGAAGCATCAACCAATTCTTTTAAGTGAGGGGTTAATCCTTCATAAAAATGGCACACCTGCATCTCAAGATCAATCCCATGGCCGGGGCACATCCTCAACAGCTCTTTGTATCTCTTCCAAGCTTCATAGAGGGTCTCATCGTACTTCTGGCTGAAGTGAGTGATGTCGGACTTCCTCTTCGTGATGACACTGGGCGGGAAGAAGTTGGTGAGGAACTCTGCCCGAAGTTGTGCCCATGTGGCAATTCTGCTCTTGTCCAATCCAGCAAATTAAGATCGGGCCTCATCCCTGAGAGAAAAAGAAAACAAACGCATCTGAATGGTGTCTTGAAGCACTCTATTCTGCCTGATTGTGTCGCACACCTCAATGAATTGACTGAGGTGGCCGTACGGGTCCTCAATGGCCTTCTGGTGGTTGCTCCATCTCAGGCTCTCCTTCCTTGTTCTTTCCTTTGCTTTTGTTTCTCTTACAGGTAGCTTCAATTTCTAAATCGAAGGCTTCAAGATTCTTCCACCGAGCTCTTGTGTTCATGCACCTGAAGAGAAAACAGAAAACTGGGAATCAGCCTCTGTGTCGATCGACACGGATGCTGCTTCTGTGTCGATCGACAGAGGCTCTGTCGATCGAAACAGAAGCAAAAATTGCACACACACGCACACGAACAGAAATTAAAAACTCAATCCATAAAATATCAAAACAATCCAATAAAAAGATAAAATCTGACTATCCCCGGCAACGGCGCCAATTTGATCGCTGTAAAAATTACAGTTTTATTATAATAAAGCGATGCAAATAAATTTATAAACCCAAAGGTATGTCGAACCCACAGGGATAGTACAACGAAATCATTTCATGTACTGGCATAGTTTATCTATTCTTTGTTTGAGAAAATCCAAATTTGAATAGGGTTTTTTGTTTTGAAAAACAGAAAATAACTTGGGAATAAAATTCAATAATAAAAAGCACAGATTCTAGGGAAATCAACCAATCCAATCAACATGCAATAACCAATCAATCTGAACCCAAAATAATCATTAAGGTGGGAAATCTGTTAAATTGGAATTAAGTCCTTGGTTGGGCAATTAAAACCTAGATTAGTAGAAAGTGAATTTTACCTCTTGGTCTCAAGAACACAAACTAGTCAATCTCAATAAAAATACAGATTTAAAAACCCTACAATTGATTCTTCCTTTTGAGACAGAAACCAATTATATCAAAATTCTATTTTCCTATTATTAATTATCTCCTCTCGGTCTCAAATTAATAAATATAAATCTAATCCAATTTTCATCTCTCGGTCCTTCAATTGAAAATAGATTTTGGTTTGAAAAACATAGAATTTGAACCAATTAATTAAGGGTTGGATTTAATTGAATTAACACATGCTAAAAAGGATGGAGAAAATCCTAGAACCTGTTAAGGGTTCTAGCCTAACATAATTGAAATAGACATTGAAATAAATATAAAATAACTTACTTGATTCATTAAAGCAATAGGAACTTTAAACTTCAATGTCTTGAATCAAAAGCAACAATGGAAAAATAAAGAGTACTGGAATTTTAAACAGTTTTAATGCTGAAAATTAAAGACAAAATTAAAGTTTAGAAGACTGAAAAGAAGGTTTAATAATGCTGAAAAGAAGGTTAATTTTTTAGCTAGGGAAGTCCTATTTATAGGGAGAGAAATCAAATCTTCAAAAGGTAATGGTTTGGGAAGGAAAAATCTCCAAATTGGGCAAAAATATGCCTTTCCGGCGCGCCTGTCGATCGACAGGAATGCAAATCACAATTTTCTAGAATTTCGACCTCTGTCTCGATCGACAGGATGCCTGTCTCTCGAGACAGAAACCTCTGTGTCGACTCCCTCTGCGCAGTCTCACGGTTTTGGCCATAACTTTTGCTCTCGAACTCCGATTGGCCCAATTCCAGTTGTGTTGGAAAGATAACTCAAAGATATTTCCAATTACATGCTCCATTAGGTCAGATTCCATGTGTGGAAGAATTAGTGACTGTTCCATTGAACATCAACTACTTTCGATACGGGTTTTCATTGATTTCAGCCTAAAACCTGCAAAATATTACCATGACAAGCATAATATCCCCTATAAACACTTCATGCTTGATTATTAACTAAAAACTCAAGTAAATGCAAGAAACAAATAAGAAAACAACGTGATAAGTGAGGCAAAATACGATCTTATCACAAGGCCCGTGAGAATCAGTATTCTAGAGTATAATAATAACTATTGTGATTATTACTTGAAAAGTAATAATCACCAAGTGTCAGCTTAAGCTTAGAAAGCTTCAGCCTCGTGCACTTAGATAGATGCACGGAAAGAATAGCTTAAGCAAAGATGTTAAGCGTCGTGTTCAAATAACACAGAGTAATCAGTGAGCTTTTGAGAACTTTTGACTTTTCAGTTCGACAAAGTTTTAGCTAAGTATTTTACGAGAGTCGTGTATTTGATTATGTCGAAGTGTTGAGCTATTTATAGGTGGGTTGGAGGACAATTCGAATTTATGCCCATTAGACTCAACGAACTATCCGTTAGAGACAAAGATTGTGTCATCCAATCATAGTCGTTCTTCTAACTGCTCTGCTCTGAGATCTGCTTTTCACTTTTGGTAGTGTACTTTCTACCTGCTCTTGTCAGACTCAGTTTCAGTCCAAGAAACTTAAATCCAAGTTTCCTCGTACTGAATGATTGCTTGATACTTTAAGGAATCTTTGATATGACTTTAAACTCTATTCGGATTCCTTCTGTCTTTATATTTTTCATGTGCTCTCGAATTCTGAAACAGAAAACTGACATTCTCCAAAGTTAATTTTAAGTTTCTGCTCTTATATTCTTCAAAACTCAATTTCCAGAAACTGACTTTTAGACATTGTAAGTTTCAATCCCCGAAACTTAGTCTTCATCATTTCAAGTTTCTCAGAATCTTTACTTTAAGCTCTTAAACTTGATTCTTGTCTCCTCGATCTTTGGTTTTAATCTGCTCGATCTTCAGCTTCAGTAGTTTATTACAACTCAAAAATTTATCCTATACATGGATTACATGTAAAGACATACTAGAAACCTAGAAGCTAAGTTTTGACACACCAAAACATCAAATATGGGAGTAAACTAAAACTCGGTTTCTAACAATCAGTGAAATGACAAAATTACCCTATAATACAGGTTTTTGGGACATAATGATCGAAATTCAGGGAAGATTTTTAGCGTCAATTCAGAAAAATCTATGGTGATGATTTATTCTTATTTCTCATGGTACCATGTCTTTCTCATGGTAATCTCATGCTAAAAGATGGTTTGTGTTAAATAGGAATGAATCTACACCATTTATCTAAAAAATCAATGGTTAAGATTAAATTTTTTAAGTTTTATGCTTAATTGTTTTATAAATCATGCTTAATTCAATTAAGCAATTGCTTGAACGCACCCTTTTATGTATGTATGTATGTACACTGTTTCGAATTTTATCTGTTGAGAAAAGTGTGATTCCCTTATTTTTGCATATTAGCATTTGTATTGTGGTGTATGAATATGCAGCTTTTGGCATTTGGATGAGATACTATGAATAACAAAAGCATCAGCTGACGGTCGGGTCAACTGAGCTAATCCTTGTTTCTCCATCCTCGTTTCCTCAATTACCTAGTTCTTCTTGAACTGTCTGCTAGTATGTTCTCACATCTTGGTCAGCTTCTTCTCTTCTAAGTGTCAGAAGTGGCTCTCACTTCATAACTATCAACTGGGTGATTAGCTATGGATGTTGTGAGCTGATCTTCGATCAGTTGGTTCTTCAAGTCTTTCAGTTCTCATCGTAATCTAAACTATTACAACTCTAAAACCTAAACAATTATTACATGATGAGGTTTATTTAATCAGCTCTATATAACAGATAACTAACTGATGGTTTTTGATAATCATCAAAATGACACATTATTTCTAAATTAAATATATTATACTTTCACAAAAATTAAAAGGTTGAGACTCATGAAACACACACTTTTTCTTAAATGTGATTCACCCATTTTAATGTATTCTTGAGGAACCAATGGACATTTGTGTGCCACGATACAACAAATAACAATATCAAATGGAGCATACTCGAGAAATCACTTTTGTTGAATTCGAACGTATCTCTTCTCTCATTAAGAACAAGACTAATAACTAGAAGAAAGCTAGAGGTCCGAGCATGGGGTTCAAGCGATATAATTGTTTTGTGTGGATTCAATAGATTATGAATTCGGACTTCAATGAGGAAAATTAAGTTGGGTAGAATTTCAATTAATGCATTATTTATTAAAAATAAATAAAGGAGGAAAGATTGCTGGAGAATTAGACTATGAGAGAAGGAAAAGTAGAGATGATGTTGAGATGTATGCTACAAATGCAAGAGATCAAAAAACTAGGACATATCAAAAGTCTCGTATAAGAAAAATCACATTCAAAGCAACAAAAATAGACGGTTTTCCAATGAAAGGTAGGTAGAATGTAAACATACTTTGAAAGGGGAAAAATGCAAGAAACACGAGTTATAGCAAGCCTTTTGGTAGGTATGGGCGAGTGATTATTGAATGAAGAAATCAAAAACATTTATTTACCTGAAAGAGTCGATGTGTTAGAATATATTAAGTGTGAGATCATTTAATGTGCAGTTAATGATCTTCAAGCAATGGTTGGATGACAACTCATTTTTCTTTTTCAATTAATTATATTATTTAATTGAAAATGACATATATCTCTTCTTTAACCTCAAACTATGCCCATTTGTTATAGATAAAGTATTTTAATTACTAGTAGTACTAGTATCTCTTAGGAGTTCTATTAAGTCTTAATCATATATTTAGGGATGTTAATAACATAGTCCATTATTTAGTTAGAGCTTCATGCTTGGGTCTTGCATCTTGTAGAGGACCATGGCTCCACATCTTGTATGTCAAGATATTAAGATTTAATCCAAGCTTCTTTCTTAAGAAATAGTGTGGGTATGTATATGTTGTGTATGAACTTTTAAAATATTAAAACTACCTTTTTAAATAAAATCCAAGTCTTGAATCTATATAAATATCTTTATTAATTATAATCGAGCAAATCCAAACCTATCATCTTTATAAAAAGTTGAGATTTTACAAGCCAAAGTCTCATTCCACGCTTCGTGAACCTTAAATAGATCATGATCATATTCGATATTTGATGATATATATGATTCTAAAATTTAATTATTAGATGTTAGTTGAGTATATGAGTAGGACTTAGAGTATAGATAATTTAACTAGTATCTAGTTGATTATTTTATTCATATTATTTCAAATTTATTACAAAATTTTGATTAAAAAAATAAAAGATTAAATAAAATTTTGAATAAAAAATTTAGGTGCCTAACCTATTTAGACGCACGATTTTGTGAAAACCCGTCTAGAATGACGTTTTGCGTTTTTTGGTTTCGTTATATAGGGTTATGCGGCCACCTAGCCTATTTTTACAACATTGGTCTATATTATCTTCTATACAATTATATTATTGGTAGGACAAAATATAATGTTGGTTACAAGATCTGTAGTGAAGGACTGAAAACACTGCTAGTTATTATGTCTAGTACAACAAGTTTTTACATTATATCTGCAAGTACTGCTAGTACGAGAACAATTGAAATACAATGAAATTAAATAAATAAAAGAAAATAAAAAGGGATAAATCCCAGCCGAGTCAAGGAAGCTCTCTTCCCGCAAGACAAATTCGCCGACATAGTGCTCGTCTAACGGCGGTTTATCTCCAAAGGTAAAACGGCTTCGTCCTTTACGAGGCAGCACCGCAAATCGCAAAGGCTCCGGCGAACTGAATAGAGGCGAAACTGAGTTGCAGAAGAGCAACAAAAAAGATGCAGTAATATGGGACTAAAGATGCAGCATATCTGGCTACGTGAGCTTGTCTCTTGTCTGGTGACGGGGAACACGTATGTTCAATGTCTAGCAACCAGAGACAACTCCTATGCATTCCTATTTATAGACATGTCCACCCAGGGGGTTACGATCGATAATTAAATACGATCAACGGTTACAAACCGAGCATTATGGTGTCGACAATTAGTCTCTCGTCACTAATGTCGTGACATTACAAACCAAATATTAAGTGCTCGTGATGGTTACGTTTCGACACTTAATATCGAGACGTTACAACGTCATCATTATCTTGTCGGTTACAAACCGACATCATTAATATGTCGGTTAAAAACCGACATCATTATTACGATAATTACGAACTATGTCGTAAATTATCGAGCATATAATATTCTTGTCCCCACATGTTGTAACTACCGTGTTGACTGAGTTAACTCCGTGTGCATGCACAATACAAATGTTAATCTCGATGTTTCTTAAACATCCGACAGACTTAACAATCAGTCCATGTTAACACTAACATGTACCACCAATGCACACTTATTGTTACACATATACAAGTCTCAACTTGTATCAACTTGGGACATTAATTAAACACATGTTTAATTATCTCATACACCATAATATGCTAACTTGTGGTTTAATTTCTCACTCACCGAAATTCGGATTTGAGAATATATATGTACCACAAAAATATTTAATTACGACAAAATTAAATATTTATCACGGGAAATTTACTCAATTAACCTCGAATTTCCAACAATCCCCCCAGAGTGGAAATGCCTAAAATGCATGAATGCAAAGCCAACTCAGTTTCAAGAACTGTTAATGCACCTGGACCGGTAGCTTATGGCTTTGAACTGTTCATCTTCAATGTCATCGGGTACACTGGCGGCTTAGTGGTAAGAATACCTTGAACTAATCCTCCATCGCGTGTACCGAGACAACAACATTGAAACATTAACATTTCAACCTCTATTCGTTCTCACGTTTGGTTCCATTACAGGCCATGGACACCCCCTTTGGATTCATAAGTGTTCATTTGAAGCGGTCCCCACTTCCACTTATATAGGTGACCTCCTATTCCGAGCATTCCTGCCTAGCTCAACCATCACGAGGTTTTTAGGAGTCATTAAAAGTCACTTAGGACTTAACCTATACCATATGCAGGCTCATAACACCTCACTTGCTATCTTTAGGGAAGGGTAGATAAGTCATTTTCCAAGGCAACGCCACTAGAAAAGACATTATCTTGTCGGTGTTATCATTCGAACTTGTGTAGTTTAGTTGTCCCATTGAACCTACATTCATTCATAATGTGGATTTCAATCCCATTCCCTCTAGCAATTTGATCTCATTCTTTAAACCTTTTGTTAGTACTAACATTCTAGTCTAGTACTCAACTTTAGAGGTTTAAACTCAATATTGCGGCCGCTTCGGTTATATTTTATATTTACTTAGCCAAGTAAATAAATATAACCTCAATGAGACCAAAACATACATGTGTTATGACATTATAACAAATTAACATGTTATTTACCATTTCATAATACATCATCTCAATTTACATTAGTTAATCATCTTTGAGCAAGAAACTTGCATTCTTTAGCTCATCAAATATGCATTAACTATGTACAAAAGAGATTACTATGTCTAAAAGTAGACATTTACAAATTCACCTTATAGTGAATTATTTCATAATGCCACAAATACTATTATTTTGGCATTATCACCACAATAATCCCCATATTGTGTTTAATTTGACCACCTAGAGCTTGAAGCTCTTTCATAGTTCAAAAGGTGTTTCAATATACCTTTTCACCACAAAGAATTGAAGGATATTCAAATAAAATTGCATGATGAATTTCACATTTTAATTCTTCAAGTATTACTACATGAAGAATTATGCTCAATATCACATTTAGCAATTTAATTGAAATATTTATAATTCTTCACCACATTGTACTTGGTCAATTCTCTTAGTCATGTCTTAAAATATAGACATACCAAGCAAAACAAAAGGGGTATTTCAATGCTCATAATTTCTTAATCAATTGATTAAGTTTTCACTTCACAATATTGTGAGCATTTTTTCCAACACCTTAACAAAGAATTGATACAACAATTTGCATCATACTTTCTTTGTCAACAACTTTTATTTTATCGATAAAGTAATAACTTTATTACAAGAAAATTAAAAGCACAAGACTAACACATAAGTCTTCTCATTTGTAGTAACTTGTACAACAACATTGCCTTTGCAATTTGCTTGGCTTAGTGCACTTGCTAGACATGTGACAACACTTGCCTCAATTGTAGCAATGCTACTTGAACTTAGGCTCACCCAAAAGGTATTTTGCCATTGTTCTCAACATTAAGCCTTTTACATTTGTTAGAAAAATATCATGCCCTAACAAAATTGGTTTTAGCATCCTATTCAACCAAGAATTTAGGATTACCATTCTTATTGTCCTCTTCAATTTGAAGTTTGACAATAACACCTTCAAGAGTCAAACATATGCTTAATGCAAAGGTTAGCTCTTGAAATCCTACCACAAAGGATTCAATCATCACCATAATGGTGAACTCATCCGGTAAGACCATCCCTTCGATATAAACACAATGCATAATGCACTTGTTTCATGACCGACCGAGAGTCTACCATTTTGTACTCAAGGTACACGGCCATGACATACATTTTCGTGCCAACATTTTTTTCCCCTTTCATAGTGTTTGGAGTTACATTACAATAGATCATTCACTATGAATCTACCAAACTATCAAAATAAAATTTTTTACAACATGGAGGAAATAAAAACAAAATAATTACAACTCTCTTCCTCCAATATCCACCTTCTCCATTCATCATTTTAAACTTTGGAGAGATGATGGACTCATCATTCCACAAGTTCCCACAATTGCACGATTGCAAGAGACATTGGAAGAACACACACAAGCCCCAAATTCAATCTTGAACATGAGTGGAGCACTTGTTGCCCCTTCAAATCCACAACATTGACATCATCCCACACAAGGAACATGTCAAAATTAAATATTTTTCCACAAAAATATTCAAAGAGCAGCAATCAACGTTAGATTAAATATCAAAACAATCATTCGATTGTTAGAGGGTTCATCATCGACACATGACTACGTATTCTCTTTGAAGTAGTATGAACCCAAGCATGGTGAGATAGTAAATCTCTTTTGGTGCCATTTCTTGAAGTCCATTCCAACAAATTTGAAAGGCTTTTCGGCTTGGGCATCCGGAGAGAGCTTAGGACCATTGTTGGAGTTGCTTCATCCACCACCATTGAGAGTGTCATCAGTTATCCTTGATCTTGAGAAGTAGCAATTTGTCTTGCGATTGTTGGTTACAAGATCTGTAGAGAAGGAAAACACTGCAAGTTATTATGTCTAGTACAACAAGTTTTTACAACTATATCTGCAAGTACTACTAGTACGAGAACAATTGAAATACAATGAAATTAAATAAATAAAAGAAAATAAAAGGGGATAAATCCCAGCCGAGTCGAGGAAGCCCTCTTCCCGCAAGATAAATTCGCCGACGTAGTGCTCGTCTAACGGCGGTTTGTCCCCAAAGGTAAAACGACTTCGTCCTTTACGAGGCAGCACCGCAAATCGCAAAGGCTCCGGCGAACTGAATAGAGGCGAAACTGAGTTGCAGAAGAGCAGCAAAAAAGATGCAGCAATATGGGACTAAAGATGCAGTATATCTGGCTACGTGAGCTTGTCTCTTGTCTGGTGACGAGGAACACGTATGTTCAATGTCTAGCAACCAGAGACAACTCCTATGCATTCCTATTTATAAACATGTCCACCCAGGGGGTTACGATCGATAATTAAATACGATCAACGGTTACAAACCGAGCATTATGGTGTCGACAGTTAGTCTCTCGTCACTAAAGTCGTGACATTACAAACCAAATATTAAGTGCTCGTGACGGTTACGTTTCGACACTTAATATCGAGACGTTACACCGTCATCATTATCTTGTCGGTTACAAACTGACATCATTAATACGTCGGTTAAAAGCCGACATCATTATTACGATAATTACGAACTATGTCGTAAATTATCGAGCACATAATATTCTTGTCCCCACATGTTGTAACTACCGTGTTGACTGAGTCAACTCCGTGTGCATGCACAATACAAATGTTAATCTCGATGTTTGTTAAACATCCGACAGACTTAACAATCAGTCCATGTTAACACTAACATGTACCACCAATGCACACTTATTGTTACACACATACAAGTCTCAACTTGTATCAACTTGGGACATTAATTAAACACATGTTTAATTATCTCATACACCATAATATGCCAACTTGTGGTTTAATTTCTCACTCACCGAAATTCGGATTTGAGAATATATATGTACCACAAAAATATTTAATTACGACAAAATTATATATTTATCACGGGAAATTTACTCAATTAACCCCGAATTTCCAACATATAAATCATATTATTCATGAGTTTTTCGAGTCTCAACTCAATAATAATTCATTCAAGCTCGTTTATTAAATCAACAAAATTTGAATTTTATAATATTCGACTCGTGAGCAATTTTAATCGCTAAAATTATTATAAAATATAAAATTATTAACATTATAAAATCAATATTTTCATGTATAAGTTAAGATTAACAAATATGACAAAGATCTGTATATAAGAAAAAATTGAATTTGAGTATAAATATTGTATTAATTTTGAAAAAATATTATTTTCTTTCAAATAATGAATGTTATAAATATAATCTATATTTCGAAAACTCAATTAAATTTGATTAAGACTCGATAAATTTGTGAATATCAAAATATTCAATAAAAATATTCAAAGTTCAACTAAATAATAAATGAATTAACTTAAACAACACAATACTTTAACTCGTCTCAGTTCCCCTATTGAGAGAAAACATAAATATCTTATTGATTTTTGTGGTCAGTTTTCGAAAAGGCAAACTTTCTAGTAAAAGAGTGATGAATAATTTGCAGTGCAATTACAAAGAAAAGAAGTGGAAATTGAATTAGTGGGAGGCATGCATGGTCATTGGTCAACTCTTGACTCGTGTTGTCAAAAGCAGCCCATTTTCGTTTATCCAACCGAATTTCCCAGAAATGTTGCTCCGTTTTCAGTCTTCCCATTATCCTATTAGTATATTATTTTATGTCGTGCATAATTTATAATTTAATGTGTGATTTAGTTATCGCTTTGTGAATTAAAAGATGAGTTTTTAATTGAGAATTTTAGTTATTGATGTTTAGAATAGAAGATTTTCGAAATTTTTTAATTTTAAATTGAGAATTTTAGAATCTTTTTATGTTCTCTAAATTGAGAATCCTTATTTTAGATTTTAGGTTCACAAATAAATTATTTTCCATCTCCTTAATTGATAATATTACTTTTATATTTTTTTATTAAATATAATATATTAATTTAAATTTCATCCCACTCATATCTCCATTAAAGCTCAAATTCATGAAAAGACACTCAAAGAACTTACGCCCCAAACCGAAATATTTTTATATATTTCATAAATACATACTTATAAAAACAAAATTCAATATGAAAGTGAAAGGTTAAGTTTTTCAAAACTTAGTTATCACGACAGAAGAGCAATAGGTTCAAATTCACTAACATTTTCTAGGTTGGAATATTCTACATATAATTGACATTTTAAATATTTAAGGTACGTTGTATTAAGCATTTAGTAAATGTATTGATAATAATAATAATAATACTTTGTTTTTAAACTTAATATAAACTATTAAAACTTTAAACTATATATATTCAAGCATTTCTAAATTAATGCATACATAAAATCAAGTTTTTTTTGGGCAACAAAAAACTGATGATATAACTATTAATTGTATTCAAGTAATAAACTTACCATGCAGTTTTTTTTAAAATATACAATAAAATGGATTAGCTTCCCATCACCAAAAGAAAGAACTTTATTATAAATTTACATGGTTGAATTAAATTTCAAAAGATACACATAATTTATACTTTAATTACATTCACCTAAAAACATGTGGCTATAATAAAAAGATGTGCTCTATAATTAGTAATTCATGGGTGCATCCTATTTTGTTATGTTTCAATCCTAATCGAATGGGACAATTTTTTAGGAAGTGGTATGAAACCTTTGAGATGAATTTTTTTGTCTTTATCATTTATTCATTGAATAAAAACAACATTCTTAATGTCTTTTTAAAAGGCACATGCTATGCGTTTTATAGAAAAAATAATTATTATTTTTTTATTATTATTTTTTTTTAAATAAATTTTACCAAAACCACTTTTCGTTCATGTGAATGACAACTAGTTGCTTAATATAGAGACTTTAGATTATCATTCACTTTATTTTTATCCTCTTAAGAAAATTAAATTAAATTAAGAATTTAATTAGTACTCCCTCCGTCCCACCTCAATTTTTCCACTTTCCTTTTTCGTCCATCCCACCTTAATTGTCTCATTACTTAAAAAAGTAATTTTTTCACACTCAACAATAAAATATTAATTCCACTCAACTTACTTTACACTCACACTCCTTAATTATTGTGTCCGATCAACCCGGGACAATTCATCCGGGACGGAGGGAGTATATTTAAGATCTAGTTGGAGATTGCATCCAACCCAAGAATCATATCTAGAGTAATGTGTTTCATTTGGTTGACTTACTAGAGATCTATTATATTATTTTATAATAAGATATTAAAGAAAATGCCATTGAAAAAAACAGTGTTCCCTTCTGATATGATTTATTTAATAAAAAAGATGGGGAAGGAGCGTCAAACGCGACTTAAACTCATAATATCATTCTTTGGTACGTCTGATCTGCTCTGAAAAAGGTTGTACTTGCTTTGTACTTTTTACCTGCTCTTGTCAGACTAAGTTTCAATCCAAGGAATCCAAGTACGCGACATCCTCGTACTGACTTTTACGTAGCATTTACTCGCTATTAAGTCTGACTTTGAATTGCCTTATGTTCCTCGTGCTTATTAAAGTGAATACCTCCATACTGACATTCCAAGACTCAGTACGGGCACCTCTTATACTGACTTCTCATAAGTCATTATGGTATACTCTATTTTGACTTCCCAAGGTTAGTATAGTTCTCGGACATACTTAGTGAAACCAAGTTTCACGCACGAACACTCCTTCAAATCTCGAGCATCTTCCTTATTCGGTCTTCAACACCTAAGTTCTATTATAACTCGAACAATCTTATACAAGGATTACAATATAAAACTTTAGAAACTTAGTACTAAAGTAAATTCTGACATATCAAAATATCATATTAAGGAGGGAACTAAAACTTAATTCCGAACCGTGTTTATATTTCATATATACACATAACACGTCAATTGATTTCTCAATAATCAAGAGAACAACAAATAAAAAGAAAGTTTAAAATGGGTTTATAAAATGCATTTGTAATACGAATACGATATTTTTTAACTTTTAAAATAAATATTCATATAGATCAAATTTCTCATAATGCTCGCAAAATTAACCCTCATGTTTCAGCTTTTGGGTATATATATAACATTATACGATTGTTATAATTTGATTTACTTAAAAGGATATGAACTCGGTATTTTCGAAAATATTTTAACAATGAACATCACATATAAAATGTTGGATATAAGATCTGCGTTACAAGATTGAAAACATCGTAAGTAATTATGTCTAGTACAGCAAATTTTTACAAGTATTATTGCAAGTACTGCTAGTACAAGAACAAACAAAATAAAAGAAATCAAATTAAAATAAAACAAAATAAAGTGCAATGAAACACAGCCGAGTCGAGGAAGCCCTCTTCCCGCAAGACAAATTCGCCAACGTAGTGCTCGTTGAACAGCGATTGTCTCCAAAAGTAAAACGGCTTCGTCCTTTTCGAGGCAACATCATAATCGAAAAGGCTCCGACGAACTGAACGGAGGTGAAACTGAGTTGCTGAAGAACAACGAAAAAGATGCAGCAATATGAGGATAATGTTACAGTATCTGGCTAAGTGAGCTTGTCTGATGTCGGATGCTCGGGGAACAAAGAACAACTCAATGTATGCTATTTATAGAAATGTTCCACCAGGGGGAGTCTGTCTCTACCATCAAGGCTGAGCCGTTACAGGCGTAACCGACGCCAATTAATGGAGCCGTTACAGGCTGAGTGCAGACTTGAAACCCATCCAGGTTCATTTCAACATGTGCAAAATGTGTTGAAACGTTCAGCACTCAATTGCAACACGTGGTTGACTCATCAGCCACATCACATGCATGGTGTGCACCACATCGACTGGTCTAGCCACATCGACCGTTCAAGTGTCGAGCCCGCAGGCTCATTTCACTTGCCTAAAAATATAAGGCGACGTAGACCAAGCCAAGCCAAGCCAAGGACCCAAGAGCCTAAAGACCAAGAACCAAGAACCGGGATCGGGGTTGGGTCACAGGTCACGGGCGTGGGCACTCGGCCAGCGGCAGCGGAGCACGAGGCGAGCCACCAGGTGCCACATACACTGCACACTTGGTTATTACACACCTCAACCATAAAGGTTTTTAAACATAGATTAATTACTTTAATTAATCAATGTGGGATAGCTCATTTATTACATACTTCACTTATGTAATAATCCCACCAATCGTGTCACTTCGTGAACTCATTTCTCACTCACCGGAATTCGATTTTGAGAAAATAAATATACCACGATCATCTACTCTTCGTGTAGATTAAGTTGTTAGTATTTAATTACAACAAAATTAAATATTTCA
Source organism: Plectranthus barbatus (assembly GCA_026898455.1). NCBI lineage: Eukaryota > Viridiplantae > Streptophyta > Magnoliopsida > Lamiales > Lamiaceae > Plectranthus > Plectranthus barbatus. The sequence continues at coordinate 580,375 of JAPKLW010000299.1, forward strand.
TATCGAGAATTTAACACAAAGTACCCGAATTACCAATATAAAAATATTCAATCGAATAAGAGATTTTAGAATTTATTCACGCTCCATGACCAACTAAAATGATTGCTTTAAATGAAGTGCAAATATATAAAAATAGTTAATTTTCTTATCCAAAAACCTTAAATGACCACTATTATGTCTACATACAAGAAATGACCAAATTCATGTAAACATCCAAAACTACCCCTACTATTATCCTATTTTTTGCTGGTTTTCAATTCGGCAATCATTATTGTAATTATTCAATTGTCATTACTCAAATTATTATTAAAAAGTATATTTACCTAATTTAGTTTTGGTATTAATCCAAATTTAAATATATATTTTTAAATAATAAATTAAAAATCGGTCTATACAATTTGAATGGAGAGATTAAATATTTTTTTTCTAATTTTGTAGAATAATTTTACGACTTCATTTAAAGGAGATTAATTTATTTATTTAAGCAAAAATTTTAATGAAATCAATAAAATAAAATTATGCAAAATAATTATGCAACCGTTTGCCATTTTATTCACCCGTGCATGCAACTGAAATTAAAAAATATAGTTTGCAACTAAGTGAAGTTAAATTGCAACTAAAAAGACTGAGATTAAATTAATAAAAAAAAATTAAATTAAATTTCAACTAAAAAATTGAAATTAAATTCTAATTAAGTGTTAATTAATGAAATTAAAAAAATAAATTAAGAAATGATTTGCATCATATTTGTGATTTTTGCTTAGTGGAGTGTAAAATTGAAAAATGAGGGCAATTTAGTAAATATGGCTATTTCTTGAATGAATATATAATAGTGATTATTTAATATTTTTAAATAGTAAATGTGGTTATTTAAGATTTTAACTCAAGGCCACAATCCTGGCCGGCTATATATATTTCACAATTTGAGACATATTTATTTAGGTCTTTTTCAACAATCACTAGCATCTTTTGCTATTTGCGACTTCTCCGAACCCTTGTTACCACAAATAAATATAATTGATTTCTGAATAAAATAAATGATTGAGTCATATTACTTCTCTATCTGTTTTTATTTTCTATTGTTAATTTGCCCATGATATTCTCTATTATCAAACATCTCAATTCCCACATCTTCCATAGATTATTGTTGCATTTATATTACTTCTTATATTATATTTTTTAATTCTTATTAGTAAATATTGCATTATAATCATAAATTGATGGTTTGTGATTATGAATTTATTGGTCCCAGTTTTATCAAAGTATACTTAGTTGTATAACCGAAAATTAATTTTAGATTCGGTAAACTTGTACTTATCCAAACTGATAGTGACGAGTTAGTTTGCTTTGTCAAATTTTGTTTATGTACTTAAGTTCAAGTATGCCTATTGTCAGTTTTCAGTATGTACTACAACACTTGAGTGTTGAGTTTGAAATAATAGTAAACTGACAAAAATGAAAGCAATAAAAAGACAAAGGTTATAGTAGTTCGGACTCTAAAGGTCCTAAGTCCACTCTTCATACTTAAATTGGAAATCTACTAAGACAAGGATTACACATATGCTCCCACGATCTATCGCTTCCACTCTTCAGACTTAAAGTCTGGAGATCTACTAAGATAAGGATTACACAGATGCTCCCACGATCTATCGTTTGTCAGTGAATGCCTCATCCACTGATCCACAAGCTCACCTGCCTGATCCTTGCTCATCCTTCTCTTCGCAGCTCATTGGAGTGAGGGCACACCACACAGCCTCCTCGTTGCCGGAATGGGGTGTTTAGAGTTTTCCTGAAACTTTCAGCTTGGCGACAATAAGCCCGTAAGAGTCAAAGTACTGGATGTACTTGACTGTTGTAATCTTTCTTGGAGATAAAGAATACCAATAGATAACTCAAGAACTCGGAAGTTCTGAGTCTCGTGTTCACTAGAGTGACACACGGAAAAACTTAAGAGCCTCGAACTTTGAGTGGGAACTTTAACAGCGTATCAACTTGTTCGAAAGTATGTTCGGTAACTTATACAATGTAACCTTCTTCTATTGAAGATCCTCCGGTATTTATAGTCGTGAGGTTGAAGGTTTGAAGTTATTATCCGTTAGAGACAGAATGGACCATGTCCAATCGGAGGTCTCTGTCGACTACTGCACTAGGCGGGTAGGTGGTGTTTTTTTCCAGAGATTCTGCACCTACTCCGATTTTTCTGACACGGACAATGACTGTTCCTCTTTTCGTCAGAACGACAATCTGTCGGTCCGAGGAATCCTAGACTGGTAAGTCTGAGGTATCAAGACGGGGTCTTGAGCTTGCAGACTTTAAGAAATCTTCAATCCTTAAAGTATGTACTTGTCAGTACGTTCCTCTGGACATTCGCTTTGTCTCTTTGCGCCGGGACTGGAATTGGGAAATTCATACAGATGTCACCATACTTGCAAGTCCATGCTTAGTGACGCCATCTATCTGTATACACTCGATCTCATATTGGTAAGTTTGGCATCCTGGAGTTAATAAGACCATACTTGCTAGTCCCGTACTTGGTATACTCCAAACTTGTCAGTCCAGACTCATGAACCTGACTTGTAAGTTTGGATGAACCTAAGTCTATTCGAGTCTTGCGCTTTCGAGACTGACTTATCAACCTAGTCTTCCAATCAGCTCCAGTTTACAATTCGATAAAGATCATATATAAGACTTTACATTTTTATATCTAACTAAAACTAATCTAGAGACAAACTGAGATAACTTTTACATGCTTTAACCCACCAAAACAAAATAAAATAAGGAAATTTCTAACAAATTTCCTAACAGAATTAGATTTAATATATTGTAAATTATTAAAAATATTACTCCCCCCGTCCCGAATAAATTGTCTATAATTTTCTTTTTCGTCTGTCCCACAATATTAGTCAACTTTCCTAAAATAGCACATTTTTCACATTCATTAATAAAATATTCATCCCACTACGACTCACATACATTGGTTATTATGCCGGTCAAATGTGGACAATTTAATTGGGACGGAGGGAGTACTATTTTAATTCAAATATTTTATATAAAAAATATTAATAATTAGAGTTCGGTTGAAACCGAAGCTTTGGTTTAGTTAGGTTTCAGTTTCATTTCAGTTCTTTTGGACGGTCAGTTCAATTTGAATATTTAAAAATTCGGGTTGGCAATTCGTTTAAGTTTTCAACTAAACCGACAATATGCACACCCCTAATTTTTGAGAATAGGATTGAACACCCTCTCTCCATTTAAATTTTATGCCCCAAATTTAAAAGAAAAAAATAAATAAAAAAATAAGAAAAAGAAAGAAAGAAAAAATCATTATTTAGACATTTAAAGAATAAAAATTAAATAAAATATTTGATAATAAGAAAATTGTGAATTCGTCTCATACAAGTTTTTTTTTTTCATAATTGAATATTGAATAATTTTTAATGTTCTTGTCCTTAGTCAAAAAACACGTTATGTTACTTTAGAAAATAAAGTTTATACATATGTAACAAAAATACAAGATTAATGAAATTTTAAATTCTTAACCGCGTTTATGATGCCTTAGGTGCAATAAAATTAGGATTTATGGACATAGTCAAAAAATTAACTCCATTATATTAATGAAACCTAACACCATACACACCAACTCTCGACTAATTAGTTACTCCCACTCATCATCTACCCTAACAAATATAAACATATACTGCAATTTTATTTGTATTCTTTTATTTTAACCTCACCCCCCAACAAGATTGAGACTCCATCCTTTATTAATTATTCATCATCTCAAACTATAAATTATAATGATTTTAATTCGAATTGATATTGTTCAATTCACACTTGTCCTCCGAGTTTTCGATTTCAATTTAAAAAAAAAGGGAATTATTAATTCAGATCTAAATTAGATTAGTTATTGATAAAATACTTAAAATCACGAAAATTCTCAATTTAAAACTTAAAGATTTTCGAAATTTACAATTTTGCGAATTAAGAGTTTTGAATCTTTTAAATCCTAGATTAAAAATTAAATTTGAGATTTTCAAGATTTTATTTTGAAAATTCTACATACATTTAATAAAATAAAAAAGTAATACGTATATATATTAAAATTATGACCGTGTTTACAGATTTTCAACGGACAAGAAGTTGGCGAATTCTTCCTCTATTGTAAACTGCTAAGAAAAATTCAACATTGAATGATTAAATATATACAAATAGAGAGAGAAAGGCTTCAATCTTCACATGCATAGACGTTTAAACATATTATAGTTTATTGGGTGGGGAATTTAAAATCTTAATATATGAAATCTCCATCACTAAAATATTTCAAACGAAACAATAATTCAATGAAACTTATACGAGATGGAATCACAAATCTTGTTAGACGAATCTAAATTTATTCATATATATCAACTAAAACTTTCAGTAAATAATATACTTAATATTAATTCAGTAAATGATGTTTAATATTTTTTATTAAATGATGTTTAAAAATATTTTTATAAATTAATTATATAAAATTCATCTTACATAATTTTTTCCCATAGACAATCTGTGACCACACTAACTCATAACTTATCCTAGTTTGAGATAATGGCTGTTCCAGAAATTTTAATAAAAGAAAATGTAAAATTAAGTGAGATTGAAAAAAAAAATTATGTTTATTTATATTTGCAATCTCCTCATATTCTTTTATTTCTGTATTTTAGTTAGTTTTTCTTACTCACAACTGAAAATAAAAAAACAAATGCATAAAAATATTGAGTCAAGACACTAACGAAAAAATTCTGGAGATAAGAAGCATCTTGTCTCCATGAAAATCCCAATTGGTTTGAGATTAAAAAATTGACAAATTCTTAGATGAGACGGTATCATCATTTTTATTGTGAGACGAATTTAATGAAATGATGTGTTTTTTTATTGCAAATGATGTCTCACCATTTTTATTGTGAAAAAAATTTAATGAAATAATGTATTTTTTATTGCAATGATGTATTTTTTGTTGCAAATAATATAATTTTTAAAAATAAAATGATATATTTAACTTATTGAAATAATTGATTAAGATTTATCTCATAATAAAAAAATTGAGACTGTTTCTTAAAAAAAATTGATAATAACAACACCACCACATTATTGTTCTACCAATCTCATTAGGGATTCCCACCAACCCCCACTGGATATGCAAGTCTATTTTCCATACTGTACCTACGTCCGCAGATAAGGACCGTCAGATGAGCCGAGAATCAACGGTCGAGATTAATACTCAACCAACTCCTCATGAGACGACCGGTCTGCCCTCCATCTTCCACTCCCACAAACCTACCAACGTCTATACTTACACGAGCTATATCTATAACCTCACCTACATTTCCTCTCTATTTAAACTCCCTCTCTCTCCCCTCCCATTTCAAGAAGCTCTCACTCCACAAAACAACACACACACACAAAAGTGAAAGGGTGAGCTTCTTTTCTTCCTATCATCTCCACCAATTTAAAATCCGATCATGGCGGCAGCGGCGGAGAACGGTCACCAATCGAACGGCTTCTGCGTGAAGCAGAACGACCCACTGAATTGGGCTGCGGCGGCGGAGGCGCTGCAGGGGAGCCATCTCGACGAGGTGAAGAAGATGGTGGCGGAGTTCAGGAAGCCGGCGGTGAAACTCGGCGGAGAGACTCTGACTATCGCCCAGGTGGCGGCGATCGCGGCCAGGGATAATGCGGTGGCGGTCGAGCTGTCTGAGGCAGCGAGGGCCGGCGTGAAAGCCAGCAGTGATTGGGTTATGGATAGCGTGAATAAAGGAACCGACAGCTACGGCGTCACCACCGGCTTCGGCGCCACGTCTCACCGGAGAACTAAGCTGGGCGGCGCTCTGCAGAAGGAGCTGATCAGGTAATATATTGATTCCATAATTGGAAACCTCAATAATTATTAAATTGCCAATAATAATCATATTATCCACGTGGCATGCGCTGATTTGTAGAAGTAAGAGGAAGAAAATATTTAAATTTTTATTAAATAGAATGGATTTGATCTGAAACAGATTTCTAAACGCCGGAATATTCGGAAAAGGGACGGAAACTTGCCACACACTGCCGCACACGGCGACGAGGGCAGCAATGCTAGTGAGAATCAACACTCTTCTGCAGGGATATTCCGGCATAAGATTCGAAATCTTGGAAGCCCTCGCCAAATTCCTCAACCACAACATCACCCCCTGCCTCCCCCTCCGCGGCACCATCACCGCCTCCGGCGATCTCGTTCCCTTATCCTACATCGCCGGCCTCCTCACCGGCCGCCCCAACTCCAAGGCCGTCGGCCCCACCGGCGCCGAGCTCAACGCCGAGGAGGCTTTCAAGCTCGCCGGCGTCAACGGAGGCTTCTTCGAGCTGCAGCCTAAAGAAGGCCTGGCCCTCGTCAACGGCACCGCCGTGGGCTCCGGTCTGGCCTCCATCGCCCTCTACGAGGCCAACATTCTGTCCGTGCTCTCCGTCGTGATCTCAGCAATCTTCGCCGAAGTCATGAACGGAAAGCCGGAGTTCACCGACCACCTGACCCACAAGCTGAAGCACCACCCGGGGCAGATCGAGGCGGCGGCGATCATGGAGCACATCCTGGACGGCAGCGCGTACGTGAAGGCGGCGCAGAAGCTGCACGAGATGGATCCCTTGCAGAAGCCGAAGCAGGACCGGTACGCCCTGAGAACCTCGCCGCAGTGGCTGGGCCCACAAGTGGAGGTGATCCGCACCGCCACTAAGATGATCGAGAGGGAGATCAACTCCGTCAACGACAACCCCTTGATCGACGTCTCCAGAAACAAGGCCCTGCATGGCGGCAATTTCCAAGGGACCCCCATCGGCGTCTCCATGGATAACACTCGCCTCGCCATCGCCTCCATCGGGAAACTCATGTTCGCTCAATTCTCCGAGCTCGTCAACGACTTCTACAACAACGGACTGCCCTCCAACCTCTCCGGCGGGAGGAACCCCAGCCTGGACTACGGCTTCAAGGGGGCGGAGATCGCCATGGCTTCCTACTGCTCCGAGCTCCAATTCTTGGCCAACCCGGTTACAAACCACGTGCAGAGCGCGGAGCAGCACAACCAGGATGTGAACTCCCTGGGGCTGATCTCGTCGAGGAAAACGGTGGAGGCGTTGGATATCTTGAAGCTCATGTCATCCACATTCCTCATCGCTCTGTGCCAAGCCATTGATCTGAGGCATTTGGAGGAGAATCTGAGACTGGCAGTGAAGAACACGGTGAGCCAAGTGGCGAAGAGAACTCTAACAATGGGCGTCAACGGCGAGCTCCATCCATCCAGATTCTGCGAGAAGGATCTGCTCCGTGTCGTGGACCGTGAGTACGTTTTCGCCTACATCGACGACCCCTGCAGCGCCACCTACCCCCTGATGCAGAAGCTGAGGCAGGTGCTGGTGGACCACGCCCTCAAGAATGGGGACAATGAGAAGAATGCGGCTACTTCCATCTTCCACAAGATTCAAGTGTTCGAGGAGGACCTCAAGGCCGTCCTTCCCAAGGAAGTGGAGGCCGCCAGGATCGCCCTCGAGGCCGGGAACCCCGCCGTCCCCAACAGGATCAAGGAATGCAGGTCGTATCCTTTGTACAGCTTCATCAGGGAGGAGCTGGGGACAGAGTTCTTGACTGGGGAGAAGACCGTTTCGCCCGGCGAAGAGGGTGAGAAGGTGTTCACGGCTTTGAGCAATGGATTGATTGTTGATCCATTGTTGAAATGCCTTGAGGCTTGGAATGGTGAACCCCTTCCAATCTGCTAGATTCTGATTGTGTCTTTTCTTTTTTGTTTGGTGGCCTGGTGATGATATATAATTTTGTTTGGTGAATGAAAAGTGCATTGTAAGGGAGGTCTGGGAATTTCCAGCTTGTCTGATCTGATGTATGTAGTGTGTATTACTAGATTAATCCAAACTCAGATGGTTATAATCAGTTAAATAACTAACTTCTCGTTTTATAGATTCATTACAATGTTTAGACATTACAAAGACTAATTAATCTATCTAATTATTAAAACAAAGATATCTCCACCAAAACTATTCCGCCCAAAATATATATCAATATTATTCTACTTATTTCTTATTCTTTTTTCATTTTATTATGGCAGTTTTAGTCTCATCAATCCTCAAATCTTTTAAGAGCATCCACTACAATACCACACATTATTACCTCCACATGTGTGTCACGTCAGCAACTACCTCTACTTTAAATTATTTCAAATTTTATTCACATATATATATATATATATATATATATATAATCAAATCAATTAATTCATTTGATTAAATAATACTTACAAAATTAATAATTTGTTGGCCATTGTATCAAATATAATTAATATTTAGATTTTCGAAACTGTTAATATTTGAAAATGCCCTTTTTTATAAAACATCTAATGTAAATACCCCTTTTTATAAACATATCCAAGAAATGCCCCAAAGTACAAATTCTGACATGTTTTTGTGTTCAAAAATGTAATCAAAAGAAATTTGGTGATGATGTCCATTTAATTATAAGAATTGATGTTTTAATACTTGATTGGGTTTGACAAAAAAAATATTAAATAATTATGTTCCCGACCGGTTCAATGCGGTGCCGGTGATGACCGGTTTGAACCGGCGGTGCCGACCCCATTTTTATTTTTATTTTTTAATTTTGATGCCGACCGGTTCAGCTCGTTGCCGACCGGTCGGCATGCGATGATGACCGGTTCAGACCGGTCATCAATTTATTGTTTTTTTTTTTTGAAAAGGTGATCCCTACCGGTTTTTGTTGATGCCGACCGGTCGGCAAGCGGTGATGACCGGTCTGAACCGGTCGTCATCCCACCCTTTTTTTTTAAATTGCAATTTTTTTGTTTTACTATATGAATAATGTATTTTTCAAAAATAATTTATGGCATTTTCATTTGATAAAGTTGTGTTGGATGAATTGTTACTATCAATGTACAGTGTTTGCAGGCATGCTGATAGCCTTTTTTTTTACTAAATCAATGAACAATGAATTCAGTTGTTGAAAAATACAGTGAAATGCTCGTGAATACTGAATTCACTTGTTGAAAAATACAGTGAAATTGAAATTAATCGTACGCAGAATTGATGTTACCTCACTGCACTACACTGCACTAATCAATTCAATCAATTTATTTTTGCAGACTTTGAAATCATTCATTGAATATAGACCTAACTCTTTACTTTATATACTCACATTCAGAAGCAAAATTTCATTCACCACAGAAACAAAAAAAATTCTATCATCATCTTGCCATTCACCTTTTCTCTCTCCCCCTTTGAACCCATTTTCAAGCAATTCAAATGGCGAATTGGTGCAACATGTTTTTGCACTATAATGGCCATTTTGATCATTCGTGGCACTATATTGGTGGCCAAGAAAAATTGATTTACCTATCAATGACTAATATATCAATAGCTGCATTGAGAAGCACCATTCAGACGATTCTTGAAGCAGAAGGTATTGGAGGTGAGTATAATATCTATTATACATCTCAAACTCAAAGCGGAAGAAATGGAGCATCATTACTGACAGAAAATGCGGAGCTGCAACGACTCCTCAATTTTTACTCGGAGCCTGATATTTATATTATTATGAGTTCCACAATCAACACTGGTGCTGGGACTTCTCAGCGGGAGCCATCCCCCTACATCCCCTTCGTATCCTCAGTCAGTCCTCCACCATATGCTCGTTACAGTCCAACTGAATCAGTACTTCAAAGATTACATCTTCTATGCATTTTGATATTGGTTCTGAAGGTGGTAGTCGGGGTTCACGTATTCCTGACTTGAATGATGAGCTCCCTGAAGATCATAATGATGATGAGGAGGCCGACTTCATTCCTGAATACCACACAGGAACTGATGGTGGTGTGGTGGAAGAAGAAGCAGACGACGAGGCTGATCTAGATTCAGTTTCATCCGGATCTGATTCTGATAATGAAGGTGAAAATTTCTTGATGGATTGCACAGTTGCAGAATTTTCTGCATGGATCAGATCAGCGGGAGGTATGAGTGCTTTTATTTCAAATCTTATGCCCACTAACCCCCTATTAGAAGGTTGTCCAGTTCAAGGTGATATGAATAATTGGCTAGTACCAATTATGCCAGTGGATACGACCGAGGCACCTGTTGTGAGAGATGTGACATCCATACTTGATCAGGAATTGAGTTTGGGTGCCATGTTCTAGAAGAAAGATGACTTGCTAATTGCTGTTGGTTTGTGGCATATGGAGCATCGTCAAGAGTTTAAAGTGAAAAAGTCTGATAGCATCCGAGTCGATTATATTTGCAAACAAAGTGAGAATTGTTCGTTTCACATACGTGCGAGGTGCAGGGATGGTTGCTGGATTATCCGTCACTTTCAACCAAATCATAATTGTATGTTGAATCTTGCGGGAATTGGATCCAGAAATATCCGTTCAAAAGTAGTGGCTGCGTATTTTGCTCGAAGGATGCGTCGCCAGGGTCAAATCATCAAACCAAGAGCAATAATGGTCGAACTTCAACGAACTTTTGGGATTCGGGCGAGCTATGCTGTTGCATTGCGATCCATAAATGCAGCCATTTCCCTGATGTATGGCAGCATAGCGGATTCTTATAAGCTCTTGCCTAGATATCTCGAGGTGCTTCGGCAGTACAATCCAGGCACGATGACAGATTTGGATATCTCACCTGATGGAACATTCCAACATTGCTTTGTTGCACTCGGTGTGTCCAGGTTAGCTTTCAACAACAATTTGTTAAGAAAAGTCATTGTCATTGATGCCACACACTTGAAAGGCAGAAGCAAAGGCATCTTATTGGTTGCTGTTACGAAAGATGGAAATGAAAATGTTTTTCCATTGGCGCTTGGTGTTGGGCCAATCGAAAATGATGAGACTTGGACCTGGTTTCTCTCTAGATTGAGGATGTGCTTTGCAGTCAGCAAACAATTGTTAATTATTTCAGATCAGCACGTTAGCATCGGCAATGCAGTCAATGCAGTATATCCGGGTACGGCGCACGGTCTCTGTTTTTATCACCTACAAAATAAATTGACAACCCATGGTCAAACCATTGTGAAGCTGTACCATCGTGCTGCTTATGCATATCGATTGTCGAGCTACAGGCAGGCAATGGATCAAATTCGATCATCAAAACCTGTTGCATACGATAAGCTCATTTCAGTAGGTCCTGAAAGGTGGTGCAGGTCGAAGTGTCCAGTCCGTCGTTACAGTTTCTTAACTTCGAATGCTGCTGAAGTTTTCAACGCAAGGCTGTTGGAGGCTCGTAGATTGCCCATATGTTCGATTATTGATACATATCGAGGTATACTGGAACAATGGTTTGATCAGAGGCGAGCAAAGGCGAATGCAAGAGTTGATGAGTTAACAGAAGAGGCTGTGCAAAAGCCATCTCCGCTGTCCGAGCTAGCTCATACACATCAGGTTGTGTCAATCTCCGAAAATGAATTTAAGGTTACTGATGGAGAAAGAACTTGGAAGGTTGATTTGACGACATGTACTTGTCAATGTCGTGAGTTTCAACTGGACCTGATGCCATGCTCACATGCAATGGCTGCGATTCGGTATGATTTTCTACTATCATTTTCATTACTTGAATACTTCAACAAGTCATTGTTTTTATTTTTTCGCAGTTACAATGGGGTCAACTATTACGATTATGTTCATAGCTACTACAAAACGAGTAACTGGCGCGAGATTTATGGTGGTACTGTGAATTCTCTTCCTCCTGAGGATGAGTGGGATGTTTCAGATGAAGCTGCATCTCTCCTGGTGAAACCTCCTATTATTACACGTCAAGCTGGTCGTCCCAGAAATAGTCGACGTCCCTCCGGAGCAGAACATATGCAAACATCTTCTAGCAGACAAAGAGCCCGTAAAAAATGCAGTATTTGTAAATCAGAATCGCATACAAAGCGTTCTTGTCCTGATAGAGTTGCAAACAATTAATTATTGTAAAAGTGCTTCAAATATTGTAATATTGTAAGAGTGCTTGAAAAATGATGCTTCAAATATAATGTTTCAAATAGTCTAACAACGATCAAATAAAAATAAATCAAACATACGAGAAATTAAATAGTCTAACAACGATCAAATAAAAATAAATCAGACATACGAGAAATCAAATAGTCTAAGGGCAATCAATCTTCTGAATAATGCAGGCCCATTAGGACGCTCCATCCACTGTGGACTCGGGTACCCGAACATCAACATCTCTAATGCTGCGCATGCATAAGTCGAATGCTGCGCTGGCTGATTGCCCTTAAAATACATCACTCTAGTAAAAGCCATATCTCGTGAGGCCACGTTCCGCAGTTTCAATTTATTTTTCTGCCAATACTCGCCTGCCTTCAAATAAGAAATCATGTTGCTGGTCATCTTTCTCAATTCTACAAAAACATCTTGCAAAATCCTAGCGCGGTCAGTAGAATCATAGGGGTCAATCATGGAGGCAGTCCAAGTCTGGATGTTCATATGCACAGTATACTAAACACCTCGAACATAACAGGGTACAATGAACTACAAAACAATGTAAATATATTAATAATTGATGCATAAAGACAATATCCAAATAGATAATAGAAAACTAACCGTATCAGCCTCGAACCAATCTTTAGATGTCATGCAATCAGCACCATGGATGAACTGCAATAGAGCTGGTGATTCCTGAGGCATCGGGCCCTGCCTACTTCGCCGATAATCTCTTTTCATTAAGTCCTACAAAACATTAAACACGAAAAATGTCAATATAAATGATGTTCAAAATTAGATAATTAGAATTACGGAAATACTTACGAAGAATTGAGGTCGCATAATTCGAATCCTTTGTTCAAGCTGATAGAAACTCCTCTGCAGCGACTGGACGTAGCAATCGATGACCTCCATAGATAACGGATGTTCCATATTCTCTATAAAAGAGAAATAAGATTGTGGCCACGCTGTATTGTCGTTAAAGGATTTCCTGCTAATTCCTTCACCCATGCGTCTCCATGCATCATAGTTGTCCTCTAACACGGAACTGATTCCCATCGGCCGTCCATCATCACCCTGAAAATGAAAAGAACATTACACATCATATACTTAAATTAAAGAAATGTTAATACGTTACATCAAATACCTGCAGTTCAATATCGCGTGCAAGCAAATAGGTGATCTGGCTTGAAGAAGGTTGATCCAAATCAGGTATGTGCTGGCGAGACTGGCGCTCTGTGCTGCGTCTCCTCTCAGCAGAACGATGACCGGCACTCCGTCTCCTCTCATCAGTCCGACGATCTGTGCCAATATGAAACTGCTCTGGGCCTACTAAATCAGTATCTCTACGAACCTCTCGATCTACTGATGTGCTAGGTCTAGCAGAAGAGCTAGGTCTCGCAGAGTGGTGGGAGCTAGGTCTAGCAGAGTGGTGGGAAGTACTGGGCCTCTGCTCGGGACTGTCCATCTGTATCCCTCGCCCAACTGACCTCTGTCTAGCATCAGTACGGTTACCACATCGCGCTGAGTTGAACAAATATGTGACTACTCGGGTCACATGAGGAATAACTCTATCTGTCAATGCATTGTTCACTGCAACGTCAACCGCCCTATGCACCGCAGCATCAACTGCCTCAGTAACTACATCCCGAAGCGTATCCATAAAGGAATGAGATGACCGAAATCTCCTAGACTCACTAGACTCTCCACTAGATGAAGTCCTATCCCTCCTCGAACGAGTGCGCCTATGTGATGCTCTCGAGCCCTGCCCTTGAGACTGGGATTGTGCCCTAAAACCTCCCTGATCACCACCCTGATCATCCTGATCATGACCCTCATCACCACCCTGATCATGACCCTCATCGCCACCCTCATCACCACACTCATCTCCCACATTATCTCCCTGACCCCTTTGTCCTCTAGAACCCTGTCCTATGGAAATGCTCTGTGATCGACGATCACCTCTCTGTCCAACAGGACATACTAGATTTTCTGGTCGTCGGAAGTTAACACTTAGGGACTCCTCCAACTGAGAAGAAGTGTAGTAGAAAAGCTCTTGTTCATACGGAAATGGGATTAGGTTGGCGAATACTTGAATCTACAATAAAACAAAACACAGTTACAAAAATTGTTAGTTTACAAATAAGTAATTTAGATGCATGCAATACTTGTTCACGAGCAAAGAAGCCTTGCTAATCAAGCTTAGCTGGCTTTGTAAACTTCCACTTCATGAATCGGGGAATTAGAGTTGGATTCTCTAAAATGGCACAACTACCACCCAAGTACGGAATGGCCTCATAGGCCCAAACCTACAAAATATTTGTTTGAATTATAACTCATCAACTTTACATATTTACTAAATACATAAAAAAAAAAAAATTATACCTGCAGAATCCAAATAGGACCGCCCAAATGAAGAGTCCCTTTTGCTTCTACCCTCGTGTGAGCTTGCTCTAAATAGTATGATAAAGACTTATACGCATATGCTCCCCACGGAAATTGGTTCCAACTAGTCCAATTATCTACCAAAACGAAGACCCAACTCTCGATCTTACGTTTTTCAGAAAACCCTAACACAAAGCTCCACATGGCTAATATATTAGCCACTCTCAAATACAATTCATGATTATTCTGGTGAACTAAACCAGCTTAAATTAGTTTAATAACTGCTTAGCTGTGATAGATTGACCACCACAGAACAACCTATACACCGACGAATCAAAAGGATCATGATCAACACATGGATCAAAATTAGTGGGTCCAAATGTCAAACCGGTCACTAGTGCAAACTCACCCACCCCTAAAGAAATAGTCTGCCCACCAATATGAAACCATAAAGCTTTTGGGTCGTGACTTCTGAAGGGATTCGTGAACTGAATCACGAAGTCCGTTTGCCAAGGATCGTTAATTGGAATATCAAAAATAAATTGCTATGCCTATGAACAATCCTAGCATGCTCCTATATTATTATGCATAAGAAGGTTTATGCGGAATACCTGGATCGATGAACTCTGAAGAACGCGTGCGCGGAGATGCCCTTTGATCTTTCCCACGCACAAGGATTTAATTTCCTAACAGATACAATTATTTTCGAAAATAAAGAGGAGAGAGAGAAGAAGAAAAATCCTCCTGATTTGATCGTCTGATCTGTATCCCAACTCGATCTTAAAATCCGGTGAAAATTCTCTATCAGATCCCTTGCCCGGTTGAGAAGCAAAATTTCCTCCTCGTTCTCAGATCTTAGTCGATCACCACAACTCCCAAAACCTGGTTTGCTGTGTGAAACTTATGATCTTGTGTTGTGTTGAGATCTGAGGAACTGAAGCCTATTTATAGGAAATTACTGGACTCCTATTGGGCTTGAGTTTCATGGGTCAGACCAGGGACCCAAATGCAAATAGCAAATAAGGCCTATCAATTAATTAATTCTCATATTCAACCCAGAATATAATTAATTAATTAATTAATATTGATTCATTCCACCAGAGAATCAATACTGTCCTACCTATTTGCTACCATGTTTTGAGGTACGGGTTGCATGGGCTCGGTATATCCCCACATTTAAGGTTACAGACATTCGTTAATTAATTTAAGCTCTGACAAGCTATTTAATTAATTAACATCTTATATTCCTGAATCAATCCACTCAAACCTTTTCACTTATGCTTGAACTTAATCAGCCTGCAGGACTTAGCATAACGAACCTTTTGAGCTGTTCAGGGAATGTCACCATCCTATACTGGATGTAATTACCTAGTTCCAGTACCAGACAGTCATACACAAACTGCTATTACCCAAGATACAGATATACAAGCTCAACTAGAGCCTTTCACTGCAACTCAAAGTAATACACAATTTGCATATACTTCTGTACCTTCATTTAGGCTTAGGATCTCGTCAAGCCATAGAGATCTAGATTCTTTTAATGTCAGATAAAAGAATCGATCTCGACTTAGGTCCTTATCAATGTGTGCCCCACACCAGCATACCAAGCCATCCAAGATAAGATGCTTATTACTGCGTATGCTGCAGCCTACACCGACAGTTTATCCTGGAACTGTCTCAGCTGTGATAACTATTTATATCTCGCTAGGTCAAACGATCCATACGATCTTCCGTGATCTTCTACAGACCGTATGATCTCCCTATCGACGAGATAAGAGGATAATTGCGTTTGCGACACATGTTTGTTAATTCAGACAGGAGATGAACATACAACATTTATGATTCCCAGTATATTAACCAATCGACCTTGTACATAATATACCAATCATAATGCTTTCAGTATATAAATCCATCAACTTCTAATTTGGTAACTTAACAGTTGCAGTAATGGCTGCGAGGCACTAGGTCCATTTTTTTTTCCAAATTAATAAATTTCCAAATGGGCCATTCATAAAACTAGTCACCAAATTATCACCCCCTATTGAATACAACGTGTCACTAATTGTCTCTATTGTCGTAACCTTAGTGCATAAATTAATCTTACAAGTTACATTACGTAAAGCGGGTCTAATAAATTCAACCTGCACAAATACATTACAAAATAATCAAAAATCAACCTAATGTTCAATTCCAAAACAACATAACCTCAATCTTAATTTCCAAAGCAACATATACAATTGTTCTAGCATAAATAGCAACAATCATACTCATGTTCACTTCCAAAGCAACATACATATGGAGAGAGAAACAAATTTCATGCCAAAATTTTGAATTTAATGGCAAAATTTCAACAAAATTTGAGATAAATATTACGAAATATGAGAAAGAAACAATCAAAATAAAGCTATAAATGGAGAAAAACCAACTTACCTCAGCCATTTTTTCAAAAAATCGATGCCGACTTGGTGAATGGAGGTTGCCGACAGGGAAGAATGGGGAAGTTGAGGAAAAACCGTGAATGAAAATGAAAGGGGATGAATGGATCTTGCTTCAATAATACAACAAAAACCTAGAAATTTGAGTAAAAAAAAAACCGATCGGCACCATGCCTGACACGATCGGCACCGCAGACGGTGCCGACTTCCATTTTTTTTTTGGATGTTTCCCATCGGCACCGTGCTCATGAAATATTCTCCCTATTTTTTTTATTTTTTTTTTTGAGTAGGGATGGGACAAAAGTTTGTGTTTTCAAAATTTTTTTGGTTTGAATGTAACAACTTTTTCATAAAAAATTCAAACATTTTCATTCAATGTGTCAGAATATTGTACGATGGGGTGTTTTTTGAAGTTTTTTATAAGAAGGGGGTATTTTGTGGATGTTGTATAACAAAATGGGATATTTGAGATTTTTTCTCTTTTGGAAATTAATTGATTCATTAAATAATAGAATACAATTAATTCAATTTAATATAAATATAATAATTGACAAACAACTAATATTTTATTGAAAAATACATTAATACAAGATACAACACATAAACATAAGATAACATGATTAAACATAAACAAACACAATCAAACATAGAATAACATGAGCAAACATTAATAAGAAATTACATTAAAACTAAAATTATTTTTGAAAAAATTGATTAGATTTAGTAAATAACGGTATTTTTAAAAATTAAAACTCTTAATTCTTTAGTCTCTCAAAAAAAAGAGAAACTATTAATTCTTTTTTTTAAAAAAATAACGAACAAAAAATTTAAAAATATAATTAATAGGTTATTTTTAAAATGTTTAAATGCATTAAGATAATTAATTTAAGAAGTTTAATACATTAAATCATTATTATTAAAAAGTTTAATATATTAAACTAATTAATTAAAAAATGTTCGAACTATGCATATAAACAAATAAAAAACCAAAATATAAAATAAAAATAAAACTAAAAAAATTTTATAAACAACAAAAGTTGCAACACTCTCACCTAAACAGACTGCAATACACGCGCTGGAATATTAACTAAGGTTACGTGCGTGTGTTTCATCCACGCCTCCAGTCGGAAAGTGATGGGGCCCACAATTGAGTAACTACCAGGTAGGGATGTCAATAAAGCCCGAAACCGATGGGTCGGCCCGAAACCGGTGGGTTAAAATGCGGGTTAGGGTAAAAAATTTCCAACCCGAAATTATTTTTAACCGAACGGGTTGAACCCGACGGGTTGGCGGCCCGAACGGGCTGAGCCCGGTGGGTTGCGGGTCGGCCCGTAGTTCCGGTAATATTTAATAATATATTATTTATTATTTCTAATATTATTTATATCCTACTATACCCATTAATTATATACCTAATTCCCTAGACCTAATTTTCCGTTACACAAAATCTTATCAATCTCTCCCAATGACGTAGTCCTTTACCCTCAAATCGAAAAATCTCTCATTTCTTCCTCTTTCACTGTCTTCCACTCGTCACTCTTCTAATTAGCGTACCTACTCATTTCTTCCTTTCAAGAACCTTTAGCCACTCGTTGTTATGTTCACCCAAGTGAAAGCTATATTTAATTTTTTAATCATTATTTTATCATTTTATACGTTGAGAAATGTACTTCTATTACTTAAATTAGTTGGTATATAAGGATTGATGTTTTTTTTTTCTTTTCAAACTATGATTATCCACTTATCACTATTTTTTTGCAAAGATATTGTTATTTGATGTATTTTATTTACGTTGGTTCATCATTTTCTTTTTTTATTTTATTTTAGGGGTTGTTAAAATATTTTAAGAAAATCTTTACAAAAATAAACTCGTAAATATTGCCAACCCGACGGGTCAGCCCGAAAACTGGTGGGTTAGGGTTAGGTTCAAGAATTTTTAGCCCGATAAAAATTCAGCCCGATTCAACCCGGACCGAATAGCCCGCAGCCCGATAGGGTTAGTCCGAAACCCGACGGATTAGCCCGATTGACATCCCTACTACCAGGTAGCAAATTTGCTACCCTTCCCCCTCTCTCTTCCCCCACTTCCTCCATTTCGGCTTTCCTCTCTCCTCCACCTCATCTTCTACCTGCTATTTACCCTTGTAGTGAAGTGAAGTAATTTAAATTGGGTTATTATATATATATATATATATATGTATATATATATATATATAATCTATATTTTATATTTAATATTATTTTTTTATATTCAAATATTTAATTAATTGAATTTTAATTTATTTGATATTGTTAGGAATTTATGTTAAAAATTCATTCCTTAATTGATGTTTTGATGAGTCAAACATATCACTTAATAGAGTGTTTCTAGCTAGATTAATCCGAACTTATAATATATTATATACGAATTATCGAGTTGTAAATAGGAATTGATCATGAACTATTGGAGATTCGCTGGCAAATTTCCTTCACCAGCAAAGGAGCTTGTTCGAGTTTGCTGGCTAAAATGTCTTTACCAACAAAGCGTCTTTCCTTTGGAGGAAACTGACTGCTCATGTCATCACCAACTAGTGATTCACCAGCAAAGAGCTTATCAGCAAACATCACCAGCAAGGCGATACCCAACCAACAAGAAGAGACACGAGCAAATATAGTCAAGCGAAGACTTTTCCAGACAAGTCCAGACTTTAAGAAATGAGATCTTAAAGTCTGTAACACTTAAAGCTTGTTCGTCCTAGGAATCCACCAGCAAACATTCCTTGGACTGAGTAAAGAGCCGTTCTTACTAAAGCTGCAAAGTCCACCTGCTCTAATAGAAAAGACACTGCATGTCAGAAAAGTAAGACATCAATGGGATGCTTTTGTCTCACAATGGCTCCAATCGGCATCAAATTCAAACTTGTAAACCACCTTGAAAAGGCTACCGAAACCAAACTAATCAAACTAATAATTTGAATTTGACCGATCTCTCTCGAAAGCTACCAACACTCAGTAACTCGAAAGCTTTCAGGTTGTTCTATCAACTTTCCGTATTCCTTCTTGAACACGAAGCTCTATGCGTCTAGCATGAGCTATTACTTTAGTTTTCTTACTTTCTAAATATGAAAACATCTTAGAGTAGCCACTACTTCGGTGGCAACTATCATGGGTGTATACGCAAGTTGACGTTCTCGAGAAGAACTCAAACTCCCACAACCAGCTGGAGGTTGAGAGGTGAATAAGAGAGGCGAATGAGAGAAAATGACATGGTGAGTGCGCTAGTGAACTGGTGGACACGAGCATTCATCAACTAACAATAGATCGTGTGACATCTTTGCAATCACCAACTTAGTGATTTTCAGACTGCACGTTTGAAGAGAGGACGTAGGACAGTTTGGTCCAAACCTCTATAAATCCTTTGTGTTATTTATTGCTTTATAACATTTTTGCATTGGATTTGAAACCCAACACAATAAGTATTGGAGTATATTACTGGAAACTAACTAAGTAATATATAGCTCCCTAAGCAACTAGTTTTCCGTACCTAAGTTGGTGCCAAAATCACCAGCTTTGAGAGTATTAACCTACAAAAAACTTTAGCTGCACTTACTATCTAACTCTGATTTGGGACAAACAATACCAAACATGTTGGTCCTGAAATCGCAGTGTTTGAATATGTAGCAGAGGTATTTTAATAGTTTGCACTTTGAAAACTGGATCTTAGTTTTCCAATTTTCAGCTTTGGAAAACTTGACATAGCTAATTTTGTCTATGATAGATGTGATATTTAAGTACTACATCCACTCTTCGGAACTTAATCCAGATACTTAAGTACTAATAGATGTGATATTTATATTAGTTCAGATCCTTAAGTACTACGTCCACTCTTCGGAACTTAATCCAGAAATTCACTAAGTTGCAGTTTATAAGATCCCATGATCTATAGCTAGCCCGTCGAATGCCAATGTCCGTCGGCCTGCTAGCGCACTCGCCCATAAACTTGCTCCGCTCATTCTTTAGTCTTAAAGTGAGGACGCATCTCGCAACCTTCAAACTGGAATGGGATGTTTGCAGTTCTTCCCAGAACTTCCTGTGGTTGGCTGTTACCCATGAGAATCGGGATTTCAATAAGGAAAATTGATTGCTGTGTATATTACTTTAAAAGTAATAACACTAAATGAATAGCTTAAGCTCAAAACCTAAGCCTCGTGTTCTTGACAGACACACGGTAATTTCGGAGAGTTTGAGCTTTTAATTCGAAATAGTTTCTTCTTGTTCTCGTGTGAATGTTCAGGTTTTGCTCTCATCTGAAGATGTGGTCTGCTATTTATAGGCGGATTTGAGGATTGTATAATTTTCTGCGCGTCAGAGACAAGAAGCATGTTGTTCAATCATCACCATACTTTTCCTGTTGTAGCAGCCTGCTCAGCAGCTACTCTGATCTGTTTTTGCTTTTGTGCAGTGTACTTTCACCTGCTCTTGTCAGAGCTCGTTTGCCAATTCGAGAACTTAAAACTAAAGATTCCTCGTTCATTATTGTTGGTAGACATTCTTTAAGGAATCTTGGATAAGACTCGAGTTCCACTCGGATTCCTTTTGTCTTTTCACTTTTCACGTGCTCTTCATAGCTTTGAAACTTAAAACTAGATTCTTCTAGTTTTCTAGTTTCTAGTTTCTAGTTTCATGCCTTTGTGTAAGCTTCGCAGGTGAAAATCCAATTTCCAAAAACTGGTCTTCTAGTTCTTTACAAGTTTTTAGTTCCAAAACTAGACTTATAATTTCAAGTTTCTAGTTTCCTTCAACTTTGAAGTTTCTCTTCTTCCTCTCTTTCACGCCTCGACTTCTCCTTCTTTTTCCTTTCTTCGTCTCCCTTTTTGACAACATAAAAAAAGTTGCCATCATCATCTTGAGGGAGGAGACAACTTCCATAGTCTCAACGTATTTCTTCTCTTTCTCTTCCAATTTTGCTTTTACTGATGGGTTTTGTATACTGAAAGCATTTATTATAATGAGTATACAACGGTTTATTTCTCCTATCTGTCAAACAAACTTACATGTATGTAACAATGGTATCCTCTTGTCTCATCGATAGGGACGATCATATGGCGTGTAGTAGATCGCGAAAGACAGTATGATCACTCGACCTAGTGAGACATAAACCTGATCATAACCGAGACAACGTATGAGGATACGTCTGTCCAGATGGTTGCGGCATTGTCGGAATAAGTAGCCTGTCTTGGTTACTTGACATGCTGGTACGCAAGGGTGGCGTATTGATGGACTGCAGTGAGATGTATTCGACTGTCTGACATCAGCGAATACAAGATCTCGTTATTGATTGAGTCCAAACCCTAACGAAGGTTCTGGGGTTTGCACGGATTGACTGTTGCTTTGACTTGCCATGGTGGAGAGCCTAAGTAACGTGCTCGTATGTCCGCATCTTGGGTAACAACAGTTTGTGTAGTACTGCCTGAGACTGGGTTTAGGTAACCATATCCGAGTAATAGGATTGGGACATTCCCTGAGGAGCTCAATGACATTCATCCTGCCAAAGTCCTGCAGGCTGATTAAGTTCAGACACGAGTGATAAGGATTGAGTGTTACTACTCAGGAATAATAAGATATTAATTAACTATAGATAGAGTTTGTCAGAAGCTCCGATTAATTAATGAATGTCTGGTAACCTTAAATATGGGGATTCTCATTAAATGCAGCCCGTTCTCATAACGTGGTAATAAATGGGTAAGTAAGTATTAATTCTGTGGTGAAAAAGAATTAATATTAATTAATTAATTGTGTCCTAGGTTGTGGACATGAGAATTAATTAATTTATAGTCCACTTTATTATTTGCATTAGGTCCCAGGTCTGGCCCAATTAAACATGCTGAAACCCTAGCCACTTCATAACATTCAAATTAGTTTGTAACCCAAGGGAGAGAGAGAGAGAGGGGCGGCGCCTGTAGTGGGGAGAAGAGAGATTTTTCTGCTCCGGCCTACATCACAGATCTCTGGAATCCTCACCAGTAGCAGATCTGAACAGCATTGCGATACAGATCTGAAGATCTGATCTGGAGAACAACAGGATCTTTGTTTTTCTTTATTTTATATTCAATTAAATCTTGAAATTAGTGTTCTAATTTCATATTCCGCAGATTTAATTGAATCGCGTGGTTGGTTCAAGTTTAGAATTCAAACGCGAAAGATCGGATCAGACTCTACAGATTTACGGTAATCTCTCAATCCACGAATCGAATTAAATTCATGGGAGCATGCTAGGTTTTTATGAATTTTGAATATATGCAATATCCATAAATCGATCCGGTTCACATGGGTTTTTGTGATTTGGTTCACTGAAAATCCCTACAATTGGTATCAGAGCCAGGTTTCTGATTTATGGCTCTATTGTATATAATAAAATTCAATTATGCATGTATGGATTTTATTTTTATGTCGTGGATGGTTTTTATTCCTCGTGGCAACCTGTTTGATTCAGCCCGCGGTAGTTTATCCGTGTAGGGTTGAATCAATTTTGTAAAATCATGAGAAAATCCGTGTTGAGTGTAGATTTGATAAAATTGTAATAGAATAGTTTTTCTGTAATTTTATTTTTCAAATCTGTAATTTGGACGGGTCGAGGACGAAGAACGAAGATGGAACCGACGGAGGGCGGCGCAAGGCTGCACGCGTGCGGCTGCAGGCGATCGGCAGCAGCGATGTGTCTCGGTGGCGCGGGGTTGGCGTCGCGAGCGCGCGCGGCAGCAGCGGCGGTGGCGCGGGCTGGTGGCTGCGGCAGCGTGTGTCGTCGTTGGCGGCTGCTGTCCCGTCTCGGTGGCTCGTGGTTTTGGTGGTTGGTGCGATCCTGTGTAAACCCTAGGGTTTGATTAGGGTTATGGCCAATCATCATATCACAAAGGACTAAAGCCCAAAAAGATATGCTTGAAGATTTGGAGGCCCTAAAAGATTTGAAGAAGATTTGAATTTATCCAATTAAATTCAAATTCAAATTGTAATAGATATGATTTAATTTTCCTGTTTTTTTTTTGGGCCACGAGGAATTTTTGTTTGCCTTAATTGTCCTCGTATGATATGTGATTTATTATGTGCGCAATTAAGCATGTGTAGATAATAGGAAAATCATGATTTACTGCTTTTATTATTTACAGCTTTTCCAAGCATGCTTATGTGGTTAATTTCTTGTTAGAGTATATTTTGGGAATTTTTGGGCTTGTTTAATTACATGCAAAAATTTGGAAAATATAATAACTAAGAAATTATATGTGTGCATATAAGAAACCTTTTAAAATAAAAATACTAAGCGAATTTTTTAATTAAAATCAATAGACCTCCACAAAGCGGTCCTAGGTTGTAAGTGTATCTCTCGTTCTAGTAAACGTCTACGAGTGTAGCTTGCTAGTTCCTAGTGGTGCATGGGTACGGTTGTTGGGATTTCTAGACAAACAATTTAAATCATGTGAATAGTGGGAGGGTTTTGCGTAAACGTCTACGAGTGTAGCTTGCGTAGATCTCTTTCATAAGTATTCTAGGATTGATTTAAATTATAGATAACAAAAGCTTTAAGGGCTGTGCGGTATGGTTACGTGCCATGCTAAACTGTTTCTTTTGGCCAGAGTTAAATTTGTGGTTAATTGCTTAGAAGCATCTTAGAATATAATGCAAGAATTGCATCCCTGCTCTTGAGAGATGACTCTGTCTAAGGTTTTCACTAATTATTAATTTCTAATGTCAAAAGGCTCCTGACATGGTAGTGAAATTAAATGAATTGGGGCTTAAAACCCGCAGTTCTGGTTGAGGATGATATCGTAAACGTCTACGAGTGTAGCTTGCGGTGGGAACTCTTGGGCAATTAGTGGAAAACACTTGTATTTAATTTATTAAAAGGTTTTCAATGCATTTATTTTCGAAGTTCTACATGTATGTTCTTATTTAAGATTCTTTATTGTTTCAGATATGTCTATGTCTACTGTCAATCATTTACTTGCTCTCAATCCTCTAACTGGTCCAGACTTCCGTGAATGGAGTTTTTGCATCAAACACATCCTTTATATGAAAAATCAAGCATACGTTCTTTTCATGGATCCACTGTTGCGTACTCATGATAAGGTCTGTGAACTTGAGCTTGCATTTTATGAAAGATGGGAGGACTCTGATGAGTTCGCCTTTTAGCTCATCACGGGTTCCCTATCTAGAAAATTAAGGTACAAGTATGAGTATCTTGAGAGGGCTGGAGAGATCTGGAAAGAACTCTCGATAGCTTATGGCAATGTGGAGCGGACTATTAACTATGGACTTGTGCACGATCTTGTGTGCAAGAAGATGGTTGAAGATAGTTCGGTGACAGCGCACATGATGTCTATGATTGATCTCATGAGACAGTTCATTGTGCGGGGTGGTAATATCAGTGCGCAAGGCGAGATTGATATCATCCTTAACTCTCTTCCGGACTCCTTTTATGACTTTAAGGTGGTTGCTGCTGCAAGGGGAGAGTATGCTCTGCATGAGCTACTTGAGGACCTTGTGGTGGAGCAATCTTCCATGCAAGCACGAATGCCTGTTCTGACTGCTTCTAGTACTGGTTCGACAACCTCTAAGGTTGGAGATGATGGTGCTGAAAGCAAGCTCAGGAAAGCAGACAGTGAAAGAAAGTCAAAGAAGGTGAAGAGAGTCAAGGTCACTCCAAAGAAGAACAGGTGTGCTGGATGCGGAAAGGTGGATTGTCCGAATGCTAAGGGACAAGGTACGTCATTTGCATTTGTAACGGAAACATGTTTAGCATCGGTTTCTACTCATTCGTGGGTAGTGGATACTGAAGCTACTTATCATGTTTGTTACATTTTGCAGGGGTTCACACTGAGGAGGGTGTTGAAGAATAACGAGGTTACCATCTCAATGGGGAACACAGCACAAGTGAGTGCAGCTGCCATTGGAGATTTCACCTTGTACTTTGATGATTCTGTTTTAACTTTGAGTGATGTTTTATATGTGCCAGATTTTCGGCGGAACCTTATTTCAGTTTCCAAACTTTATGTTGATGGATATTCAGTTATTTTTTATATTGGTGATTCTATCATTGGTATAACGGTGTTATCTATCGTGGGATGCTGAATAATTCTCTCTATGTTATTAACTGTAATCATAAGTCTTCCGCAAGTATTGCATGTAATTCATCCATAATTGATAATCCTAGAAAGAGAAAACTCTGATGAGGATCTTACATATCTCTGGCACTTGAGACTGGGTCACATCAGCTTGAAGCGGATTCAACGACTTGCAGATGACGGTACATTGCAGATGACGGTACATTGTATACTGAAAGCATTTATTATAATGAGTATACAACGGTTTATTTCTCCTATCTATCAAACAAACTTACATGTATGTAACAATGGTATCCTCTTGTCTCACCGATAGGGACGATCATATGGCATGTAGTTGATCGCGGAAGACAGTATAATCACTCGACCTGGTGAGACATAAACCTGATCACAACCGAGACAACGTATGAGGATACGTCTATCCGGATGGCTGTGGCATTGTCAGAATAAGTAGCCTGTCTTGGTTACTTGACATGCTGGTACGCAAGAGTGGCGTATTGATGGACCGCAGTGAGATGTATTCGACTATCTGACATCAGTGAATACAAGATCTCGTTATTGATTGAGTCCAAACCCTAACGAAGGTTCAGGGGTTTGCACGGATTGACTGTTGCTTTGACTTGCCATGATGGAGAGCCTAAGTAACGTGCTCTTATATCCGCATCTTGGGTAACAACAGTTCGTGAGTACTGCCTGAGAGGTAACTATATCCGAGTAATAGGATGGGGACATTCCCTGAGGAGCTCAATGACATTCATCATGCCAAAGTCCTGCAGGCTGATTAAGTTTAGGCACGAGTGATAAGGATTGAGTGGCACTACTCAAGAATAATAAGATATTAATTAATTGTAGATAGAGCTTGTCAGAAGCTCCGATTACTTAATGAATGTCCGGCAACCTTAAATATAGGGATTCTCATTAAATGCAGCCCATTCTCATAACGTGGTAATGAAGGGGTAAGTCAGTATTAATTCTATGGTGAAAAAAATTAATATTAATTAATTAATTGTATCATGGGTTGTGGACATGGGAATTAATTAATTTAGAGGTCCACTTTATTATTTGCATTAGGTCCCAGGTCTGGCCTAATTAAACATGCTGAAAAAAGGCCCAGTAGCACATTAGGGATAAAACCCTGAATCTATAAATAGACCACTCTTTCTCTGAAACCCTAGCCACTTCATAACATTCAAATCAGTTTGAAACCCTAGGGAGAGAGAGAGAGGGGCGGCGCCTGTAGTGGGGAGAAGAGAGATTTTTCTGCTCCGACCTACATCACAGATCTGTGGAATCCTCACCAGTAGCAGATCTGAACAGCATTGGGATGCAGATCTGAAGATCTGATCTGGAGAACAACAGGATCTTTGTTTTTCTTTATTTTATATTCAATTAAATCTTGAGATTAGTGTTCTAATTTTATATTCCGCAGATTTAATTGAATCGCGTGGTTGGTTCAAGTTTGGAATTCAAATGCGAAAGATGGGATCAGACTCTACGAATTTACGGTAATCTTTCAATCCACGAATCGAGTTAAATTCATAGGAACATGCTAGGTTTTTGTGAATTTTGATTTTATGCAATATCCATAAATCGATCTGGTTCACATGGGTTTTTGTGATTCGGTTCACTGAAAACCCCTACATTTACCTTTTGGGTTTCTTGCCTGATAACCTCCAGTTGGGATTGGACAAAGTGTTTGACTTCAGATATAATGGAAGATTGGGAAGAACTAGTTGTGGCTTGGTTTGAAGGTTCATCATCTAGCTCTTCAATAATTGGATCTTCAAGGCAAACATTGATGGTCGGGGTAACTGGTGTCACGCCACTGAGAATTATTCTTGCTTCTTCTTTGTTGGTCCCGGATTATCAGGGTATAACTTAGCAGCGGAAAATGTGGTTAATCGTTTCTTGCACTCTGCTGGTTACTCAGCTGACTGGGACTTTGTCAGCTGGTAAGTCAACTTGCACTCTGCGTACTCAGCTGACTGGCGACTGGCTGGTCAGCTGGTAGCTCAAGACTTGGAATATTT
>JAPKLW010000299.1:608337-646696 GCA_026898455.1 Plectranthus barbatus
AAACAAGTAGCTACTGGGGAAAGGAAACTTAGCCAAATTTCCCAACATTCTTCTTCTTTGTCGGCCATTTATTTTCTTATTCTTTGAGTAGCTTGTATTTCTTCTTCATGAGCATCCTGGGGTGGAACTGGAGTTTCTGTAATATAGACAAAGTCAGTTGGAGGTACTATATTTGTCTCCCTAGAAGGCAAATTTTGGAGTCTGTAAGCTCAAATACTGAGCAACCTCTGTTTAGTTTTCTCCACTGTCAATTGTCTTCCTTCAGTTTGGCCACTCCATTCCTTGGCCCAAACCTCTTCCGACCTCCAGAAGGTGAGACCTAGCCTTGCCTGCATGATCGACCCCTCCTCCTCATCCAGCTCATGCTTGATAATGCCAAATCGCTGCCATCTACGAAATTCAGTTATTAGGTCTATGACAATCATACTGTCCTTTTCGAGAATATCAGGATATATCAACATGGCTTACTCGGTGACTTGTTCTTCCACTTTCTCATAAATCTCTGCAGCCCATGGAATTAAATTGGAATCTCCAACATCCTTTTCTCCAATAGGTGGGCACCAGTTTTTAAGCCTCTCGGCTGAGAATTCAGGATGTGGCAGTAATCACTGATATTTCTACCAGATAAATTGCAAATATAGTGGTCAAATAAATTTATACTCGAATGTCGAACCCACAGAGAAAAGATATGCGAAATAGTTCTATGTACTAAAATTCAGTTTTAGATTAATTGTTTGAGTAATTCAAAAATCAGATTTGAATTATTAAACTAGGCAGAGAAAATAAAATGAAAACTTAAATTAAATAAAACGAAACACAGATCCTAGAGAAGAAATCTTACTATGGATAAAATGTAAGAACCAATTAAATTAACAGGTGAAATACTGCACTAAGGATATATTTCCTTGATCGGGCAAATATAACCTAGATTACTAATTAGTGACTATCTCCTCTCGGTCTCAAGAACACCAAATTAGTCAATCTTATAAGCAAATCAGTTTAATTCCTACAGTCTAATACATCTATCAATAGCTAGACATCTAAATTAATCGTCACCTCATGGTCCTTAAATTAATCTAGAATTATAAAATAAATGCAGGAATTATGAACCTAATTAATTAATCCTAAACGTGTATCCAAAATAATATTCAAACCCTAGGACCTGCTAGGAATTTAGCTAGAATAAATAAAATAAAAGACATAATTAAACTGAAATAAACTTGCATTAAAAATAAAAACAGAAACTCAAAATGCATAAAAATAAATTAAAACTCTAACTACAGAAATTGAGGTTGAGAAGGATATATGAACTAATGTTCATATAGGGATTGAAGTCCACTGAATAAACTAGTCTAGAGGGGTATTTATAGTGTTTGCATGAGCTTTACAAGGCTGAATTCTATGAGAAATAGGATTAGATTTGATGCATATCTATATCCACATATCCTACATTGAGTATATCTTCAATCCTGAGTCTTTTAGGCTTCCAATTTGATATATCTCTTCAATCTTGATCAATTCTCGCCAAAGATTCATGAAAATCTTCCAGAAACTCGTCAAAAACACGCGTGTTGATTGACGCGGGCCTGCGTCGGTCGACGTGAAATCCATGTCAACCGGTTTCCTTCTGCATCGATCGATTCTGCGCGTTCTCACGATTTTGGCCATAGCTTTTGCTCCCGAACTCCGATTGACCCAATTCCAGTTGCATTAGAAATCTAATTCAAAGATATTTCTATTTACATGCTCCATTAGCTCAAATTAAAAGTGTGGAAGAAGTCGTGTATGTTTCTTTGAACATCCACTGCTTTCGGTACGGATTTTCGGTGAATTCGACCTCAAACCTGCAAAAATACAGCACTACAAGCGCAATACCCTCATAGAGTGATTCATGCAACAAAAATAAGGAAAATAAACTAAAATATACTGAAATCTAAAGACAAATCAAACTAGAAATGAGTGAAAATATGAACTCATCAGGCAGCTCGCTTAGTGGGATTTTGTAGGTGGCAAACTGGTTGGGCTTGTTAATCCACTTCTTCTCCCTCTTGTCCCATGGATGATGTCTCCATCTTCCTTGATTATCCTTTGTGAAGTTGAAAACTTCATGTAGACCAGTGAGGTCTTCTGAATCTATGTCTGAAGATGAGACATCCGAAGAGGTTAAAGGGTAATCGATATCAGTTTTGCCAGTTTTACCTCTCTTTAAAGTTTTCAGTTTTGAACCAGGAGAGGTGGTTCCAGTTTTTTATTCCACCAGTTTTACAGGGGTAGTCGCCCTAGTTTCATCAATAGATGTGTTGGCACCCCCTTGCGCAGCCAACAAATCCTCGTAAGAAGGTGTTGAACCCCCTTGCACGTCCACAACAATCTCATCAAATTTCTTCGTCAGTTGTTCAGGGTTGGTCTCCTCTTCTTCAATTCCAATAATTTCTGGATCAACAAAATTTTCTACATTCTTTCCTCCTCAGAAACTCGTTCTTGTCCGGTAGCCTCCCTGTATAAAGTGTTAAAAACTTGATTGGACATGGGATTAGGAAAAATAGTGACAACTGGTTCCATGAACTCCAGTTTCTTCTTAGGATTCAACTTCGTGGGATCAAAGTTATCCCCCTTTCTCTTCTTTGGCTTCTCCATAGCCTTCACTTTTCCCTTCTCAGCTCTCTTAACTTCTTCTTCCTTCCTCTTTTCCTCCATCATTGTTTTCCTGCTTATCTTTTCAGGGCACTCCCTTTGTCCTTCCTTCAAAGTTTCCTTTGGTTTGGCAGGAGATGGTCTTGGTTTCTTTTGTAGGGTTTTCCCGTGAACCGAATCACCAAAACCAAACTGAACCGGATCGATTTATGGATATTGTGCATAATTAAATACATGATAAACCCTAGAATGCTCCTATGAATTTAATTCTCAGATTTGTGGATTGAGAGTTTACCGTAACTCAGTAGTGTCTGGACCGATCTTTTGCGTTTGAATTTCCGACTTTAATTCAACCACGCAATCCGATTTTATCTGCAGAAATAGAAATTAGAGATCTAATTTCTAAGATAAAATCAAAAACAACAAAGAAGAAGAAAAGAAAATCTTGTTCTCCAGATCAGATCTTCAGGGCTGTGTCCCAATGCTGTTCAGATCTACTACTAGTGAGGACTCCGTAGATCTGTGGCTTGAGCAGGACCAGAATCAAAATTCTCCTCCCTTTCCCTAAAAAACGGCGCCCACTATCTCTCTCTCTAGGTTTAGGGTTTTCAACTGTGTTACAACTTATGAGAGAGAGCTGTCTATTTATAGACCTAGGGTTGTAAACCCTAATGGGCTCCTGGGCTCAATTCAACATATTTATTTGGGCCAGACCTGAGACCTAATGCAAATAATAAAGTGGGCTTATAAATTAATTAATTCACATGTCCACAACCCAGGACACAATTAATTAATTAATATTAATTCTTTTTCACCACAGAATTAATACTGGCCTACCCCTTTATTACCACGTTATGAGAACGGGCTGCATTAATTGAGAATCCCCATATTTAAGGTTACCGGACATCCATTAATTAATCGGAGCCTCTGACAAGCTCTAACTACAATTAATTAATATCTTATTATTCCTAAGTAGTACCACTCAATCTTTATCACTCGTGCCTGAACTTAATCAGCCTGCAGGACTTTGGCACGATGAATGTTATTGAGCTCCTCAGGGAATGTCCCCATCCTATTACTCGGATATGGTTACCTAAACCCAGTCTCAGGCGGTACTACACGAACTGCTGTTACCCAAGATGCGGATATACGAGCACGTTACTAAGTCTCTCCACCATGGCAAGTCAAAGCAACAGTCAACCCGTGCAAACCCCTGAACCTTCGTTAGGGTTTGGACTCAATCAATATAACGAGATCTTGTATTCGCTGATGTCAGACAGACGAACACGTCTCACTGGGATCCATCAATACGCCACCTCTGCGTACCAGCATGTCAAGTAACCAAGACAGATTACTTATTCCGATAATGCCGCAACCATCCGGACAAACGTATCCTCATACGCTGTCTCGGCTGTGATCATGTTTATGTCTCACTAGGTCAAGTGATCATACTGTCTTCTGCGATCTACAACACGCCGTATGATCGTCCCTATCGGTGAGACAAGAGGATACCATTGTTCATACATGTAAGATTGTTAATAGATAGGAGAATTAAACTGTCGTATACTCATTATAATAAATGCTTTCAGTATACAAAACCCATCATCTTCACAGTAATTGGAATAGTAAAACCCGCAAAAGCATCACCTCTCCTCTTGCTGGGTGTGCCTTGACCAATTTGAAATGTCAGTTTCTGCCTTTTGCTTGCCACTTCTTCAAGGTTGGTCAGAGTAGGCAAATCTTTCATCGTTTGCTCAAAGCTATCCTTTTTCTCAGTTTTAGTTCTCTCAGTTTCACTACTGAGGATTTCCTGAATATCGTTGTTGGGTGGAATGAAGTCTGTGGCCTACATTGCTTCTCCTTTATCTGTTGAGCGCACTAGTTTTTCAATCAGAAAACTGATTTTCAGCCCGAAGCTGACTCCAGTGGCAAAAACTCCTTTGCTGGGTATGTTGGAATTCTTCTTAACATTCTCCAGCATCCTTTCAAAAATAAACTCGGCCCAGTTTCCACAATCTCATCATCTATAGTCATCAAAATGCTATACTTTTTCTTGCTCAGTTCGGAGTGTGATCCCAGTTCACACTGAAGCATCCGAATGGCAATATCCCCAAAAATTTTTAGAAGCTATCTCGTTCTAAAGTCTTGGTGGTGACTTTCCAACTAGTTTTGATAGATGGCTTCTTCCAGTTTCTCCAATGCTCTTCCATCTCCTCTTTAACTCCATCGATAAGAAGCAACATGCACTCCATTGTTCTTTAACTGAAACAGTTTGTTTAACAACTTAGGATGAACTCTAATTGGTACTCCGATTACTGTGTTGGTGAAAGATCTTTCATCTGTGGAAATCAGGACATTGGCATAAAACTATGCCACCATAAACGGATGGAACTGTTTAGGATATACAGTCAGATAGTATATGAGTTCTTCGTTTTTCAGTTTCTCCACCAGACGAGAGTCTGGGCATACTTTCTTGGCTTCCTCCCATAGTAAAATATTCTCCTTGTTAACCTGAGTAGCCCTCCTCTGTTCCATCGTCAGATTTGCGGCCGATTCTTTATATTTTGCCACTTTTACAAGTTTGGCGAGAGGAATGTCGTCTCTCACAGAGAACGTCCTAGTTTGGCCAAAAGTTGATGTCCCTTGCTCGGGATTCTCTGCGAATGTTCTCTTAGGCATCTTGAATCTAGGTGGTTTGAAATAAATGTAAAGAATGTATGTCTGGGACAACTTTAATGCCTTTGAATTCTCTGGGTTTGAGAGTACTTCAAATGTTTGCAGTCACGAAATGGCAGTAGGAATAAATGAGAGAAACCCTTCGCCAATTTATAGAAATTGAATCGCAAACTGAACAATCAAGATTGCTTTATTCTGTCAACGGTTGGGAGGTGGCGCCTGTTGAGCTGTCTGCCACAATCGTACACGGGGAAGTGGGTCACGACACATTGCATCTCTGGATTGATACACCTCCTGCCTTGCATTTAATCAAGCTTGTGAGAAAAGTCACAGTTTGAATTCAAATGTCCCGCCTCTAGCTTCGAAACTGATTTTCAATCTAGTTTTTCAATTTCTTAACCGAGAGCTTGGACTCAGTTTAATTCCAGAATCTTCCTTGAATGAAATCTAAACAAAAACTAGGAACTAGTTTTCAAGTTTCAGTTCTTCAGTTTCTTCAGTGATACCATTTGAGATAGAAAATGGTTAAGTATGAAATCCAAAAATTGAAAACTGAGAGCTAGGACTTAGTTTTAATCCGCATCTACTCCTCTTTAATTGAAATTTCATCAAACTCAAGTAAACCAAGTTTGATGCATGATTCCTTGAATCTAGTTTCTGGCAGAGGTTTAGTGAAGATATCTGCCAACTGATCATCCATTTTGATGTATTCCACATTATATCTTTCTTCTCCATATGATCCCTGATAAAATGATGACGGGTGTCTATGTGCTTTGTCCTTGAGCAAGATACATATAGGCAAGCAGGAAAACGTGAGCATGAGCACATGTAACCCACGTGTTCAGCTAAAATAGAAAAATACAATAATAAAAGCATAATAACGCTTATTGAAACCCAAAACTAAAATTTAATAAACCTAGACATTTTCATCACGCAACATACCATCCATAACATCTTCACCCCATATTCTGGTCGTGCCACCATCACTCATTTGGCTAGTATCCCAACACATACATTGTATTCTGATTGGAATGTGCATTTCGAACATAAACTAAATAATGAATTTCACCAATAATGATGCATTTTATATAGATATCAATTAATAAGTTAAAAGAGATCATTTGCATTCCGGTTGGAATGCACTGTATATAAATAAACATTCCGATCAAAATGCGTGCAGTATGAAACACATTTCTTTCGGAATGTGTTGTTGTCTAAAAAAAAATACGATCACATAAAAGTTTTTGTCAAATCGAATTTACTCAATTTATTTTGATTTTATAAGTTTAATGTTAGATCCATCAAATTCAAATATTCAATAATATTCCCTCCATCCCGGATCATTAGTCTCATTTGTTTTTGACACAGTCACTAATGTTTGTGAGTGTAGTGGAATTAATATTTTGTTGGTATGAAAAGATTTTTTTTTTCCATTTTAGGAAATGAGACTAATTCTACAGGACATACGAAAATGGAAAATGAGACTAATGAGGCGGGACAGAGGGAGTATTTGGTTTTAGAAATTAACTACTTTTACACTTGCGCATTGCGCAAACTAATATTTATGATTTTATTTATAAAAAAATATTTATATTAAGAATGATTTTAAAATATAATAATTTTTTTATCTATCAATGTTACATATTTAAATCTCTCCAAAATAAAAATTATATTTTACATATAAAATCCTTACAAAAATGTAAGGAATAAACACAAAATTTATAAAAAAAATAAGATTATAATTTATAAAGTGAGCTTAACTTAAATAACAAATTATGCTTGTATATTTAAAAATAAATCGGAAGAATAAATTAGTGAATTTTTAAAAATTTGAAGGAAAAATGACAAAAATACATTATTTTTTGTTATTATATAAATTAAATATGTATATATATTAAATATAGATACATTAATAAATAAATTACAGATAATTGAAATAAAAAAATGATTTATTATTTTTAGCGGGAACAGTTATTTAGACTATTCTTTTTTAATATATTAGTAGATTAATTCGTAATTATATTTAAATTTATAATTAATCTTATAATTTTTATTTTATTATAGTACTACTAGATTTACACCCGTGCGTTGCACGAATTACATATTTAATTATATTAAAATATAATTATAAGGTTACATATTTAAGTACATATATATGTATTAATATCGTTATAATATAATTTTTATATTATACATCCAACTATATAAATAAATTTGATAAAAATCAAAGTAAATAGATAAAACACCAGGCTTATAAAAATATGAGTTTCTTTTACAAAATTAACCTATCAATTAATTATAATTGTATTATTTTTTTAGCACTTAAAATAAAAAATAAGATAAAATATTAAAAGTGTAATGTTTACAGAAAAATGATACTCCCCTCCGTCCTGGTTTAATTGTCCCGGGTTGACCGGACACAATAACCAAGGAGTGTGACTATAGAGTAAGTTGAGTGGAATTAATATTTTATTGTTGAATGTGAAAAAGTTATCTTTTTTAGCAATGTGACAATTAAACTGAGACAGACGAAAAAGGAAAGTGAGACAATGAAACTGAGACGGAGGGAGTACATACCATTTTGTTGACATTGTTATTATTGTTTCTTGACTCTATACATATGTTTAATATAAAACCATATAAAGTAAAATAAAAATAATGTGATGTGATGTGATGATTGACTCGCATTATGCGCGAATTAAATATATAATATCTTATTTTATTTTATTAAAATATAATTAAAAAAGTTATATATTCTAACATACATTTAATATATTATAATATAAATTAATTTTTATATTAAACGTCAAATTATACATAGAAACTTAATAAAAATTAAAAAATTATATCAAACATGGTTTACGAGAATTTATTTCAATATTATTCCATAAAAATATTATACTTGTATTATTTAATTTTTTTTTAAATATAATAAATTAGTGAGATAATATTTTAAAGAAAAAGTGATAAATATGATTTTAATATAATAAATTAAAATAAGAAAAAGTTTTGATGGGAACAATTTTTTTTTTTTTGCTACTTTGATTATATATACATATATGATATATGGATTATAATAGAGGAAATACAAAATATAATAAAATAAAATAATAAAATTTATGTTGTGATAGTTTTGACGGGAAAATGACAAAATTGTAATAAGAATTAACTATTCTCCTTTATTTATATATATATATATATATATATATATATATAGATTAACATTCATCGTCAAAAAAAGAAATGAAATGAAAAAAAAAACTCTAATAGAAGAAAAAAAAAATACTTCAATTAAAGAAAAAATATACTTCGACCTCTCAATTGCTCAAGAAGACGCCTCTTTTCAAACTGCTTTTATTTTTCATATAAATTCGACAACACCCCCAATCAATCAAAATTTGCTGGTTGAAGCTTCAAACCACAATCCGTAGCTATCAATGGCGTCGCTGATCGTGAGACGACTTGCTCGGAGCCGAGCCTCTGGATTCTTCTCTTCCGCCAAACCTAGTTTCTTGGATCGGAGTTTTTCGTCGTCGCCGGGTTCCGAATCCAATCTAATCCGCGCCACTCTCTTCCCCGGAGATGGAATCGGACCGGAGATCGCCGATGCGGTTAAAAAGGTTCGCGAAAGCGTTTATATCGATTTTTTTAATCTGCATTTTTGTGTTGACAGGAAATGTGAAATTGCGGTGGTGGTGTTGTGTTCGTGGACATTTGACATTTTGTTTCGTGATATGTTTTCGTTTATTCCCGATTGGTTATGTGATGGAAGGGAGAGAAGATGGTTTAGCTTTGCATATAGCCGCAATTAAAATGACAAAAGGTTAACGGTTCTGAAATCGTGTAAGATCACGGCGTTGATCTCCGTCTATTTTTATGACTATTATTTTTTGTGCTGTTTACTGTTTGACAAGGTGCAGGCAAAGAGGAAACAAGCAAAGCGTTGGGGAATTTACAAAACCCATCCTAATTAAATCTGTCTCAATCAAGTTTTGATTTTAGTATTAGTTTGTACAATGTTATGAACAATTCTTATCGAGTTCCTCCTATGTATTTACAAGCAACAGTATCCAGTTAATTAAAGAACGCTATGATTATGCAATTTTCATGCGTACTGTCTAATTGCACCAATCACTATACCATCTAATTTGCTTAAAGCTAGTGACAAATATTGTGAAATCAACTGGTTGTAGAAATGTTGGTTTAGGTTCATGATCTTCAGGGTCAAGAGACACTATTTTACACGCTTAAGTTTGAGATAGCTAGCTATAAGATCTTGCCAGCTTAACTTAAAAAAGGTGAATTTCATCATTTTCCTTTGTAGTTATATCTTTCTGTGTTACATACTGATGCTGCCAACTTAGAGAACATTCTCACTAATTAATTATCAATCCTCTCGTAGCCATTATTATCATTGTAAGCTAGTTTTAGATTTTTATGGCCATGGAATTCATGGCTTGATGTTGTATAATTTTTATACTCTTTTTGTACTAAAATTTCCAAGAAAAATGAAGATTTTATTGTGTACAATATTTAATGCAAATTATATGCAACTCTCAGGTTTTCCAAGTTGCTGATGTTCCAATTGAGTGGGAAGAACACTTTGTGGGGACCACGGTAGATCCCAGAACCCAGAGTTTCCTTACATGGGAAAGTCTTGAATCTGTTAGACGAAACAAAGTTGGTCTTAAAGGCCCTATGGCCACCCCAATTGGGAAAGGTCATCGTTCTCTTAACCTAACCTTGAGGAAAGAGCTCAATCTATATGCCAACGTGAGACCTTGTTACAGCCTTCCTGGCTACAAGACTAAATATGATGATGTTGATCTCATAACGATTCGTGAAAACACTGAAGGAGAATATAGTGGACTTGAACATCAGGTAAATGTTTATATGTGAGTACCTATTTTAAGCAAACTCATATTTTTTCAAGATGGTTTAGCTCATTTTCATTTCTACCTAGGTGGTGAGGGGTGTTGTTGAAAGTCTCAAGATCATCACCCGCCAAGCAAGTTTGAGAGTTGCTGAGTATGCTTTCCACTATGCTAAAACCCATGGACGGCAAAGAGTATCGGCTATACATAAGGCCAACATCATGCAGAAAACTGATGGTCTCTTCCTTAAGGTCTGCCTTCATCCATACCTCTGAGGATTAATGTTTATTTTAGCGGCTTCTGTTGTTCAGTTTCTTCTTTACAATGCAGTGCTGTCGGGAGGTAGCGGAAAAGTACCCAGAGATAACATATGAAGAAGTTGTCATTGACAATTGCTGCATGATGGTATGAGATTTTTTTTTTAATACATATACTATGTACAGGCAAGCTTCTGTGTTGCTCTACATTAAATGTGAGAGATCTTGAAAATCATTGGAATTAAAAATTTGATAGCTGGTTAAGAGTGTATCGGGAGTAAGAGGGATGAATCTTCTAAATTTTATCCTTTCTCATTCTCTCCTAGCTGCTTATGACATAGAAATGAATCTGCTAAGTGACAATTCTACAGCTTCTCTTTTTTTTCTATTCACCATTCATGGACCTAATTTGCAAATATCTCGAGCACTTTCTAGATCAGGTCATCAGAAGACCACAATTTCTTAATTCCTGGGATTTGTTGTTGGCAATCTGCCCTACCCATGGGCTCCTGGTGCTTTTGTGTGTGTCTTTAACTAGATGTATCCAGATTTCCAGCAGTGTAATCTCTACACTCACCCCATTTCCATATCTGAATGATACAGCTGTTTAATTTTTAAGTGTGAGCACTATAGGCAAGTTGATATTTCCTTGAGCAGCTTGTTTGAATCCATATCTGTTTTAGTTTCATTTGTTGAACATCTTGCAGGATTCTCTCCATTGAATAACTAGATTTACACCTGCGTGTTGCGCGATCATAATTTTGGCATTTATAATATTTAGGGATATCAATTTAGCCCAAAATTAGCAGGTTCATTCGAATACTCTGAGCTAAATATCGGGCTCTGGACAAAAAATATTTAACCGAAAAAAAATCCGCAATGCTTTGGCCCTACTGGGCCAGCTTACTTTGTAAAAAAAAAAAAGTTTTTGATTTTTTAATTGGGTAAGATAATTAAATTATTATTAATTCTTCAGAAAATAAATATGAAGTATTTTATACTGCAAATTTGTTTTTAATTTGATGGTTTTTTCCCAAATGATATGTATATATATATACACCTATATTTTAACTATTAAAAGTACTATTTAAGATATATAAATTAAAATACTACTTGAGAATTAGTCACTTTCAAAAATATTAAATCTTATTTTATAAATATTTAGTTTTTTTGATAATTGAAATTGCACACGTAAAAACTAATTTTAGTTTCACTTATTTTTATGAGATTAATGAATTATAATGGAAATAAATCTCATGTTGAAATCCTGATCTAGAGAAATTAATTTACATTCTTATCAAATATAGAATTGTCGTTTTCTTTTGATATGACACTTTTTGGCGGGAAAATCCGGAACTCTTTTAATATACTACCTCCGTTCCGCTACAATAGGCTCTTTTCATTTTGACACATTAATTTCGGAGCTAGTGTTTAGTAATTAACTTGTTTAAGTCTTAAATAAGTTAATTATGATTGCTAATTTTATTATTAACCACAATTAGCAACTAAACACTAGCTCCGAAATAAATGTGTCAAAATGAAAAGGCCCTATTGTAGCGGGACGGAGGGAGTATTGAACAGAAGAGTCATTATTATGTGATGCGAGTAAAAATGATCCTTTTTCCATGTGCAGCTTGTGAAGAATCCTGCACTCTTTGATGTTCTGGTGATGCCTAATCTTTATGGTGA
This sequence comes from Plectranthus barbatus, assembly GCA_026898455.1. NCBI lineage: Eukaryota > Viridiplantae > Streptophyta > Magnoliopsida > Lamiales > Lamiaceae > Plectranthus > Plectranthus barbatus. Next base: position 620,468 of record JAPKLW010000299.1, read on the forward strand.
CATAATCAGTGACCTTTGTGCTGGTTTGATCGGAGGCCTAGGCTTAACTCCAAGGTATGTCCTATTTGCCCTGTTTCTTAAAGACTTCAATTTAATTGATTAATTTGATCTGCTCCGTTTGACAGCTGCAATATTGGTGAGGGAGGCATCGCTCTTGCTGAGGCTGTACATGGTTCTGCACCTGATATTGCGGGAAAGGTAGGAAAAACTATAAATGTGTTCCTGTGTTCATTTTAATCCTGCATATATTATATAGAAACTGCTTGTTTGGGCATATGTTATACGTCTCTTGACAAATTTAAGACTGGTGTTTATAGACATCTGAAAAATGTAATTCAATATTTTGTTGGGTACGCCCACACCTTCCAGAAAAAAGAAAAAATCATCAAAGGACTTGAGTAGTGAATATAATTCTATATTGAATTTGAGATGATGATCGAACATTGTTTGATATAACAGAGCGGCAGAATTAGTTGAGTTAGTGAAACTCATATTTATACTTGCACATTTTAGTTATCTGATCCATCCAATGCCAGTTTCGGACCAGATGAAAATATATACTCACACTTCTTATCGTGCATGGACAAGCTGTAATCAAATAAGCTTTTGTTTGAGTTGTAGTTCTGTTACTTAGAGCTTAATCTGTCTTTGACCCTATAGTAGTATATGTGGAGGAATTCAGGAGGAAGATGATGAGTTTACTTAAAAGTTTTCCCAAATGCTACAATTTTTGCTTTAGCTTAGACTGATGCAGTATGTCTTTGAACAAATTTTTGAAGCCTTTTTTTTTTATGGCAGAAGGATATTTCATAGTATATATGGATTATGCTTATTCTTCCACTACAAGCCATTTTAACAGCTTTGTAAAAAATTAGCTAAAGCCTTGTCGTATTCATGCAGAATCTGGCAAATCCGACAGCGCTGCTCCTGAGTGCCGTGACTATGCTGCGCCATCTGAATCTCCACGATAAAGCCGAAAGGATTCAGGATGCTGTGTTGAAGACTATAGCAGAAGGGAAGTACAGAACTGGTGACCTTGGTGGTAAAGCTACCACAACTGAATTCACCAAAGCAATCTGTGATCATCTCTGAGCTCGCTTGTACATTTCGATGATTCTTTCTGCAACAGCTCAGCAAGAGCTTGTTGACATGTTTCTTTCAACAATTTTAGATAACCGCGCGTTTGTGAAAGCATTAGAAGTATGTGACTTAAGTAATAGGATATCCATCAATTTTGCTCGTGAGAAGCAAATAAGCCATGGCCCCTTTGATTGAAATTCAAGGGGCATATATTATGGTCTTTGGAGTTGGGATGTTGGTGTGATTTAACCCTTTACTGTAAGCAGCATTGCTCTTTCGCCTGTTGTTTGTGTGATGAGGGGATTCACATATTCGGGAATATTTCTTCCTCTCAAATCTACTGCCATATTGCAATATTTTGTCCTTTGATTAGTCTACTGCATCGAATTTTACGGTATGATAAAATTCATACCATAATTGTGCATAACTATTGGTATACTGTAATTTTGGTATAACACAAATTGAATATCATTATTGTATCATAATGACCGTATACCGTACCATACCAAAGTTTTGTTGTATGCCTTAATATACCAAAACAATTGTATATTGTATTGTACTGAATATTATTTCTTTCAAACATATATACATATCAATAATATTGTTATCTAACACTAATATTATTTATGTTTAAATAATTATTTTGCTATATAACAAAACAATTATAATAATCCACATCATAATAATCAAACTATAACAAAATAAATATTGAAAATAATATATGATGTATTGATAAATATTACAAAATTAATATAAGTATTATTCTTAAAATATCTCATGACTAAAATGTGTTGAACGAAAGAGAATAATAAATTAAAACAAAAATTAATGGATATGAATATTTATTGAAATAAATATATAATTAATTGTTAAGAATTATGATGTAATTCCCACCTTATTTGTATGTGTCAAACACCACCAGTTAGTGAGTTTCTAGCTTAGATTAGTTTGTACTTGTAAAATCATGTCTAAGAATTTATCGAGTTATTACGGAGTTGATCGAGAGCAAGTTTGGGAGTAAATTGTCTACCAGCTGGAAGCTCAAGTAACTGGCAACCAGATTGGAAGCAACTGGAAGTTTGCTAGTTGAAATTTTCACCAGCAAGGGTCAATACACTTGAAGTTTGCTGACTGACGCGTCATCATCAGAAAGGTGCTTACCAGCAAGTGCGAATCCAAAACTCACAAATAGAGACAAGAACAACCAAGACAAACGGACACTTTCCAAGTCCAGACTTTAAGAAATGAGATTTTAAAAGTCTGTGATACCTTAGCACTTGTTTGTCAAATGAATCAACTAGCAAAGGATTCCTCGAACTGGCTCAGAGTCGTTCTAACGAAGTCTGCAAGTCAACCATTTTTGTCAACAAGGACATCAAATATTCTGGAAAATGAGACATCTCGATTGGATAGATTCCTTTTATCTTACAACGACTACTATTCAATCCTTCTGGAGATCGCTTGTAAATAGAGGAGGAGTTCAAGGGAAGAAAACAACCGAAACCCTGCTCAATTTTCTACTATAAGCTTTCATGCGTTTATGTTGTTCTTACCAGTTTCCGTGTGTCATCTCTTGGACACGAGACTCTTTGCATCTAGCAAGAGTTATTTGCTTGGTCTTCTTACTTTCTAAGTAAGAAACCAACTTTAAGTTACTACTTCTCCAGTAGTAACTATTATGAGTATTATACCGCAAGCTGATCAAGTTCAGGGAAGAATTCAAACTCCCATCGACCAAGTGGAGGCTGCGTGGTGCGTCCACGCAGCAGATATGACAAAGGGAAGGTAAACGAGGGACTAGGTGAGTGAGCTTGTGGACTGGCAGACGTTAACATCTACCAGCAAGCAACATAGCCTCTACATCTTTGTAAACCTCAACTTAGTGCATTCCAGACATTGGCCTGAAGAGGGCATAGGGCAGTTAAAATCCGAACCTATGTAAATCATTTGGTCTTACTGCTTTTATTTACTTACGTGTTTGGATTTAAAACCCAATACTCTCAAAGTGCTGGAGTATTACTGAAATTCTTGACTAAGTAATATAACTTGTTTAAACAACCAATTTTCAGAAATCTAAGCTGGTGCTTAGAACAATCAGCTTGGAGTATGCAGTCTTATAATTTTTCCGTTGTATATATTTGTACTTTAATTTAGGACTAATTTTAATATTACTATTAATAATATCTATATCATTTAAATTTAAAATAATTTTTACATAATTATATGATAGGTAAACGTTATGCCTTTTCAATATTTTTTTGAATCGATGTTTACCAAATACTAATTCTTCAATACTTTTTCCAATTCATAGTGGTAGATAAAAATTGCAAGAGAGGGAAACTCGGGAAATAATAAGTGTTCAATTTGTGGCGGGGTTTGTGGGGATTTAGGTACATTATAATTCGATTTTATTTTTTTTATATAAATAGAGAGATCAATCGTATGCCAAAATGAGTAACTTCCTAATCTATATTTTATGGAAATCACAAAATCTTTTAACTAAACATTAAAATTAGGGATGTCATACGGGATGCTGATGCATGTGTAATTCAAAACACAAACCAAGTTAAATTTTCAATCCAAGGTCCTTTCAATTCGCCCTATAGACTACCATTTACTTGCTTAGAAGTTTATAGCTAGGCAAAGCTTTCGTCGTTGATTGTCAATTATCTAAGCAAAATCATAGCAAAACTAAACATACATGAAATAAAGCACATTTCTAATAATGTTCAAACTTAAATCCGATAATCAAATCAATCAATTCTCTCAACTTAGGTAGATAGAGTATCAAGTGCAACAATGAGACAAGTGTGAGTGTTGTAAGAATGTCTAAAGTGTTCAATTGAGATCAAATCTTGTTGAAAACCTATTTAATCCCTAGAAGATTGAGCAATCCACCCTCAATTAGTCAACCCCTTGTCACGGCAGGCCAACCGTTGATGATACTAGAACTCTCAAACAATCACGTTATCGAATCCTAGACCACTCCTTCTAGAACGTGGATTATTGCCCTACGACCTATCTCTGCACAGGGATTGGATCTAGAATCGTATGAATCTACACTATTCACGACGATTCCACCCGCGTGTTGGCTGCAGTGTTCACATCAAATACCTCCTAGGTTGGCTATTACCTACACCTAGGTGGTAAGGATTAAGATCTAGTGCAATTCAAGCTCTAAAAGGAAAGTAAACAATCAACATTCAATCTCAATTTCACAAATCATACATTCAAACAACACTCACATAAAGGTTTAGCTCATCATACCTTCAATTTTGTTCAATACAATAGAAAGAGTAAGAGATTCCATTACAAATTGAAGGTAAAATGTAGATCTTCCTCAATTGTACCTTGTCCTCAATCTACCCCTTGGTCTTCCTTGATCTTCACCAAATGTGGAGGAAAGTGGCCTTGATCTCCTTGAATGTGGATGAGAAGTGAATGGAAGATGGATTGGGAGAGAATTTCTCTAGTGTTTATTTGAAAAATGGGCAAAAGTTCTCTTTAAACTCGGAAATCCCCCTTTTATAGGCGAGCATACAGGGCCTTGGGTCGCCCGAGTCTCAGACGGCTCGCCCGGGATAGCTCGATAACCGTCAAAATGCCAGGAATCACGATCTGGCTCGGCTAAGCCTGCCCTCTGTTGGCAGAGGCTCGGCCGACCCTACATCTCTCGGCCGAGCGAGCCCTCTGTCCACATGGCTCGACCGAGCCAAGCTCCGCTCGGCCGAGCCCTGCCTCTGAACTCCAAAAAATTCCCTTCTCTGCTTCGCTCGGGCGAGCCTATCCTCCTTTGACTCCAAACTCGAACGATTTGCCTCCAAAATTCAACCAAAAGTGTTGTTTTATGCTCAAAACTCAACCTACACCATTCCAAACACAAAAACACGAAAACACAACAAAAGAACAACGAAAACATATGATATGAGAGTAAAATAGCCACAAACATGCACATTTACATACCGAAATGAAGGTCATTTTATGCACATATCATAATCCCCCAAACTTGAACCTTTGATTGTCCTCAATCAAAACAAAGTAAAGCAATCAATTGACCTCATGAAAATACCTCACATCTCATCTTGATTACCTTAGCATGCCCTTATCAAACGATATTATCACCTAACTTTGTGACACGGTTAATGATAAGGACTTGAACCACTCATCAAATATGGATAAAGAAACAAAAGCACTCCCTTACGTGTTTAGGGATGATGAGAATCACTCAATCACAAGATATCGAGCTCAATTTCCATAGGCTTGCATCCATTCTCACCACTATACTACAATGAGTTGGCTTCTAAAGTCAAGAAGGTCTTTGTTTTTGGTTATAACATGGCTTACTAAATGGTAGGTGGTTTTGGGCCTTAGTGACTAAACTTCTCAATCTCCCAAAACCCCCAAAGTTGTTTCCTTCGAACCACTTCGATACCCGAGGCTTATTTGTTTTCACAACACTTCGCTCTCTTTTTTTTACTTTTCTTTTTCATATCTTTTCTTCTCTTTTTTTATTTTTTTATTTTCTAACACCATCATTCATGCATTTCATGGTGTCTCTCTTTCTTTTTCATACACTTGCACCAATTTTTTTTTTGTTGGTGCCTCATTTTCTAGGATTCAAATCAATCCTTTATTTCATAATATTCATGCCTCAATATTTTTCAATCATCACGAATCCAATCAATTCCCATCCCAACTCACAACACCGTATTCACCCTCATACACTTTCCCCTCCCCCCAAATTTGGTTCTAATAAGATCAAAGAAATATCTCCAAATAAGCTCAATCACGGGGATCAAAGATATGAATGGCAAAAATTGATCAAGATAATCCACCTTATACTCCCGATGTGCAAGGTAGGACTAAGAATCGATGGCCTAATATCATTTTCTAGTCACCATACTCATGCCAAATAGATAGAGAATAGATGCAAGTTCTAGATTTTTCACTCTCAATCTCGCCTCTCTCAAACGAACAAGATATGAAAATATCATGGCTCAAATACTCTCAGCTCTTTGTCAAGTCCAACACATTAACCACACACGAAACTCGGCAATTCAAAAGTAAGACTCAAACATGCACCGATATCAAGATTCCGCCCTATCATTGGTTGAGACAAAATTCAAGCCCCACTAAGTCAATCATGGTCCAATCTCAAGTTCTTGTTTGGGTTCAACACACACACACAAGCACACAACATCATAAAAAAAATTTAAATGCAATTAACAATTGGCAAGATAAATGATAGAATGTGTTACCCATCAGTAGCCACGATCGAACCGTTCTCCCATGCCTTATTTGTACCTACTCAAAATCAACACAAACACCACCAAACTATTAAGCATAAAACAAACCAATTAAGCTCTCATTTCCACCAAACTTTCCACAAACCATAATCAACAATGATACGACACTATCCACTAGTTCACCATACATACCAAACCATTCAACAATCCACAAACCATGCCAAATAGAAAGTATTAAATCATGTAAGCTCGCTAATAATCCATCAAAACATATCATAACCATAAAAATCCAAACATCCAATCCACATCCAAATCCAAAAAGTAGATCAAATCATTATACAACCCAATCGAAGATCAAATCATTATTCAATTCAAACAAACTAAACTAGAAAGCAAAGTAAAGAGATAGAGTAAACCACATCACCGACTACCGACACTTTCCCCAAACTTAGTCAAGTGAGACTAAGTTTGTAAAAAGGTAGGCGGTGAGGCATCACTCCACCCTATCCTGCGAGTGTCCCCCTAGCACATGTAAATCAAGTGATTAACAAACAAACAAGAAACATTATTAACATTATTTAGGCAAGAATTTAAAACAAATAAAAGAAAAACAGTTGAGTTGCCTCCCAACAAGCGCTTCCTTAACGTCAGTAGCTAGACGACCTCACCATTCTCATCCATTGTCAAAAATCTTGTGAATTTTTAATACACATTTCTCCGTTAATCGGCATTTACTTGGAAGCAATTTGTCAAGAGAGATCTTCCTTGCACCCCTCTCATCCTTCCAAGAAGGGTTGCATGTCTTGACAAACTCGACTATAAAAGGTGGTGATTCCTTCTTTAATTTGATCTCCAAGTACTCATCCAAATGTATCCAAATTATATAAGTCTCGACTCGTCCCTCATTTGGATTAATCATCAACTTCTCATCATCTCCTTTTCTGATCAAATCATACGATTCATTCACTAATTCTCCTAGGATCACCTCCTTTTCCCTTTTGTCTATCGCTAATAAAGGAAAGACAAGCACCATATCACCACTTGGACCCCCGACATAATTTCTTCATCATTTTTCTCTTCCTCATCTTGTTGTACCAAGGCCGGGACTTTTTGCAACTTCTCAAGTGAAGGTATCTCAAGAGCACCATTCTTTTCACTTTCAATGACTAGCATCTCTTCCTTGGTGCCTTTATCATCTTTAGCTTCTTGAGGGAACACTTCATGTGATTGTTTCTCCTCTCGCTTCGCTTCACTCCATTGTTTCATGATGATTGATTCTTGTATCGGAGTCTACTCAAGTATCTTATCCTTCTCTTGGTATGTTCTTTCCTTGATCTCCTCACTTTTCCTACTTGAACTCCTTAACAACCTAAGTTGTTCTTGCATTAACTCCACTTGACTTCTCAACCAATCATCTTCGCAAGTCTCTTTTACGATTTCCACCGTTTGGTAATCTCTTTCTTTTTTCGGCCATTGGTATTCATATCCCCACATGTTCTCATACACACTTCGGAGTGTCCTTCGTTGCCTTTGTCTCTCTCGCATTTTACCTTTCATTTCCTCCATTTGTCTTTGTAGATTATGAAGCCTCTCCGAATTAACTCCTCGATGATTCTCCATGTTAGCTTCCAATTGTCGAGCCTTGAACATTGTATTCGTTCATAACCTACAAAAACCAATACTCCAATTATCAAACCTATAGCAAAAACAAGCAACAAACTAATATTTAACAATCTACTTTCTACTAAGCATATTTACAAACACCTAGCATACAACTCTCCAAACTTTCAATAATATCTATAGACCTACTAGAAAGAATCCCCGACAACGGCGCCAAAAACATGATGCATGAGTAATTCAACACACAAACCAAGTTAAATTTTCAATCCAAGGTCATTTCAATTCGCCCTATAGACTACCATTTACTTGCTTAGAAGTTTATAGCTAGGCAAAGCTTTCGTCGTTGATTGTCAATTATCTAAGCAAAATCATAGCGAAACTAAACATACATGAAATATAGCACATTTTGAATCATGTTCAAACTTAAATTCGATAATCAAATCAAACAATTCTCTCAACTTAGGTAGATAGAGTATCAAGTGCAACAACGAGACAAGTGTGAGTGTTGTAAGAATATCTAAAGTGTTCAATTGAGATCAAATCGTGTTGTAAACCTATTTAATCCCTAGAAGATTAAGCAATCCACCCTCAATTAGTCAACCCCTAGTCACGACAAGCAAACCGTTGATGATACTAGAACTCTCAAACAATCACGTTATCGAATCCTAGACCACTCCTTCTAGAACGTAGATTATTGCTCTACGACCTATCTCCGCACATGGATTGGATCTAGAATAGTATGAATCTACACTATTCACGACGATTCCACCCGCGTGTTGGCTGCAGTGTTCACATCAAATACCTCCTAGGTTGGCTATTACCTACGCCTAGGTGGTAAGATTAAGATATAGTGCAATTCAAGCTCTAAAAAGAAAGTAAACAATCAACATTCAATCTCAATTTCACAAATCATCCATTCAAACAACACTCACATAAAGGTTTAGCTCATCATACCTTCAATTTTGTTTAATACAATAGAAAGAGTAAGAGATTCCATTACAAATTGAAGGTAAAATGTAGATCTTCCTCAATTGTATTCCTTGTCCTCAATCTACCCCTTGGTCTTCCTTGATCTTCACCAAATGTGGAGGAATGTGACCTTGATCTCCTTGAATGTGGATGAGAAGTGAATGGATGATGGATTGAGAGAGAATTTCTCTAGTGTTTATTTGAAAAATGGACAAAAGTTCTCTTCAAACTCGGAAATCCCCCTTTTATAGGCGAGCAAACAGGCCTTGGCTCGACCGAGCCTGCCCTCTATTGGCAGAGGCTCGGCCGACCCTGCATCGCTCGGCCGAGCGAGCCCTCTGTCCACATGGCTTGATCGAGCCAGGCTCCACTCGACCGAGCCCTGCCTCTGAACTCCAAAAAATTCTCTTCTCTGCTCCGCTCGGGCGAGCCTATCCTCCTTTGACTCCAAACTCGGATGATTTGCCTCCAAAACTCAACCAAAAGTGTCGTTTTATGCTCAAAACTCAACCTACACCATTCCAAACACAAAAACAAAACAAAAGAACAACGAAAACATATGATATGAGAGTAAAATGTCCACAAACATGCACATTCACATACCGAAATGAAGGTCATTTTACGCACATATCAGCTGCGGGTTAATTGATCCGGGCTAAAGGGACGCAACTTTTTTTGGGTTGGGAATTCTCAACCCTAACCCTAACCCTTTGGTTTTTGGGCTGGCCTATCAGGCCGACAAAATTACAATTTTTTATATTTTTTTAAGCTTAAGTGTTTATTATTTTTGTTGGTCACCGGTCAGAGTGTTATATGCAGCGGAAGTATTAAAATGATTTTACACTTATCTTGCTAAGTTCATGACTTAGCTAGTGTTTCTCAAATGTGTTTTAAGCTCAATTCTTCTTTAGTTCAATTTGCACTTTATACTACAATACTTGATGTGTTGAGTTTCAAATGTACGTGTGCACGATATAACAAGATAAAGCAGTAAGGACACAAGGATTTTATAGTGGTTCGAACAACTGTTCTACGTCCACTTTTCAGTCCTCTGGCTGAAAATTCACTAAAAGATTGAGTACAAGGTCAGACCTGATCTCTAACGTTGAACAACTCCTCCGTCTGGTCAGCGCGCACCTTCAATCACCTTGATCTTCAATCTTCAACCGGTGTCGCTCCATAGAGTGAGGATAAACCTCCCTTCTCCTTAGACGTCGACTGTTAGGAGTTTTATAGTTCTTCCCAGAATCTATCCTTGTGTTGGCGTTGCGGGTAAGAATCACACATGTAGAGCAATCGTGACTGCTAGATTCTTCCCAGAGTAGAAAAGATCCCAAAATAACCTTGGAAGCTTAACTTCGCAGGTCTCGAGCTTCAGATATGATAGCTTGTGGGAAAGCTTCAATCAAGAACTAGCTCGGATGAGTTCGCACAATGTAGAGAGTGTGTCTGATCTCTTCTTGTTATCTCTATATGTAGAAATTCGTGAACCTTTGAATCAAATTAGGATGACACCTATTTATAGGTGAAGATTCAAACGGCTGTTTGAATCTTATCCGTTAGACTCAAAGGCATTGCTCGCCTATCTGCGTTCTTCCTTTTTTGCAGTGGACAAAGACTTTTCGAGTCTCCTTATCTCTGATTGGCGTAGCATCTATTTGTAGTCATCTCTGTCAGAACGGATCTTTTGGTTTAGATCTGAAACCTCATTTGTGTCTGATGATTGTTCTATCCTCTGATTTGTCGGGTTTCCTTGTGATTTGGATCCTTCTGATTCACGACTCTATAGTTTCTCTTGATTGCTGATGGTCGTTTGCTGGCTGTTAGCATGTGGGTGGCATCTCAGCATTTTGAGCTAAGATCTTCCAATTCTGCTGGAGTCACTTCTTCAGCATTCTTGTAGTATTTCTCCGTATTGCTAGCCTTCTTCTTCTTCAGCAGTCTTCAGCAATCATCAAGTATGCTGACTCCTTCAGCATCTTTGATTTTTATTCTTTTCTAATTCTATTACAACTCGAATATAAATTCCATATACAGGACTTTTACATTTGACTCGATACTGAGTTGCTAGAGCTTTGATGCACCAAAACATATCAAACTATGATTATGAATCATTTACAACAGTAAGGGTTTAAGATATCTAACAATATTCCTAACAATTTTCCCCTTTTTGGTGCGATCAAAGCCTCAGTTCTAAGCTTTAATTCTAACTGATCATGGGAAAGCTGATTACTGAGATTACAAAGATTTCCCTATCAAGTCTATTCTCAGCATCTCAACTCCTGTAGACTCAGTATGATTTCTAAATGTTCCCCCTCAAGATATCAAGGGTATTGCTCGATTATTCAAATTTTTCATCAAGTAAATGGCTTCCATATCCTCTATCAGATAAGCACATATAGCAAATTTACACACATAATTTCATCAAGCAACCACAGGAACATTTCACACACATCACCATTCCACGCAGTTTGCTGATTACACTGAGTTGTAATTTCAGCTAATTTAATTTGATAAGCGTTGGACAATAAGATGTTGTTTTCAACCTGGGTTAGTTTCCATTAATAATATCATACTTTGTTGTACATGGAATGCATACCCAAATCGAAATCAAAAAATGTTTTTCAACTAGGAGACTCATAGGGTTAAGAGAGATATTACTTCTTGGTTGTTGAGGAGTCTGAATCAGCAGCGTTTCTGGCACTTGAAAAACCGACGGTTGACTTCTTAACATTCTTGAGTGTTTCCATCGTCATCTTCATGAAGTTGTCCATGACAACTTCTCTTTCCTGTCTTTTGATTCTCTCCTTCTCTTCAATCCTTCTATGCTCTTGTCTCTCTTATTCTTCGCATTGTCTCCTTAGGTCTTCTTCCAGTTGTCTTCGAGCTTCAAAGCGACGAAATCTATCTTCTTGCTCCTTTCTTCTCTCTGCTAACCTCTTCACTTCCCCCTCTTTGATCGCAACAATAATTCCGGTGGAGAAGGTCTCGAAGTTGTATTGTTGAGCAACAAGCATTTCGTCTTTCGCTTCGGACATCTGATTGGTAACTTTGGTGTGCACAATCGGTACCAATTGCTCTCCTATGCTCCGTCCTACCATGGTATGAATGGATTGCTGGAGGTCCCTTTGATAAGTGCTGGAGCTCAAGGGCTCAATGGACATGATTTGGGGTTCCTCAGATTGCACTATTTGATTCTCGGTAGTAGGCATGGGGGCAGCGGTAGTCAATGATTGAGAGGAAGTGGATGGTTGGTCAACATGAGTTGTTGCAGCAGGTGCATTCTCCCTTCTTTCATCTTCTACGGTAGTGATGGGAAAAGGAGGCCTAAAGCCTTGCATCCTGGAAGATTTGTTGGCCAGTTGTGTAAGAACCTTTTCTTTGAACTCCAACTTCTTCGTCCTATCCTATTCTCTCTTTTATGCGGCTTGTTCTTCTGCTATTTTCCTTTTTAATTCCTCAGCTGCGGCCATCTGTCTTCTTGTGGCAGGAGACTTAAAATTCTGAGTGAATGGTGGAGAGTCTTCAGTAGCATATCCGGATGGTGGTAGTGAGCGATCTCTAGTGACTGCTTGGTGTGTCTTGATCTTCTGCAGCCTGGCAGCAACTTGCTTCTCTGTATACTATCGTTTGGATGTCCGATCCATCCAATCATCAGCCCATTCCTCTTCACTCCTCCAATAATTGAGACCCATCCTGGCCATCATAGTTGCGCGGTCCTCATAATGTAGTTCATGAGTGGCATAGTCGAAGAATCGCCATCTCTGGAACTCTATTCTTAACCATTCTTGTTCGGAAGACTCGCCCAGTAATTCTGTAGGATATGAATTCTCGACTTTGGCAACAGTTTAAGCTTCTATAAAGATACAAATATCTTTTTCCAATGAGATGAGATCATCATTCTTCTCATCTCTCACCGTGACTGGAGGACACCACTTTGCATTCCTCTTAGCTTTGTTGTTCCTGTCGGGTAGTCCTTCCATGGGCACTCTTAGAGTTTCTTCTCTGAAAACAGATTCTCCATCTGTGACAGCTCCTGTACCCTCCTCATCATTAGAACTAGGGATATCGCTAAAAGATAAGCCTGATACTTCTAGAGAGATGGGAATCGGAATACTTTATTGCCATATGGATTTAATTGTTCTTTCGAGCACATTTGTAGTATCTGCGACAGTATTCCATCTTGGAACTGTTGATGGATTCACTCCCAATCCGCATAGATACTGCTCATTCCGTGCTCGCACGCTTGCAGTGAGCTCTTCTTGTAGGCATGCTTGGGATTCGACATCCAATGAGGTAGTTTCTTCCTCTTGTGTTGGCGTCTCTTCAGCAGTGGTTGCAGCATCATGTGTTCCTTCGACTATAGTGATGATCTGTTGAATGCCTTTTGGTATAGCTACCTCTGGTTGCTGTGTACCGTTATCTTCTTCGTTCTTAAGGTCAACATTCTTCTTCTATTTGACCTTTTCTCCTGGATCAGCAATCGGGATCTGGACTGACTCATTCACCAGATCGGCTTCTGCCATAATCGTAACAACTTGGCTTTCTCCGTGTGCAGGCAGTTGTTCCTTCTCATTTCCTTTCTCAACAACAGAATTGCTTCCACTTTGTGCAGCAGTCTATAGCAAACTTCTTTCAGAATCTTATTCAGCACTTACGCTTCCCCCTAGATTGGTGGCGGGCTGAACAGTCATCATATCAGAACTCCTTTTTCCTTGCGCAGGAGTCTGCATCCTTCTTGATTCCTTCACGGCTTCTTTCAATTGCCTTTTCTCAAGATCAGTAGCTGATACACCATCAGGGTTTTCAAACTATTCATCAGCAAACTTGACCTTGCTTTTTCCTTTTGTGGATTGTGTTTTCTCAACGTCTCTTCGAGTAATGCGACCGGATCTTTGTCCAGCTTGAATCTTAGCATTGCGCTCAACGTAGCTGGCCATGACCTCTCCATAGTAAGTGTCCCTCTTGTCAAGAATCATCTGTAGTCTGAACTTATCATAGTCTCTCTGTTCGCATGCCCTTTGGAGCGCTTTCTGTTGTCGCCTCTTCTTTCGCGACTCCTCCACATCGGAAAATTCAAGCATTTTTTTTGCAGCTATTTCAGTGGTTTCTACTGCAGTCTCCTCGACGACATCTGGAGTTGGTAGAGAAGTGTCTACCTCTGGCACTGTGATCTTGATGGTTGTTCCTTGAAATCTGTCGTGCTTGCCCTTCTTCTTGGCTTGTTCGTCATCACTTGCTGGCTTTCTCCTCCTCTGCTGAGGATTTCTGTTGTGAACGCCTCTTCTTTACAATGGTTGGCTCGGGGGGTTGACCAATTTCCAGCGATGTGATGTCGATCAAATTTTCAAATTCAGTAAATAGGGCATCCTGTTCTGCTTTTTGCCTTTCTTATTTAACTTCTTCGGCGTTAAGTGGAATAGCAGTAGGCATGACAACATGTCTTGGTAGGGATCCTCTTCATCAGAGCATGGATCATCAGGATTGACATTGCTTTTTTCCTTTGGTATCAAGAACTCCTTGTAGTTCATTGGTGGTTTGGGTTTTGTATACAGAAAGTATCTATTACAATGAGTATTTATTTAACGGTATTTCCTATCTGTTAAACAAACATACATGCGAGTAACAACAATATCCTTTTATCTCACTGATAGGGACGATCATACGACGTGTTGTAGATTGCAGAAGACAGTATGATCACTTGACCTATTGAGATATACATATTATCACAGCCGAGATAGTGTACGAGGATAAGTCTGTCGGTATAGGCTGCAGCATAGTCGGAAATAAGTAATCTATCTTGATTACTTGATATGCTGGAACGTGCGGTTGTGTATTGATTGGAGCACAGTGAGATGTATTCTACTGTCTGACATCAGAGAATACAAGATCTCAATCTTGATTGAGTCCAAACCCTAACGAAGGTTTAGGGGCATGCACGGGTTGTGTTGGGAAATCTGGCTGTTTTCCTTCCACAGGGGCGCACGAATTACAAGGCATTATTGCTAGAGCCTAAAGGGGGAAATTGTTAGATATTAGCCTTGGTGTTTTGGTGGATCAAATCCTAAGTCCAACCAGCGTCAGTTGTCTCTAGAATAGCTCTAGTCTCAAATGTAAAGTCCTGTATAGGTGTTTTGAGTTGTAAGTCGCAGCTGATCAAGACTCATGCTGGCTACTGTTCACCAGCATGAGATGTGCTTACCAGTTGAGGGATGCCTCACCAGCAAGCGACTGACCAAGACTCATGCTGATACTGTTCATCAGCATAGAGTTGAGCTATCGACTGGCTACTGTTCACCAGTGGGAAGATTTCATCAGCAGGAGGCTGACAGATCTACCAGCAGAATATGTGTTCTGGTTGACACTATTCACCAGCGGTGAAGCCACCAGTCACGGGAGAATTCAAGAGATAACATCAGACGAATTGGTAGACCTTGATTGTGCTAAGGCAAGTCACCAGCAGAGACTGCCAGCACAAGATCACCAGCATGATCTGCCAGTCGAAGGTTATCATCAGAATTGAAGATTCGCTCTCCCGAAGACATAGAGACAAAGAGAAGATTCGTCTGAGGAATGTGCTGACAAAGAAGGACTTTAAGGACGGCTAACTTAAAGTCTAATCAGCTCAAGACTCCAGTTCTTGATTCCCTACTGACGAATAGTGCCGTTCTGACACAAAGAGATCTGTGTCAGATAAAGCGGTCGCAGGCATGGCGCTTTCCTGAAAATGCTACCTGCAGCCGTCTGAAGTACATCTGGAGTCAGAAGACCATTCCGGATGTGTGCAACGGCTAGTATTTGAATCTGAATCTCACGTCTATAAATACGTGAGATCCAACAGCATTCAATACTCTTGACCTACCGAAAGCTCAAACGCATTCATATCAGCGAATAAGCAATCTTTCGAGGCTTTTCTTAAAGCTACTCCGTGTGTCAATCATTTGAACACGAGACTCCAAGCTTCTAGCTTGTGAGTTATTGATCTCATTTGGTGTTCTTTCTCATTCCGAGGAAGAACATAGCAGCTCTTGAGCCAGCCAGCTCCAGAGTTATTACGGGCAGTTTTGCCGCCAGCAAGAGTCAAGTTCTTGGGAGAACTCAACACCCAATCAGTCGGAGGAGGAGGTTGAAGTGACGTGCTCGCACTCCATCCATCTGACGAGAGTTGAAGAAGGACAAGGACCGGGAGCGGTTGATCCAGTGGACTGGTAGACAAGGCATCTACCAGCTGGAAATAGATCGTAGGAAATCTTGTACCGGATTACTCTTTTTAGTGAATTTCCAGTGCTTCGACTGGAGAGTGGACGTAGATCAGTTGATCGAACCACTATAAAATATCCTTGTTATTTACTGCTTTCAGCATTTACTTACTGATTTAAAACCCAGCACCCAAGTGCTGGAGTATAACTGAAACCAGTTTATAACTGTGCAAACTCGACTCTAAAATTTTCTAAGTCCTGAGTCATCAGCTGACCAGCCAGTTGCCAGTCAGCTGAATACTCAGTTGCCAGTTGACTTACCAGCTGACAAGGTCCCAGTCAGCTGTGTAACCAGCAGAGTGCAAGAAACGAACTTACGTATTTTCCGCTGCCAAAGTATACCCTGATATCCGGGACCAACAAGTGGTATCAGAGCGGACGGTTCTTACAGACCGTTCGTTTCTGTGTCGCTTAGGACCGTGATCCACGTTTCCTTGCACTCCTGTTTGTTTGTCTGTTTGTCTAGCTCAGGTACTTCAAGATGAATATCCCAAAGCTAATGGACTACAAGACGGAGAAGCACTCTACATGGCGAAAGAGGACGCTTATCTCCCTGAAGAGCATCCATCCAGACATGAAAGATGTACTGGAGACAGGGCCAATAGAGATCACCAAGATTCAGCATCAGCTGGGAGATCGTCCAGCTGCGGTGGTCCCAAAGCCCCAAGATGAATGGAATGCTGAGGACAGAAAGCGGAATCAGCTGGATTCCATTGCACATGAGCTGATCCTTGCGTGCCTTCCAGAATCGCTGATGGAGGACGCACTGCAGTTTGATACTGCTAAGGGAGTATGGGATTTTCTTGATAGTTTATGTCAAGAAACTGACCAAATGAAACGCAACAAATTGCAGGTTGCGGTGGATAAATATGAGTCCTTCCAGATGCTGACTGGAGAAACCATCAAGGAGACGGAGGCGAGATTCAACGCCATTATCAGCGAGCTGAAGTCTCTGGGCAGGGAGTACGAAAATGCTGATCTTAACTCGAAGATCCTGTCCAAGATGCCGAAGGAGGATTGGTTTGTGAAAACCACCGCACTAAAGGAGAAAGATTTATCCAAACTAACTCCTAAAGAAGTGTTTGCTCAGTTGCAGGCACATGAATGGGATATCCAGATGGTGAATAAAAACGAGGCTATCAGGAATGTTGGATCCCCCAGCGTTAAGGCTCAGGACGAAGCTTACTTCGTCAAGAAGGACTTCAAGCGGATGCCCAAGAAGCCCTTCCATGCTGACAGGCCTGCTGGGCAGACCAACCAGCCGAAGGAGATCCCATCCACGTCAGGATCTTACTCCAAAAGTGGCGAGAGCTCTATCGCTGAACTTGAGCAGCAAATGAAACGACTGGCCGTCCTACTGGAAAAGGCTAAGTCAAAGCAGGGAGTCTCTTCAAGCTCAACTGACGGGAAATTCGTCAAAAGAGCTCCTCGTGCTTGCTATCAATGCCAATCCCCTGACCATTTAAAATTTGAATGTCCGCAGGTGGACAAAACTGAGAGGGAACGGCTGAAGAAGCTCTTTGAAGAGCGTGCCTCCAAGGCAGTTGCCAAAGCCATGCTGACAAGGACTGAAGTTCCTGATATCCCCGACCATGATGATGGGGAATACGAGTCAGATGGAGAGTCTGAAGAAGAAGCTCTTCTGGCATTCATGGCTGCTCTAGGAGAAGTGTCAGCTGAAGAAGATGCTGACAAGGAAGAACATCTGGCATTGACTGCTGATGATGAGGTACAATCAGATCCTCAATTGCATATCATGCCTGTTCAAATCATAGACGATTCTGAGTCGCATTGCTCCGACTCAGAAGATGTCACTTTAGATGTTCTTCAGCATGAGTTTTTAAAATTTTATGAAATGAAAAATGTTTTAGCTGGCGAAAACACTTCGCTGAAAAATCAAGTTTCCATTTTGACCAGTGAGATTGAAAAATCTAGGTCACTCAGCGAAGAGCTAGAAACTTTGAAAAAGGCTCATTTCGACTTGCTCCAAGATTTTCAAAGTACAAAAACTGAGCGAGATAACCTTCACAGTCTCGTTCTGGAGCAAGAAAATAAAATCAATTTTCTAAACAAGGGCTCTAAGGATTTAGAGGCAGCTCTAAGTCATTGGAGAAAACCTTATGATAAATCCGGGTTGGGATTTACAAATGATTCGAACATAAACCAACCCAATGCTGGTAAGGGTAAGGGCAGAATGGTAAATGAGTCAGCACCAGCTGGTGCTGCCAGCATACCTCGTATGGCTGATCAGAAAAGGAATCATCAGCCCAGATATAGAGGTGAGTCATCACGACAACAACCTCGACTGGCAAATTCCTCTGCTGACAGGACGCCAGCACACCCTAAGAAGCTGACTAAGCCAAAATATTCCAAGGCAAGGAAGTCAGCACCAGCAGCCAGTGGAACCCGACAGCCAGCACCAGCTGTCCAGAGGTTCCACACACAACCTTATAAGTATGCCAGTTGCCAGCATACTTACAAGGGGTCCCACTCTCAGCAGAATACTGAGAGAAGGACAATTCCCGATAGGAGGAATACCTATTGGAGGCCTGAGCCCAATCAAATGTTTTCATCAAGGGCTAGGAAGGCTAACCACCGTGGTCCACAGTTCCAAAGACCACCAAGGCAGCACAAGCGGTCGGAAAGAAATTTCCGATCTCCTCAGAAGAAGAATACTTCTAGAGGAACTGCACACACAGCCACACCTTCCAAAAACAATTCCATGCATTATTTTAAGAGGAAGGGAAAGGCCATGAGTGATGTCAGCAAGGGTAACACTGAGCTGAAGATTACTCAAATCTGGATTCCGAAAGGAATGTTCCAGAGATCTAACCCTGCAGGACCCGCTGATGATCGGGGACCTAAATGATTTCATTTTTCTTGCAGGAACAGGATCATGCGTATCAGCTTCAGAGGTCGAGCGAGTGGATCATTGACAGTGGTTGCTCCGCTCATATGACTGGTGAGGAGTTCTTGTTTTCGGAGCTCACCAAGGTCAGAGGACCTCCAGTTATTTTTGGTGATAACTCCAAGGGCAGAGTTATCAGCAAGGGATGCATAGAGAAGGATGATGTGCGTATTGTCAACGTGTCCCTTGTTACCAACCTGAAGCACAACCTCCTGAGCATCAGCCAGCTGTGCGACAATGGTTACACCATTGTGTTTGACAAATCCGGGTGCCAGATCAAGAATGAAGAATCTGGCGAGACCAAGCTGAAAGGTGTCCGCAAAGGAGGGTTGTATGTCGTTGACTGGCAAAGCGGGAAGACTGATACATGCTTTGTTGCCACCAGTTCCATGGAGACCAACTGGCTGTGGCACAAAAGGTTAAGTCATTTGAATTTCAAAACTATTAATTATCTAACCAAGCATGATCTTGTAGATGGTCTTCCCAAGGGCGGGTTCAAGAAGGAAGGGATTTGCAAGGCCTGCCAGCAAGGCAAACAGACCAAGAAATCCTTCAAGAGCCAGTCGCCAGTTCACCCTAGTACCAGTCAGGTACTCGAGCTGTTACATATGGACCTGTTTGGACCAGTAACGCCGCAAACCATTGGAGGAAGACGATATTCGCTGGTGGTAGTCGATGACTACTCGCGCTATACATGGGTGAAGCTTCTCAGAACAAAGGATGAGGTGAAGGTGATTCTTCCAGAGTTGATCATCCAAGCTCAGAAGCAGAGAGAAGCTGTCGTGAAGCGAATTCGTTCGGACAATGGGACTGAATTCTGCAACGGTCCGCTGATGGATTTTTGCGCGGAGGCCGGGATCAAACATGAGAGATCTACACCAAGGCAACCACAGCAAAATGGACTGGCAGAACGTAGGAACAGGACGCTGAAGGAAGCAGTCCGATCCATGCTGGCTGAGTCTGGTTTGGGTCAGAGTTTCTGGGGAGAGGCGTTGGTGACTGCTTGCTATACTCAGAATAGGAGCGGGATCAACGACAGACTTCAGAAAACTCCCTACGAAGTGTACTTCGGTCGTAAGCCTACTTTAGCTCATCTTCGTGCATTCGGTTCTCCATGTTATATCCATAATAATGGGAAGTCGAACTTAAATGCTTTCTCGCCTAAAGCTGATGAGGGTGTGTTTGTCGGATATGGACACCCCTCTCACAAGGGCTATAGAGTATTTAACAAGACGACCCAGCTTGTGGAAATAACATGCAATGTTGTTTTTGATGAAGCTACTTTAGTGCGCAGGACCTTACGCCAACTGGCTGAAGATGTTCCTGAGGTCAATGATGTCAATGACCAGTTGGGCAGGAATTCTTCCAATGCTCAACCAACTGGTTCGACTAGACCGATGAATGGATCATCTTCACAACCAGTTACCTCAGGTGCCCATCAGCAACCTGAGAGGGTCGGTGATGCAAATGACCTTGCTGAGACCTTACACTCAATCTCCCTGAGTGGATCATGCATTAATCAAGGGGGAATTCTGACTGGAGTCCTTGAGCCAGAAGACGCGGAGCCAGCTGGAAGAGAGGAGCCAGCTGATACTGGCGAAGGCGCTGGAAATCAGTCAGAGAGTGAAGCTGAAGAAATCCCAACTGGTGAAGTTCCAACTGAAGGTCAACCGCCAGTTGCTGTTCCAGCCCCGACTGGTGAAAATTTGGAAGCACCAGTCGTCAGGACAGATGAACCTGTTTCCCAGCCGGCACCAGCGGTCGCTGGTCCTCCCAAATGGCTGAGGGATCACCCATCTGATGCTATTCTCGGTGATCTGGAAGGTTCTGTCCAGACCAGGCACGGCAGTGCGCTATTGAGTTGCTTTATATCTCAGATGGAACCTACATCCATCAAAGATGCGCTCGAATCTGCAGATTGGATCAATGCCATGCACGAAGAGCTTGCGGAGTTCACTCGCAACAATGTTTGGGACTTGGTAGAGAGACCATCACACCAGTCAGTGATCGGCACCAAGTGGGTTTTCAAGAACAAGCGAGATGAAGATGGCATTGTGGTCCGGAACAAGGCTCGTTTAGTCGCCAAGGGCTATAGACAGTGTGAAGGCATCGATTTTGATGAGACCTTTGCACCAGTTGCAAGAATGGAGGCGATACGGCTGTTTTTGGCCTATGCAGCGTATCACGGCTTCACGGTGTTCCAGATGGACGTGAAGAGCGCATTCTTGAATGGCGAACTAAAGGAGGAGGTATATGTAGAGCAACCTCCTGGATTCGAAATTGGCACCAAAGTGTACAAGCTAAGGAAGGCCCTGTATGGATTGAAACAGGCGCCCAGGGCTTGGTATGATACACTATCTCAGTTCCTCACCAGCAATGGATTTCGAAAAGGGAAGATCGATCGGACTCTCTTTCTTCTCAACGATGGAGCTGACATGCTGATGGTGCAGATCTATGTCGATGACATCATCTTCGGATCCAAGAACATATCTCTCTGTGAGAAGTTTTCTAAGCTGATGCAGACCTCATTCCAGATGAGTATGATGGGCAAGCTGACATACTTCCTAGGACTTCAAGTCCAGCAATCAGCTGATGGTATTTTTATCAGCCAGCGGAAGTATGCCAAGGATCTTATTCAGAAATATTGCCCAGAGAAGACTAAGTCTCTAAGGATCCCGATGAGTACCAGCTGCCAGATATTTCTTGATGAGCAAGGGGAATCAGTTGATCCTACTATATACCGAGGAATTATTGGATCACTCCTCTATCTCACTGCCAGCAGACCCGACATTTCTTATTCAGTCGGAGTGTGTGCCAGATTTCAAGCTAATCCTAAGAAGTCACACATGGAAGCTGCTAAACGGATTGTGAAATATCTGAAGGGGACAGAATCTCTTGGAATATGGTATCCCAGAAATGATGAGCTTACGCTTATCGGATATTCAGATTCAGATTTCGCTGGATGCCGTATTGACCGCAAGAGTACCAGTGGTACGTGTCAGTTTCTCGGACACAAGCTGATTAGCTGGTTCAGCAAGAAGCAGCACTCTGTAGCTACTTCTACCACTGAGGCTGAGTATGTTGCTGCTGCCAGTTGCTGTGCTCAAAT
Source organism: Plectranthus barbatus (assembly GCA_026898455.1). Taxonomy (NCBI): domain Eukaryota; kingdom Viridiplantae; phylum Streptophyta; class Magnoliopsida; order Lamiales; family Lamiaceae; genus Plectranthus; species Plectranthus barbatus. The sequence continues at coordinate 642,659 of JAPKLW010000299.1, forward strand.
TATTTGGCTCAAGCAACAACTGGCTGATTATGAAGTGGACACTGGCTGTGTTCCTATTTATTGCGACAACAACAGTGCTATGTGCATCACGAAGAATCCGGTTCATCACTCCAGGACCAAGCACATAGACATTCGACATCACTTCATTCGTGATCATGTCGAGAAGAAGGATGTCAGCGTGGACTACATTCGTACTGAAGATCAACTGGCTGACATCTTCACAAAGCCCCTGCCAGAAGCAAGATTCAAGGAGTTGTGCATCAAACTCGGTCTTATGGAGATTGATGCGAGCCTTAATGATGAGGAAGAATGAGTCCAAGCTCTCATTCTGTTCTTGATTCTCTGGCGTATGCTGATTACAACTGAGTCCAAGTTCTCAGTTGTGGTGTTTCTCGACTAGTGGTGTCTACCAACCACAGATGATATCTACTGGCGGACTTTATCCCTCAATTGTCCAAGGAAATGAGTCCCAGCTCTCATTTCATCTTGCCAGCTTTTATCTTCTGCTGAAGCGAAATTGGGTCCCAGCTGCCACCTTCTAGCAGTGTTGAAGAAATGGATCCACTTCCAGTTGCCAGCAGATAACTGGTGGTCATTCCCACGACTGGCGAAAATTGAGTCCAAGCTCTCAATTTGGTTAAGGTCGCTAGTCTGATCATCAAGTGGTATCAGTTGCTAACTGATGAGTTTGCCAGCAGGACGTGCTACCAGCAAGTGGTTGATTTCTCAAGTGGTCTCAGTTGCTAACTGATGATGTATATCTACAAGGTGGTATCAGCTGCTAACTGAAGAAATTATCATCAAGTGGAGAAATGGCTCTTCAATAAGTGGTATCAGTTGCTAACTGATGAGTTTGCCAGCAGAATGTATTATAAGCATGTGGTATCAGTTGCCAACTGATGAAGAGGCCAACCAGTTAGGGGGAAGTATGCGACTGGCGTATGCTGGTGATGCCCAGCCAAGCCAGCTGTCGCAGAAATGGCGGGATCGTTCGAATCCGATGGCGTATGCGGATCTCCGAATTTAATGCGGCATTTAATGCCACATTTAATGTGCACAGTGGCTGCGGAGTCCGACGTTTGGTTTCCACCAACTGCAGCGCACCACGTTAGCACCACGTCGTGCAGCACGTCAGCACGACCACGCCCGTCAACACAGGGAATCGGGCCTGCTGATGACCGTAGATCTCCGCGTGCTGAGCGTTGATCCTGGTCGTAGATTCCTGCATGGACTCGAGTATAAATACTCGAGGTCCCTCACCGGAGAAACCTTTTACGATCCTTCACATTTTTCCAGCCCTAATCTCTCTCATTCTCTCTCAAAATTCTTAAGTTTCCTGAGATTATGGCTTCATCTTCACGCCCCCCAACTGATAATCCCCCGGAAGACAACCCACCTTCCACATCTTCATCGTCTGGTGAGCCCAGACTACCAGTTGCCGAGCAGCACATGCCGACGTACACCGGCATTGTGAAGATTGAGGATATTGACTATACTTATCCGTTCGTGCGACTTGTTGCCCTGAACAAGCCGGCAACCCGTGATCGGTTGTCAAATGCCCAAGTCAGAGCCGCACAAGTTCAAAAGGAGAAGATCCTCAACGAAAAACTGGCCAGAAAGAACCATGGGGAGGAGCTGATCGAGATGATCGATCATGAAGGCCTCCGACAGTATCTGACGGCGGCGCCCCAGACTTTCCATCCGCACCTGGTGGCGGAGTTCTACGCACGGGCGGTGATCGCCGACGGCGGACGGTCCTTCACCACTTCGGTGTTTGGACACCTGATCACCGTCTCCCCCGAGTACCTCGCCGAGATGTTCGGGCTAAGGAACGAAGGCGAGGATGTGGCTACCTACCTTCAGAACAACACCGTCGAGTTCCAGAAGCGCTGGACCCAGTGGAAGAAGGCGGAGGTGACCACCTTCCGGACTGGAATGAGAAAGTCCGAGATGGACGAGTTTTGGCAGATGGTGTGCGACATAGTCGTACGAATGCTGCAGTGCGAAGTGGGGTCGTACGCAGAGCTGAGCATCCGGAAGTTCTCCGTGATGAGTGCCCTTGCTGACGGGATTCAAGGGAACTGGGCCGAATTCCTTTACGGCCGGCTCCTGGAACACGTCGGCAGGAACATCGACGTTCCGACTGAAGGGAGGTTTGCCCATTCCGTATCCTTTGGGCTTCGTATCAGCCGCCTACTGGAGATGGAGTTGGGTGATGGGGTGGACCAGGGTGAGCAATTGGTCAGTTCGGACTTCATCCCACCGACCAAGGAGCAAGCCAAACTCCCCCGCCCAGACTACAAGAAGCCCAGGAGGCTGAAGGGGAAGACCTCAGTGAACCCTTCTGAGGGTGTCTCTGAGGAAGATGAGGTGGATGAGGGCGAGCAACTGCCAGTTATGGCTCGCCCGCTGACTGAAGAAGAAAGGGCTGCGTTCAAGCGCCAGCGAGAGACTGAGCGTCTCTTCGCCCAGCTGGGAGATGCAGTGGAAGCGGCCACTGGCATCCATCCCCGGGACATCCGCATCGTCCCTACTGACGAGCCATCCCAGAAGAAGCCCAAAAGACCCAAGAAGCATCAGCATCAGCAGCCACATCAGGCACTGGTTCTTGGTCCAGCTCCAAGGAACATATTGGGACAGACCCAGGAGGAGCAGCTGGAGATTATGACCAGGAAGAGGAAGAGGATCCTCACCCTGGGTGAGCAGATAACGAAGAAGGCCAAGAAGGAGAGAAATGCCTCTACAGTGAGGAAGAAGCAAGCTGAGGCCAGGCTGAAGGCGTTGAAGGCCCAGCAGGAGCTGGAAGCTGAACTGGCCGCTCGTGACGAGCGCTTTGCCAAGATTAAGGCAGAGCATGAAGCCAGGCGCCAGGAGGAGCTGGCTGAACAGCTGAGGCTGGCAAGCAAGGGCAAAGGAAAGGCTGATGAAAGTCCAAGTGCCAGCCCACCAGCTTCCCCACCACCAGGCGAGATTTTACCAGAAGATACATATCAGCGCCTGCTGGTGATGGGAGTCGACGAGGACATCATGTCCATAGTCGAGCACTACCAGCCGGATGAGGAAGAGGCTGGGAGCCCGATGGCTGCGCAAGGGGATGCCAGCGGAAGCGGAGTTGCCGAAGAAGGCCCGCTGGCAGTGCAAGGGGTTGCCAGCGGAGGAGTTGATGAGCGGGCGACCACCCCGGAAAAACTGGCGGAGGAGAAGGAAGAGAAGGAGGCAGAGAAGGAAGAAGAGATGGATGTGGAGACTGGTGCAAGGACTGCTGGGAAGGCTCCCATTGTTATCTCTGATGATTCTGAAGAAGAGGAGCCACCAGTTGTCCAGCACTCCACAATCCAGAGGATGGAGCCAAGGAACCTGTTCCCAGATTTTGCAAAGGAAGGGAAGGCTCAGCTCGGTCGTCAACAGTCCCAAGGAGCCTCAACTTCTGGACGACCAGCGACATCCTCACCAGCACAGCCTCGACGTGCTGATTCGCGACCACGACGTGACATAACCGTCAGCATCCTCAATTACAACGTGGTCGACGCTGATGAATATGAGGAGATGGTCAATGGACCCCATCGGTGGGAGTTACGCGGGGAAGAGGCCTTCGACACCTCTCAAGTGCCTGACTACAGCCTTCTCAACATCATTCCCCTCCGTGGGCTCCCCCACCAGTCGGTCTTAGCTTCCCGCATCCAGGACTGGTGCCTGCCCCTAAGGCCGATGGAGTTCTACAACCATACTCTGTATGAGTACGCAGAAAATATCACGGTGGAGGTCGAGGATGCCGTTGATCTCGACATGTTTAATGACTTCCGGTATCTGTGGGTTGTCAACCCGACTCTGTACTGTGAGCTGCGGCGATGGAGGATCTTTGACCGTGTGGAGCGGTATCTCACGGTGGAGAAGCGCTCAGTTCTGTACGCTAGGCTGGGGCTGGAATACTGGAGGAATGAAGAGGCCTGGGCGAATGAATTCATGGATACATTAACTGACGAGCCAGAGCCCTTGTCCCTTAGGTGTGTCCGGCGGCGAGTGCAGAAGATTCTTGAT
>JAPKLW010000300.1:0-17735 GCA_026898455.1 Plectranthus barbatus
AGAGACTAGACTATGGCTTGGATGATGATCCTGGTGACTGAGTTCTTTCGCTGGTGAGGGACCTCAGAATCTCCGTAAGTGCGGCCATGTCTTCCTCTCTCTTCAGCCTCCATTCAGCAGCAATTCTTCTTTCTTCGGCTGCGATGCGTCTCTCCTCCTCAGCAAGTCTGGCTCTCTCTTCTTCAGCCAGTGCTCGCGCCCTTTCCCCCTCTTGGATCCGTGCCAAAAAGGTGGAAACACCTGTGGTGACGGACTCCAGTTGTTGGGCTACTTCTGTTCGGAAAGAGGCGAAGCGCTGATCCATCATGGCGTCAATGTATGCAAGAAGTTGCGCAGGAGGATGGATCTCAGAGAGTGGCTCTTGGACTTCAAGAGATCGTCAGTTGAGAGCTGGAACTCAACTGGTCATCAGTAGGATATGTCAGGTGCACACTTCCCCCTGTCAGCATGGCCTCCTTACCAGTTGACAACTGGTACTCACGACTGGTACCCGAGTACTTGGACAAATTGAGAGCTCGGACTCAATTTCCACCAGTCGTGGAACATTCACCAGTTGTCTGCTGACAACTTGAAGGGTTAAGAAAATTGAGAGCTTGGACTCAATTTTATTCCGCAACAACTTCTCCTTCGAAAATCCACCTTCTCACCATCGCTTTAAATTGGGAGCTGGGACCCAATTTTCTTCCACTGATGGTATTTGTCTGCTGACAAATATGAAATGAGAGCTGGGACTCATTTCCTTAGCTATTTTCCAGAAAAGCAAGAACAGAATGAGAGCTGGGACTCATTCTTCCTCAACACTAGGGCTCGCATCAATCTCCATAAGACCGAGTTTGATGCACAACTCCTTGAATCTTGCTTCTGGCAATGGTTCCTTTGACTTTGGTGAGATCTGAAAACAAATCCTCTTCACCAGTCATGTGAGCTGAACACCCACTATCTAGGATCCACTCGCTCGATCTCTGAAGCTGTGTTGCATGATCCTGTACCTGCAAGAAAGAGATAGAATTTACTTTGGTCCCCGATCATCGGCGGGTCCTGCAGGGTTAGATCGCTGAATGATTCCTTTCGGAATCCAGACTTTAGTGATTTTTAGCTTGGTTTTACCCTTGCTGATATCATCAGTAGCCTTTCCCTTCCTTTTGAAGTAATGAGTGCGTTTGGTTTGAGAAGGTGTGGTTGTGTGTGTATCTCCTTTGGAAGTACGCTTCCGCTGAGAGCTTCGGAAATGTTTTTCTGGTACATTGTGTTGCCTTGGTGGTCTCTGAGAGCGTGGACCACCATGGTTAGCATTCATAGCCCTTTGAGAAAACTTGTGATTGGGCTCATGCCTCTGATAGGTATTCCTCCTATCAGGTATTGTCCTTCTCTCAGAATTTCTCTGAGATTGGGATCCCTTGTAAGTATGCTGGTGACTGGCATACTTACGAGGTTGTGCGTGGATTCTCTTGACAGCTGGTGCTGGCTGTCGGATTCCACTGGCAGCTGACGCTGACTTCATTGCCTTAGAATTTTTCGGCTTAGTCTGCGTCCTAGGGTGTGCTGGCGTCCTGTCAGCAGAGAATCTTGCCAGTTTAGGTTTTTGTCGTGATGACTCACCTCTGAAGCTGGTCTTATGAATCCTATGCTGATCAGTCGTTCGTGGCTGAGTGGTATGACCAACTGGTGCTGATGCATTTACTGTTGGGAAATTTGGCTAAGTTTCCTTTCCCCAGTAGCTACTTGTTTAGATTCTAGTTTTGGTGTTTTGGTGGATCAAATCCAAAGTCCTACCAGCGTCAGTTGTCTCTAGATAGCTCTAGTTCTCAAATGTAAAGTCCTGTTTAGGTCTTTTGAGTTGTAAGTCGCAGCTGATCAAGACTCATGCTGACACTGTTCACCAGCATGAGAAGTGCTTACCACTGGTACTGTTCACCAGTTGGAAAAGTTTCATCAGGTGGCGACTGACACTGTTCACCAGCATGAGAAGAGCTAATGACTGGCTACTGTTCACCAGTTGTGAAGGTTTTCATCAGCAGGCGGCTGACAAACCTTACCAGCAGAATACGTGTTCTCACTGACACTATTCACCAGCGGTGAAGCCACCAGTCATGGGAGATTCCAAGAGTTAACATCAGACATATTGGTAGACTTAGATTGTGCCAGCGCAAGTCACCAGCAGAGACTGCCAGCACAAGATCACCAGAATGATCTACCAGTCGGATGTTACCAGCAGAATTCCAGATTCTCTCTCCCAGAGTCTTAGAGACAAAAAGAAGATTCGTCGAGGAATTAGCTGACAAAGTATAACTTTAAGGAGGATACCTTAAAGTCCATCAGTTACAAGACACCAGTCTCGATTCCTCGTACGTCATTAAAGAGCCGTTCTGACACAAAGAGATCTGTGTCAGATAAAGCGACCAAAGGTATGGTTCCTTCCGGAAAAACATACCTGCCGCCGTCAGAAGGACATCCGAGGTCTGACACCTTTTCCGGATGTGTCCAAACGGCTAGAAGATTTGAATGGGATCCCGCGTCTATAAATAGGTCGGAACCACCAACATTTAAGACGCTTGCTTGCTTCCTGACATTCAATACTCTTCACCTACCGAAAGTTCTTACGCACGAACAAGCAAATCGCTAACAATCTTTCGAGGCTTTTCTTAAAGCTTTCCGTGTGTTGATTTATTCAAACACGAGACTTCAAGCTTCCAGCTTGTAAGTTACTGATCTCTTTGGTGTTCTTTCTCTTCCGAGGAAGTTCACAGCAGCTCTTGTGCCAGCCAGCATTTGAGTTATTACGGGCTTTTGCCGTATTGAGAAGATACGTTCTTGGGAGAACTAAACACCCAAACTGTTGTGGAGGTTGAAGTGACGTGCTCGCACTCCACCAGCCGAGAAGAGAGTTGAAGAAGGAATCAAGACCGGGAGCGATTGATCTAGCGAAGTGGTGGACAATGGTCGCACCAGCTAGAGATAGATCGTAGGCAACTTGTACCTGATTACTCTATAGTGAATTTCCAGTGCTACGACTGGAGAGTGGACGTAGATCAGTTGATCGAACCACTATAAATCCTTTGTCTTTTATCCGTTTTCTGCATTTCATACTGATTTAAAACCCAGCACCCAAGTGCTGGTGTATATCTGAAAACTGATATAACTGTGCAAACAAGGCCTAAAATATTCTAAGTCTTGAGATACCAGCTGACGAGCCAGTCGCCAGTCAGCTGAGTACGCAGAGTGCAAGTTGACTTACCAGCTGACAAGGTCCCAGTCAGCTGAGTAACCAGCAGAGTGCAAGAAACGATTAACCACATTTTCCGCTGCTAAGTTATACCCTGATAATCCGGGACCAACATTTACCACTTTGCCCTTGCCCTTAACAGCTGTGAGTTCGGGTTGGTTTATGCTCAAATCCTTTTCAAATCCCAACCCGGATTTATTAGTAGGCTTTCTCCAATGGGATAGAGCCTCTTCCAAATTCTTTGAGCCTTTGTTCAAATGATTTATTTTATTTTCTTGCTCAAGGACAATCTTTTGAAAGGTATCTCTCTCAGTTTTTAAAATTTCAAAATTTTTGAGCAAATCTGAGTGAGTTTCTTCCAGAGTGGCTAACTCTACACCGAGTGACCTAGATTTTTCAATCTCATTGGTCAAAATAGAAATCTGATTTTTCAGCGAGGTGTTTTCGCCAGCCAAGACATTCTTTATTTCATAAAATTTCAAAAATTCTTGTTGAAGAATGTCTATAGTGACAGCTTCTGAGTCGGAGCAATGCGACTCAGAATCGTCTAGAGTGTGTGCTGACATGATATGCGTTGGGGGAACAGACTGTACCTGATTGTCAGAGGCAAGTGCTTGTTGTTCCTCACTGTCAGCACACTCTTCGCTTGATTCTTCTCCGAAGGCCGCCATAAACGCCAGTAGAGCTTCCTCTTCTGACTCTTAATCTGACACACACTCTCCGTCGTCGTGGTCAGGAATATCAGGAACCTCTGTCCTGGTCAGCATCGCCTTGGCAACGGCCTTCGATGCACGCTCTTCAAAGAACTTCTTTAGCCTTTCCCGCTCATCTTTGTCCACCTGTGGACATTCAAACTTGAGATGATCAGGGGATTGGCACTGATAACAAGCACGGGGAGCTCTCTTGATGAATTTTCCGTCAGTTGAGCTGAGAGATACTCCCTGCTTTGACTTGGCTTTCTCCAGAAGAACAGCCAGTCTCTTCATCTGTTGCTCAAGTTCTGCGATAGAGCTCTCGCTGCCTTTGGAATTAGATCCCGATGTGGATGGGATCTCTCTCTGCTGGTTGTGCTGCCCAGCAGGTCTGTCAGCATGAAAAGGCTTCTTGGGCTTCCACTTGAAATCCCTCTTGACGAAGTAGGCTTCGTCTTGTGTTTTGATGCTGGGAGATCCAACGGTCCGAATGGCTTCATTTTTGTTCACCATTTGGATATCCCACTCATGTGCTTGGAGCTGAGCAAATAGCTCCTTGGGAGTCATCTTGGATAGATCCTTCTCCTTAAGAGATGTAGTCTTCACAAACCAGTCCTCCTTGGGCATCTTTGACAGGATCTTTGCATTAAGCTCTGCATTCGAGTACTCCTTGTCCAAAGACTTCAGCTCACTGACTATAGCATTGAATCTAGCCTTCATCTCCTTGATGGTTTCACCAGTCAGCATCTGGAATGACTCGTACTTGTCCACCGCAACTTGCAACTTGTTGCGCTTCATCTGATCTGTCTCCTTACAGAGACTATCAAGGTAGTCCCAGACTTCCTTGGCGCTGTCAAATTGGAGGGCTTCCTCCATCAGCGGATCTGGAAGAGATGATAAGATCATCTCGAGAGCAACGGAGTCCAGCTGATTCCGCCTCCTGTCTTCAGCGTTCCATTCTTCTGGGGGCTTTGGGATCTCAGCAGCTGGGCGATCTCCTAGCTGGTGTTGTGTCTTGGTGATCTCGATCGGTCCTTTCTCCAGCACGTCTTTCATCTCCGGATGGACGCTTTTCAGCTGAATGAGCGACCTCTTTCGCCACATAGTGTGCTTGTCCGGATTGTAGTTGAGCAGCTTCGGGATATTCATCTTGCGTACCTGAGCTAAACAACAGACAGACAAGGTGGAGTGCAAGGAAACTTAGATCTCGGTCCTAAGCGACTCAGTGTACGACCAGTCTAGAAAGACCAACCTGGCTCTGATACCACTTGTTGGTCCCGATTTTTCAGAGTATAAAGCGTTACGCAGCGGAAATAATGTTAAGTGTTTTCTTGCACGCTACTTACACTCAGCTGACAACTGGCAACTGGTCAGCTGGTGCTGGTTACTCAGTACACAGCTGACAACTGAGAAGTGTCAGCTGGTGATTCAAAACTTTGAATATTTAGCCAAGTTTGCACAGTTATATATCAGGTTCAGTATATACTCCAGCACTTGAGTGCTGGGTTTAAAATATGAATGAAAGACTGAAAGCTGATAAATAACAAAGGATTTTTATAGTGGTTCGATCAATCGATCTACGTCCACTCTCCAGTCGAATCACTGGAAATTCCACTAAGAGTAATCAGGTACAGGTCTCCTACGATCTATCTCTAGCTGGTGAATGCCTCGTCCACCAGTTCACTAGATCAACTGCTCCCGATCCTGGAACCTTCTTCAACTCTTCTCAGCTAATGGAGTGCGAGCACGTCACTTCAACCTCCACAGCAAGCTAGGTGTTTTAGTTCTCCCAAGAACGTAAAAGTCTCTACGGCAGAATGCCCGTAATAACTCAAGTGCTGGTAAGCACAGGAGCTGCTGTGAACTCTCTCGAAGGAGAAAGAACACCAAGTGAGATCTTTAACTTACAAGCGTAAAGCTTGAAGTCTCGTGTTTGATAAATCAACACACGGAAAGCTTATGAAAAGCCTCGAAAGTACTTTATGCGATTTTGCAGTAATTTCAGTTCTTTCGGTGGTTGAGCAGATGAGAGCGCGAATTTAATGCTCGTTGAGTGGAGACTAGAGTGGGGAGTGTTTGAATGTTGGTGGTTCCGTCGTATTTATAGCCGCAGGAACCGATTCAAACTTTCTAGCCGTTTGGACGAATCCGGAAAGGTGTCAGACCTCGGATGTCCTTCTGATGGCGGCAGGTATGCTTTTCCGGAAAAGGTCCATACCTACGACCACTTTATCTGACACAGATCTCTTTGTGTCAGAACGGCTCTATCTGTCAGTCCGAGGAATGAAACTGGCGTCTTGTAACTGATAGACTTTAAGGTATCCTTCCTTAAAGTCATACTTTGTCAGTCGATTCCTCAGAGAATCTTCTTTTTGTCTCTTCTGCGCTGGGAGAAAGAATCTGGAATTCTGCTGGTAACATCCGACTGGTAGATCATTCTGGTGATCTTGTGCTGGCAGTCTCTGCTGGTGACTTGCGCTGGCATAATCTAAGTCTACCGAATGTCTGGATGTTAATTCTTCTTGGAGTCTCCCATGACTGGTGAAATCACCGCTGGTGAATAGTGTACGCACAAACACGTATTTCGCTAGTTAGATTTGTCAGCCGTCTGCTGGTGAAATCCTTCCCAACTGGTGAACAGTGCCAGTCATTAGCTCTTCTGATGCTGGTGAACAGTAGCCAGCCATAAGCTCTTCTCATGCTGGTGAACAGTGCTAGCATGAGTCTTTGTCAGTCGCCTGCTGGTGAAAACCTTTTCCACCAGGTAAGTGCTTCTCATGCTGGTGAACAGTGTCAGCATGAGTCTTGATCAGCTGCGACTTACAACTCAAAAGACCTAAACAGGACTTTACATTTGAGACTAGAGCTATCTAGAGACAACTGACGCTGGTAGGACTTAGGATTTGATCCACCAAAACTATAAACTATACAAGTACGCTACTGAGGGCGGAAACCTTGGACAGATTTCCCAACAAAATGCTACATGATGACCACTATGAGTAAGGTACTGCAGCTGCAGCATCAGCATTATGATAAGGCTTGTGAGATTATGGATAATCTAACAGTGACTTATGGGGAGACGGACAGAACTGTCAGATTCAATCTCATGAAGGAGATTGTGAGTAAGAAAATGTCTGAAGGCAGTTCAGTGAAAGAGCACGTGGTTGCCATGACTCACCTCATGGATGAACTAACGTTGCATGGTGGTGGTATTGACGCAGAAGCCCAAGTCGATATCATACTAAACTCTCTTCCCAAGTCCTTTGAAAATTTCAGGTTGAATGTTGTGATGAACAAGAAGGAGTATACTCTTAATGAGTTACTCAGTGACTTGATGGCAGCACAGTCCCTGATGGAACCCAAGAAAGCAGTTTTGGTTTCTTCCGGTAGCCGGTCTGCTGCTCCTAAACGAGCAAAACTTAAGAGAACGGCTAGGAATAAGAACAAGAAAACTGCTGGTGGGAACAATGGAGTTTATGCTCCAAAGAAAAAGGCTGGGAAAGTTAAAGAAAAGGGCAAGTGTTACCGCTGTGGCAAAATGGGACACTGGAAAGCAAATTGTCCAGGTGTTAACACCAATGGACAAGGTATGTCATCATGTTTAGTATCAGTTTTCTACTCCTTGTGAGTAGTGGTTACTGTGAGTACTAATCATGTTTTGGCTGCGCTATGCAGAGAATCAAGTTGATGATAAGGCTTGAGGATGACGGGACTACCAACTCCAAGGAAAATGCTAGAGATCGTTCTCAAGCTGTTGGAGTTATTTGCTTTAAGTTTATGTTAAAACTCTGTTTTAATTCAAGTTCCAGAAGAGATATTGTTTTGTTTTGAGAAACAATATTTTCATCTATTGTTATGGATTATCAGTTATTCGATAGAGTTTATCTATCATGAATGAATAACATTGTTTTCTATTATGGATGATTGTCTCTTCATTACTTGATTACATAAACTATCAGTGTTCTAATATATAATTTACAGAATCTCTATAGAGATAGGTTACATCAGTCTAAGTAGTTTTAAGTAATTCATGGAATTATGGATTCAATCCAGGTATTCTTAAGAATGGTACTTATGACAACTACTTAGAGGTATAAGATGGTAACTAAGCCTTTTAATAGGCAAATTGTATCTCTATAAGTTATTTCGTGTTCGCTCTGGTTTGCTTGTTTGAGTCTACTTCCGCAGTTGCCTTAACAGACATTGATACTGTAATCATTTAAGATTTGGATATGTTTATCTAGTTCACTACAAGTCTTAGTCTCTTGCTTTAATCAAGAGCGTTCAAGACTAAGGTAGAGAATAAGTTAAACAAGACCGTAAAAAACATTATGGTTTATTCATAATGGTGTATCTTGAGTGATAGGTTTTTTCAGTATCTGGCAGAGCAAAGGGATTGCATCCTAGTTAACTACACCCATTATTCCTCGATTGGGATAGTGTAGGTAAAACGAAATAAGATTCTTTAAAAGTTTATAAGTTATGCCAGCTTTGCCAAATTTTCGTTTTTGGGAAGAGCGCCAAAAGCAGTTGTGTGTTTGCTTGATCTAGTGTCTTCTAAATCAGTTTCAAATACCCTAGCAGACCTTGACTCTGTCAAAAGGGCAATGATGGGTAATTCGGCTGTTAAGCTGATATAGGAATCTGATTGGTTGGAAGAAAGGTTTAAGCTAGTAAAGCTTTGTGGGATATTCCATGTAAACGAAAAGATGGTTGCTTTGTGTATCCTAGATGCAAGCAAGTTGTATAGGATAAAACCATGAATCCAAATATGAGATTGTTCTCTAACGTTTTAGAGAAGACAATTCAAATCCATCAGGAAATACCCCGTGGCATATTGAGCATACCTTGGAAGGTATGGTACCAATTGCACGATCACCTGTGTAAGGTGGTAAACCACAAATTAATGCACCATTAACTGACAACGTAAAAGGAGCATCGTTGCAGTGGGAGGCTGCCTTAACAGGCTTAGTGGTACTAGTTCGTGGAAACAGTCTTTGGACTTGTTCACAGCTTAACGAACAACATCGTACTTATCCCTTAAAGCACAACAAAGCTGTTAAGACAAAAGATGCAGTTTAATGACATCTAGTCATGGATTCAGAAATGAATCAGTAAAGGTTATGATTGTGTATCAGGATCAGTGACTGCCAAATAGCTTACCAACTATAAGTAACTGATTGATATACAAGGAAAGAAATACTCGAATGGTAACCTAGTATATTCGAGAGACTAGGTTGGTGAGTAAGGTATGTTTCACAACAAGACTTTCTCACTGGTTGCAATTATTAAACCCATTCGAATTCTTTTAAACCATAACAACACATATGAATCTAAATATTTGGAAGATAGATGACGTCATCCGTATTTTATAAATGGGTACCTTGATAAAAGGTGACGACATCTGTATGCAACAACCAGATAAGTTATGTGCAAAGCATCATGTCTGGAAGCCAAGGTAGTTCAAGTATGAACTTAGAGGAGCTTCAGGTCATGTAACAGACATTTCGATATTGTCTATCGAGAATGATAGTTTCATGTACCAGTTATGTGTCAGCGGAAGCGTGGTTTTCCTTGCACATTATGTAGATGGTATTTTCACATTCAGAAACGGTGTGGAGATATTGTCAGGCATAATGGATGGTTATCCGAACAATTTCAGAAGTAGGACTTATGAGATCTTGGAACATTTTTTGAATTAAAGTCTTGTGTGGTCACAAGAAAAGGATGTTCAGGTATCTCAAGTCGCTTAAATTAATTCTATGGTGTGTCGTTCATGGCAAGAAAGATTGTTGTCTTTCTATGTTGTAAATGAACGAAGGTAGATATCTGTAATGCTATAAGCATGTCAAACAGATATCAGTTCAACTCTGGATAGGCACATTGGTTAGTGAATGAGCCTTGTGAGTTGAATGACATCGGATATCCAGGAGGATCATAAGGAAAGGAAATCGACCTCTAACTATGTGTTGGCCTTGGAGGAGGAGTTATAGGAATCTAACACTGAAGTGTGTTGCGGATTCCGGCATGAAGGCTGTGTTTTTTACAGCTTTATTAGCTTCGCAAGAAGCAGTATAACTCTGGTGTTATCCTCTAGAGGTGTGTGTTCTGAGCTTGCCTAAATCACATGGAATTGTGATCATGTTGGTGCAATGACAAACTCAAGGGAACCCAAGACTCACAAGGTGGTGAAACACATAGGAAGTGTTGTATCACATCATACGAGAAATCGTGACAAGAGGTAATGTGAATGCAGTGGGAGTGATTGACAGTATAGACACACTTAATACTTTGATAAAGCAATGGTATTATGCTTTAAGTATAAGTGGGAGATTGTTGGGATTATTTACTGAAAGCATATATGATTAAGTGTTTTGTACACTAGTCTTCATATATGTGTTGCCACAACAATGCTCGCTGTCTGATGAAACAAACATACAACGAACCATAATATCATATTATCTCGCTTATAGGGATGACCATATAGTGTGTAGGAGATCACATAGGATCATATGAGTCGTTTGACCTAGCGAGATATAAACAGTATCACAGCTGAGACAGTCCCTGGATAGGCTGTCGGTCTAAGCTGCGGCACATCGGTTCATAAGTGGGCTTATCCTAGCTACTTGATGTGTCGGTACATGGTTATGTATTGATGGGATCAACAGTGGGATGTGCCATTCTCATTGACATATGAATGAGCCAGATCCCTAACATACTTCCTATGATCTTAAACCTAACTGAAGGATAAGGGGCACACACAGATTGACCACACTTTGATTTACTAGAGTGGCGAGTCTTACATGTACTCTAATACTTGTATTTTGGGTGTTGGCAATTTGTGTGTGGCCTGCTTAGGCTGGACGTTTAAGTAAGCATATCCGTTTCAGGATGGTGACATTCCCTGAGGAGCTCACAAGGTTCATTATGCTAAACCCTGCAGGTTGAATTATTTAATTCAGGCATAAGTGAAAAGAAGTGAGTGGTATTACTCAGGAAATAAGAGATTAATTAATTGTGGCTGATTGTCATAAGCCAAATTAATTAATGAATGTCTAAAACCTTAAATATGTGGATCATGTTAGTTTGGTGCAACCCGTTCCTAATAATGTGGTAATAAAGGGGCGAGTCAGCATTGTTACCGTGGTGAAGGTTAAAACAATATTTTATTAATTAATTATGTTCTGGGTTGAACAAGGAAGGATTAATTAATAAAGAGGGCCCACTTTATTATTTGCATCTGGTCCCTGGTCTGGCCCATGAACTGCTCACAGCCCATTAGGGTTAGGGTTTCTCAAAACTCCAACACTATATAAAGGCCTTCTCTCTATAAGATCATAAGAGATTTTTCAGTATAATCAGTAAAAGGGGAGAGAACGGCGGCGGCTGATCCGGTGGGAGGAACTGATCGATTCCTCCAGATCTCGGATCCAACTTGGTAGATAATCCTCACCGGATTTCCAAGGAGCAAGGGAACAGATCAGAAGATCAGATCTGTAGGAACAACTGTTCATCGCCGGCGTTCAGATTCAGATCCAGATCTATTTCATCGTTATTGGCTCCGATCTAGATCTGTAGAACAAACGGTGAAATCAGGTATTCTCTAAATCCATCCTCTGCAATTAATATTGTAGGAGCATGCATAGGATCGCATGGTTTATTTAATCGAAACTTGTTCCTGGTATCCTAAGAACGATCCTTGGCAAGAAATTCATTAATGGCAACTCGTGTTGTCCATCGTAGACTCAAACCCTACAGTATTCTCTCCAACCTGTAGGGTTCTGCCTCGTATTACTGTCGTTGCCCCTCCTCTTGAGTTCTCCATCAATCTTGATCGCCATGTGGACCATGTCATCCAGCTCAACATAATGTTGCAGCTCCACCGTATTCTGGATCTCCCAATTCAGACCAGCCAGAAACCTAGCCATCGCCGCCTCTCTATCCTCCACTACATTGGCTCGGATCTTAGCACTACTTCCATCTCCTTATAGTACTCATCCACACTCTGGGTACCCTGCCTCAAACCCTGCAGCTTGTTATACAACTCTCGGTAGTAATGATTCGGCACAAAGCACCTCGTCATAACATCCTTCATCTCTCCCACGCATCCGCAACCTTATCCTATATACTCCAATTGATAGTTTTGTCATCTCCAACCAATGAAGACGCCAGAATTCGCCCCTACTGTTGAGTTGTTGCAATTAGAAGCATAAGAAATTGAAGTAGTAGCATCCATGGGCCACAACTGGAGAGTCCGACGAGAATTATTGGGTGACATTTGATCGGAACGCAAGTTCAAGGTTGTTTGAATACGACACCAGAATTTTAAAAAAAATGCTGTTATTTTTTTATTTATTTTGCTACAAAATAAAAATAAATAAATATTTATGTGGATGACATTGACACATCGACAACCACGTGGAAGTAACGGTTGAGTCAATAACATTTTGACTTTGTAAACTATTCAAGATGAAATTGTTTGACATAACTAAAATATATGATATATTACCTAATTAAAATCTATTTTGATATAATTCAGGAAAATATAAAAGTATGAGATAAAATACCCAGTTTTCCTATATTAATTTTTGTTTTGTATATTATCATACAAATTTATGAGTACACAATGAAAAATGATTATCATTTTGATATAAATAAATTATATAAGTAATATTATCTAAATAAAAATAATAAAAGTTCTCACACATCGCGTAGATACTAGTTAGACTTACAATTAAAACACTTAAATATGTTCTGAAGTCAAGAAAAAAATTTAACTATGCAACTCCAATAATATCGTATTGAATAAATTAGATAAGTATATTAATTACAAAAGAATATTGCATGATATATCATAATTCAATAATATATATATATATATATATAATATGCATTATATTTCTAAAAAACTTGATGAGATCTCACAATTATGTCAAATAATTTGTTACGACATAAAGTAAACTATCATAACTACTAATTTTTAAAAAAGTTTTACTAAATAATTTTCTAAGTTTGTGAATCTAAATAACTCTAAAAATATAACTTATTTAAAATAATAATTAATATTTAAGAAATCAATCATTTCTCAAATATTCTTTTAAATTGTTTATTTAAAATAATATTTCTTAGTAATAAAAATATAAGTATATCATTTGTATAACATAAAATTCAAATAAACACTTTCATCTTAATATAAAATAAGTCTATAGTATAAAACAGTTGATACTTATTTTTTCAAAATTTAATAATTTAACTATATTAAAAAAATGGACTAGCCCGTCGGGCCAACCCGCAGTTCTGCGGGTCCAGCCCGTTTAACCCGGACCATTTAGCCCGATTTTTTATCGGTTTAGAATTTTTCGACCCTAATCCGACGTTTAACTCAAATTATTCGGGTCAACCCGTCGGTCCCGGGCTAACTTGACATCCCTATTTATTGTAAAGTTATTATTTTTATTTTAAAAAATTAAACATTTGATTTGGAAAAATGATTATTTGCAAACTGCAACTTATTCATTTTATAGTGAGAAAGGCGATGTCTTTGGATTATTCACGAAACTTCCATATTATTCTACTTGGTCTTTCTTTTGAAAGAGTAATCTAGATACTTATAATTAAAATAAAATATGACTTGTTGACTAAGAAAGTGCAGTTTCTAGGAAGGTACGTATCACGCACAATGTGTGTATATATATAATATTGACGTATCTACAATGTAATTGTTATCGTCTTTCACATTTCATTTAATCTGAAAAAGAGAAGTTTTCATATCCATGGATTCGTTTTCTTCTTTCTTCGATTCGCAATTCTCCTCTCGAAACAGATGGAATTATGATTCTCTCAAGAATTTCCGCCAGATTTCCCCCGTTGTTCAAACGCATCTCAAGCAGGTTTTTTTGTTGATTAGCTTTTTCTTCTCTCCGCCGTTTTGACCTAGGCAATTTGCTCTTTATTCTGGCAGATTTTATGGTTATTGATTGACAATATCTTCAGTCTCGTTTTTATATGTATTTTTTCTTGAATTCGCTATTTGAAGATAATGTGGAATTTTGTTTTCGGCCTTTATTTAACCATTTGTGATTGTGTTTTGTAATGGAGTTGATTGCAGAATTTAATTTAATCGTTTAGTTTTAGCCGTTTGCATTTCCAAGGATATGTAGCGTTTTCAAATTTTTTTTTTTTTTTTGTTTTGTTCATGCGAGCACTTTGTAATTTGTGGTGATACGGAAAACTATGTTGTGAAATCTCCCTAGCTAAGCTGTATAAATGTTGAACATCTATAGCTGGAGAAGTGGGGTTACGCTAATGGGGCTCTTTCATTTCAGGTGTATCTTTCCCTGTGTTGCGCTTTGTTGGCATCAGCAGTTGGGGTTTATCTCCACATTCTTTGGAATGTGGGTGGTATTCTGACTACTTTTGGATGCCTGGGCTGCATGATTTGGCTGTTAGCCACTCCTTTTCACAAAGAGGTACTCCTTTACGTCTTCTTTTTCAATTATCTTTTATTCGGGTCTTTTATTTCTTCAGGTATTTGTATATCTGAATTCCGTTAGAACTTATTATTATACGCTCCCTAACTATTGGTTCGATGGTTTTTATTCTTAATTCCTTTGACAATTGGCAGCAAAAGAAGGTCTCCCTCCTTATGGCAGCAGCGCTTCTTGAAGGAGCCTCAATTGGTCCTCTGGTTCAATTGGCCATTGATTTTGACCCAAGGTATTGTTCATATCATTTGATCAGGCAGGTGGCATTAGGGTTTCTTACTTCGTTCATTTGTTTTACCTCATCTTTAGGGGTACTGTCTATTCCTTCTCAATCACTTGATGATAACTCTAGAACCATATGCTTTGTTTGAGTATCGGTTATATGTGTTTTTGCCAAGGGACTCAAAGAAAGGGTAAAGGTGCACTGAGACTGAGGATGTATCAGGGATAGTTTATTCTTTGGATGATGGATACATGTCCTCCCGATTGCTATGGCTATAAGCAAGTGATTGAGACCTGCAACTTGTCCATTTTTCATGTTGCAGCTCTTTTTCTGATGTTTTACGCTGACCTTTCTTCTCAGAAATGCACAAGTCGAGAAAATTCTCTTTCATATAGATACAGTAGATGTTTTATTTTATTTCACCCTTTTTACAGCATACATTGCTTAAGCATTTGGAGGACTGTCAAAGCACATGATTTTTACATCTTTGTACTGAGTGACGATTCTGGAGCCCCAGAAGCTTCCTTTGTTTTTATCAACTTTTTTTGTGTGGATTGTTGGGAATTAATTTAAAGAAAATGGTGTTTATGCATTATTGATTTGTCTCCTGGACTGGACCTATTTTGTGTCTCAACTGTTGTCTCACAGTCTCAGTATACATGTGATCAAGATTGTTATGAAGGGTGATCATGCTTTGAAACTTGAGTTTACAGTAATTGGTTATTCTTTCAAGGGTAGACTTCCCACATTATTACGGCTGTGAGATTGTGAATAAAATGAAGACCAGCAACTTGTGCTTGTATAATATAGAGCCTCTAATGCCTGACATTTTATATTCAGCTTTTTTCTCATAATGGTTTTTGTGAAGGCACTTAGGCATGTATTGTTATTGTTAGATTGAAAATATATTTTCGTCCCTTTAAAAGTTCCTCTTTTAATTGCGCCTACGTGCTTTTTACCTCTTGAAATTGAGTTTTGCAGTAACTTCCATATGGTTCAAATTGAAATTATGTTCTGTAATAATTCTTCTCTGAACTATTAAAGTTCAAATTAAGAGGGCAAGATTCTAACATGAACTTTAGTACTAATGCGATTGATTTTTTTTTTTTTTTTTTTTGCAGCATTATAGTTAGTGCATTTGTTGGTTGTGCTCTGGCCTTCGGTTGTTTTTCTGGAGCTGCAGTGCTAGGTAGGCGTAGGGAGTTCTTGTACCTTGGTGGCCTCCTTTCTTCTGGCATCTCCATCCTGCTTTGGTTGCAGTTTGCATCGTCGATTTTTGGTGGTTCCATGGCTCTATTCAAATTTGAGGTATTAAGTTATGTTTTCTTCTGTTATAGGTAAATATTGAAATTCATGCTAATGAACTACTAGGATTCTTGACTTCCTTCATCCTTTCTTCTGTTATAGTTGTACTTTGGACTCTTGCTGTTTGTTGGCTACATAGTTGTCGATACCCAGACTATAATCGAGAAAGCACATTTGGGGGATCTGGACTATGTGAATCACGCTCTTACCTTGTTCACTGATTTTGTTGCTGTGTTTGTTCGGATTCTAATCATCATGGTAAGTTTGTTTGTTGAAATGGGAAATACATCAAGATCTGTGTATGTTACAATATTGTGAACTTGGGATGATTTGTTGCAGTTGAAAAATGCATCTGAGAAGGATGAAAGGAAGAAGAGGAAGAAGAGGAACTGACTTTGAGTATGAATGAAGTTTAGTGAGTTGGTCCTGGGCAATAATGAAATTGTATAGAAACATGTTGCTATACTTTCTAGTGTTGGTAAAGATAGTTCATCGCTTGCTGCTTTGTTGTTTACATTGAAACTCTGCATTTGAATACTGTGATAGTTCATCGCTTGCTGCGTACTACGCTTCTCGCTTTCTGAAACATTTTTCCCTTGCTTTAGATACGTAAAAATGTTTGATGAAGCTGAAAAGCAGTGACACTGGAACAAGTGCTTCTGTCGTTGTGGGTATAACTCATTTCGGGGACTTGAAATAATAAGAGAAGAACAATAGAAAAAATTAATAATAATAATATCAGAAATAAAAATAGTTGGAAGGACAATTGCAATAACATGAGAAAAAGCATATCAGGATGGGTGAACGCCTATATGACTTAAGTACTAAAAATTGTGCAACTACGCTACATTCCATTTCCATTATATGATTTAATTTAATTTTTTCATTTTGATTATATGATTTAGTTTGATTTTCTTCCATATTTTAAAAATTATTTATACAAATAATATATTTAAATATACTTTCAACTTATTCTTATTAAAAGCACTTATCCATTTTTTTTTCTTTCATAATATTATTTTTAATATTTTTGTTTTTCAAATTGTAAAATTAGGATTACATGATTTAGTTCGATCTTTTACGTATGTTCAAAATTATTTATAAAAATAATAAATTTAAATAAACTTTTAACTTAACTCTTATTTAAAGCACCAATTAATTTTTTTTCCATAATAAAATTTTTAATATTTTCGTTCATCAAATTGTAAAGTTTTTCAAATTGTAAAGTTAGGAGTTAAGTTATAAATTATTTGAGAAAAATAATATCTGATATAAAAATTGATCATATAATTGTAATAATTTAAAAAAATAACTTGGATCAAATAATTGAAATAGAGGAGTATAAAAGAAAACTGTACTAAGGGTTTAAATAGTTAAGACGAGGTAAAATTATCAAAACATAAATTATGAAAATATGCTAGTTCAAGTAAGTATGCATTATTTTTAATATTTTATTTCTAAATTTTTAAACAAATTACTTTAAATTATACTTCATAGCACATTAACATTAAATGCGAATAAAAAATAATTTTTATCAAATATATACTAAAAATTAAACTATATTTGATACAAAAAATAATTTCAACCCTAGTAAACTATTTACAAGAGAATTATTGAAATATATTAGAATTATTTTAACAAATAATTTTAATTCTAGAGTAATTTAAATAAAAATTCTGTGTTAGGTACTTTGTATCTACATTTTTATTATATTCTAAATTAAAACATATAATTCTTATTTTCAAACAATCACTAAAATCTTTTAACATTCTTATAGAAAATCATTTTTAGCAGATCTAATTATATAT
>JAPKLW010000300.1:17835-28772 GCA_026898455.1 Plectranthus barbatus
ATAACAAGAAGGCTATATCTATATTAAAACAAAATTGGAGGGTAAATATAGAAAATATTGGTCATGTTAATATAGTGTAATAACATGGAAAATGTTGTTGACGTTGGTCCCGTATCATAGGGTTAAGCATGCAGCGAAAAATTCTTATTTATTTAGAGCACATAACTGACCGCTCCTCGTTAGTTCTGATTATCAAAATTTGTTAAAGACGGTAAAATCTTTACTTAGCTGATTTCAAATAGGGGTGCTCATGGTTTGGCCGAAATCGGTTAAACCGACCAAACTGGATTAATTTGATTGGTTTGACTAGTTTGAAATTTAATTTTCAAATTGGTGGTTTGAAAATTTTGAAATTGGTTAAATTTGGTTTGGTTACGGTTTGGAGACTCGCACTAGCCATATCGGCCGGACCGACTTTATTTATTTATGTGTATATATATATATATATATATATATATATATATATTAAATATATTATAATTAATTAATATAATTTGTTGTTCATTTGTTAAGTTTCTACTTTTTTCATACAATTAACTCATGTTTAAATTTCTTGGCCAACATACTCTATTAATAGTTTTATTTTTTATTTTATCAAAAATCAACTAGTAAGTATTAGCATTAAATATTATTATTTTATATAATTTATTTAAGATAAATTAAATATGAATATTATTATTATTGGGCCCAAAAATAGTTGGGCTAGAAAAGCCAGGTCCAGGCCCATTAAGAATGGCAACGGCCCAAAATAACGCACTCGAACGGGCTCAACGGCTTCGAAACGACGATCCCAACTAGGCCTAAGACCCAGCATACGGAGTACAAGCTCCAACACCCAGTCAAGGCCATGATCTCCTCCTGCCTCAAGACCACCTAATCTAAAGATCAAACGAGAAGGTCCAATCCTCGTGCACGACCCCAACAGGAGGCACAAAATTTGGGAACATGTTGAAATCGGAAGGAAGTTAAAAGACCCCAGGTCAAAGCCGTCTCCTCCATGAAAATCGGAACTACCCCCGAAGATCTCGCGCGGTCGACGATACTCTCCCGTTATGAAGCTCAAAAGACCTTAGCTAACCGATTCCGCGAAAGAAGCTCCAACGGTTCCCCCCAAAAGTCGGAACATCCACCGAGTAATGCTAAAGTTGTAACCACCTCCCTTGGTCTATAAAAGGGACGTGGAAAGTTAATTTTGGGCACGTTTTTTCCTAGAGATAGAGGCACTAACACACAAAAGCATAAAGAGTTTGATTCATTTTTCAAGAAACTTTACCCACGGCTTGTATTTTGTATCTCACTTTGTACTTTGTCGGTTATATCTTGATTCGATTTATAATAAGTTCCAAGGGTCCCAATATAATCACAAATCGAACCTCAACAATTTGGCGCCCACCATGGGGCCTTTGGAACATAGCCGTATTCTTTTTGTAGGATATGGCCGACGAGCGCGCTTCGGAGATAGGCTCCGACTCTGAAAGCCCTCGAGAGCAGGTCCCAGAGCCGCGAGCGAACGCACTCCAGAACCTCGTACTGGGAATGGAGGAAAACCGCACAACGCAACTAGCGTTGAGTTTCCCAACACCACATCCATCAACCATGAGCGACCCTACCGTGGCCCAGCTCATGAACCAAGTTCGCGACGCGCAACAGGAGATCGCCCGAGTCAACTTCCATATGGAGCAAATGACGAGGGCACACCGAGAAGTGCTTGAAGAAAACCAACGCCTACAAGCGGCGAGGCCCACTTCCAACCCCCAACCATGGGTCACGGCTCCCGAGAGCTCCACGTGTCGCCCGCCGGTGACTCCACGGAACCTGAACGTGGAGTTCGAGCACAACACCAGTGGACGCGATCAACACGTTCCTCCCAACACCGGAGGAGAGATCAGGATTGGGGCTAGGGAAGCGAGGCCCCTGCATCTGACCCGACGATGAGTGCGATTGGAAGTCGCCTGAACTACTTCGAGTCCCTCCTGGCTCGCATCCCCGGCATGCCTCCGCCAGATAGAAACATTGCAAGGGAAAGCTACACGGAATTGCCGTTTGCTCCTAGCATCGCTAATGTCGAAATCTTCACGAGATTTGTCCCGCCGAACTTCATTCCGTATGACGGTACTATGGACCCAGAAAACCACATTGCAATTTACAAGCAAAAGATGTTCGCACCATCCATCCCAGCAGAGGAGCGCGAAGCATGCATGTGTAAGAACTTTGGGTCCAGCCTGACGGGACCCGCACTGGAGTGGTTCGTAATCCTGCAGGAAGCTGGAGAAACACCCCGTTGAGCTTTACGCTATCATTCAGAGACCACGGGAGCCTCTACGATCATACGTGGCTCGATTCAACAAGGAGCTGGTCAACATTCCCAACTGCCCCCAAACCACCGCGATCGGGGCTTTCAGGAAAGGGTTGGATGTAGACTCTGACCTCTACAAGGAGCTGGCCTTATATCCTTGCCAGACCTTCGATGACGCGCTCAATAAGGCTGGGGCTCGCATAAAATTGGAGGAAGACGAACCATACCGAATCTCACGCAGGAGCGCCGTACGTACCACTGGGCGGCCAACAAGGGATGAGAAGTCCGATTCCCGTGATAAGGACGCTAGACCGCACCCATATGCTCGAGCACCGAGAAGCACCGCCTCTTACGTACCCGATTACACCCTGAGCATTGCACCTGCCGACATCATGAACAATGTGATGAAGCAAATGTCTGGGGCTGTAAGATGGCCGCCTCGAATGGCGACGGACCCCGCTTCCCAAGATGCCAAGAAATTTTTCGAGTTTCATAATGACCACGGTCATCGCACAAAAGAGTGCCGAGCACTCCGGATTGAAGTGATGGAACTCCTCAAGAAGGGCCTCCTAATGGAGTACCTGTCTCCGAAAGACAAGAAAATGTGGACCCGTGGGAAGACAAATCCCGGAAAGAAACCTGACGACGACAAGGTTCCAACCTCCCCTACCACAGAGAAGACCGTTCATTTCATTACCGGAGGATCAGAAGTGACAACATCAATTGTAGCTCTGCCAAGAGGGCTTGCCGAGCCGCCAGAAATGCGGATGGAGTTCCCCGCAAAACTCGGAGCATGAAGTTATCGAGTTCACCAATAAGGAGTCACCAAGGATCCATCATCCACACCATGATGCCTTGGTCATCTCCTTGCCCATCTCCAACTGTCGCGTTCGCCGGATCCTAGTGGACAATGGGAGTTCAGCAAACGTGATATTCTACCAAGCCTTCAAAGAAATGGGCATTCCTGAGTCTAGATTGATAGGCAACATAACCCAATTGACTGGGTTCAGCGTTGAAAAGAGGAACACGTTGGGAGATGTACGCCTACCTGTGTACTGCGGGGGTGAGAATTTGGATCTAACTTTTCATGTCATTGACACCCCATCCGCCTACAACGCTATCCTTGGGCGATAATGGTTGCATGAGCTCCAGGCCGTCCCGTCCACCAACCACCAGGTGGTGAAATTCCCCACGAGATGGGGGATAAACACAATTCACGGAGAACAAACAACCTTTTGCGAGTGCTACTACACCAGCCTCAAAGCGGTGAACAGCGTCGAAGAAGCTGTTAGGACCACGCCACCCGAAGAACTTGAAGAAGTACCTCTCGACGAGCACGATCCGACAAAGACCACTTTCGTAGGTACCGAACTCGCCCCAGAAGTCCGAACGGAACTCCTTCAATTCTTGCGATCCAAGTTGCACGTCTTCGCATGGTCACACAAGGACATGACCGGGATTGATCCTAAAGTAATGACTCACCGACTATAGGCCGATCCCCACAGAAAGCCGATCCAACAAAGACACCGGAGATTTGCTCCCGAGAAGAATCAGGCCATAAACGAGGAAATCGACAAGCTTTTAAGCATCGAGTCAGTGCGAGAAGTCAAGTACCCCACGTGGCTAGCCAATGTGGTGGTAGTAAAGAAGAAAAACGACAAGAATCGGGTGTGCATTGACTTCACCGATCTTAACAAAGCCTGTCCTAAGGATCCATACCCTCTGCCCCATATTGACAGCATCGTGAATGCAACCGCGGGACACGAGCTCCTGAGCTTCATGGACGCCTTCTCCGGATACAACCAAATTCAGATGCACCCAGAGGACCAGGAGAAGACGACCTTTATGACCAACAAAGGGATTTATTGCTATAAGGTGATGCCCTTCGGCCTTAAAAATGCCCGGTCGATGTACCAAAGGCTCGTCAACAAGATGTTCAAGCACCTCATAGGGAAGACCATGGAAGTATATATCAACGATATGCTAGTCAAATCCCTTAAAGCCGAGGACCACGTCGAACATCTTTGCGAGGCTTTCCAAACCCTTGAGAAGTTCAACATGAAACTGAATCCCGCCAAATGCCCGTTCCGGGTAGCTTCCGGCAAATTCCTCGGCTATTTGGTTATGAAGAGAGGGACCGAGGCAGATCCAACCCAAATCAAGGCGATACATCACCTCCCACATCCCCGGAACCCAAAGGAAGTTCAGAAGCTTACTGGCCGACTTGCAGCCTTGAGTAGGTTCGTGGCCAAGTACTCTGAGAAAACCCAATCGTTCTTCCAAACCCTGAAGAAGGGAAAGAAATTTGAATGGATTGACGAATGTGCCAAGGCCTTGGAAGAGCTAAAGCACTACCTGAAAAGCCCCCCGATCCTATCCAAACCAGGGATCAGGGAGACACTCCTGCTTTACCTCTCGGTCTCCGAGAAGGCTGTAGGATCAGTCCTCGTACGGGAGGAGGGGACCAAACAACATCCCATCCACTACCAGCAAGGCCCTCCTCAATCCCGAGACTCGGTATACCTCCTTGGAAAAGCTAGCACTCTCATTGGTCAACTCGGCCTGGAAGCTCGAGCCTTACTTCGAGTCGCACCCCATCAATGTGGTGACCGCCTACCCCCTCCGTACGGTATTCTCGAAACCGAGCATGTACGCCCGATTACTCAAATGGGAAGTGGAATTAGGGGGATACGGCATCGAGTACGAACCAAGAACGGCGATCAAATCGCGAGTACTCGCAGACTTCGTGGCAGAGTTCACCAACGATCTCCAGACTCAAGCGGAAATGGAAGTGGCCCATCTAGACCAAGAATTTCAATATGAAGGACCCTGGATCCTGTACGTTGATGGGGCCAACAACATCCATGGAAACAGAGCAGGACTGCTCCTGACCAGTCCGTGGGGCAAAACCTTTCAAAGGGCCATACGGTTAGCCTTCAACGCAACCAATAACAAAGCCGAATACGAGGCCCTCCTCGGAGGAACCCTCCTAGCCAGGGAGCCAGAGGCTAAGAGGCTGGAAGCCCTTAGCGACTCTCAGCTAGTGGTTAACCAAACCAACGGGGAATACCAAGTCAAGGAGCCCCGACTACTATGTTACACGAAGAAGTCAAACTGCTCAAGGAGTCCTTTGAGGCTTACAATGTAAAGTACGTAGCACGGGAAGAGAACCATGTGGCTGACGCCTTGGCCGGTTTAGCCACCGCACTTACGTCCCCTATCAAAAAGCCAATCCCCGTCACTTGGGTCGAACAACCAATTGCCACCAATAGGGCAGAAGTAGGGCCGTAAACCCAAATCCCGAATCATCATGGATGACCCCCATAATAACATTCATACAAAATGGAACCAAGGCAGCCGACATAAATGAAGCTATAAGACTGGAACGACAGGCCGCCCGATACTCAATACTCAACAACACCTTATACCGAAGATCCTTCGAAGGACTCCTACTCAGGTGCGTCGATGAGCCCGAAATAACAAAAACCTTACATGAGGTGCATGAGGGCAACTATGGCAACCACTCCGGAGGACGATCTCTGGCACATAAAATAATATCTGCCAATTTTTATTGGCCTACCTTGCGCCACGACACCAGGGAATTCGCCAGGAGGTGCGACCGCTGTCAGAGGTTCGAAGCCACCTCCTACATTAGTGCCGAGCCTCTACACGCAACCATCACCCCTTGGCCCTTCATGTCATGGGGAATGGACATCGTAGGAAAATTTCCTAAAGGTACGGCCGAGAAAGAGTACATCCTCATAGCCACCGACTATTTCACCAAGTGGGTGGAAGCCGAGGCACTGAGAAATACGGGGGAAGTAGAAGTCATAAAGTTTTTATGGACACACATCTTATGCAAATTCGTGGTCCCAAAGGAGATACGAACAGACAATGGAGCACAATTCACGAGCAGCAAAGTCAAAGCCTTTTGCGATAAGTTCAAGATCAAGCTCGTGTTCTCCACTCCGAGGTACCCCGAGGCGAACGGGCTGGCCGAATCAACAAACAAGACCCTCCTCTACACCTTGAAAAAGAAGTTGGAGGATCACAAATCCCGTTGGGTAGAGGAACTTCATGGGGTCCTATGGTCCTATCGGACAACCCCACGTACAGGGACTGGGGCTACGCCGTTCTCTCTAGCCTATGGGGAGGAAGCCGTGATCCCCGTAGAAACACAGTTGGGAAGCCCAAGAGTTGAGTTCTGCCAGATGGAAAGCAACAACCACAACCTAATGCTAAATTGCGAACTAATTGATGAAGTAAGAGATGAGGCCTACGCCCAGATGGCACGAAGGCCGCAGCAAGTAGAAAAGTTCTTCAACAAAAAATTAAGGCTACGAACCTTCCTCGAGGGCGACCTGATACTAAGAAGGGTATTTCAGAACACCAAAGAATATAATGCAGGAAAACTTGCCCCCCAATGGGAAGGACCGTACGTAGTGATTGGAGTATCTGGGCGAGGAGCTTACAACCTCGCCGACCTGGACGGGAGGCCTGTGTGCAATAGCTGGAACATCAAGCATTTAAAGCGATACTATCATTAGAGTCTCCCTTGGGTCCTTCACGGGGGATCCAACAGATACGCTGTCTCTTTTTCTTACCTCATCTCACTTTATCATAGTTAGACATGTTATTTTGTTATTTATGTACCTTATTTTGCGTTCAGTCATTTGATTCTTAATATCGAATACTAACTTGAGCGTCGGAGAGGCGATGCCACGCGCATCGCCCACACTCACGACCCTCTCTTGCTTTGTCTATAACAATTCAATCGCAGGAAAGAAAGGTAGCACACACACCAAGACATACGTAAGATGGGTAGCAAGCATTCATCAAACATAAAAAAATCCCCCTCCTATACCCACAGAAGAGGGTGGCCAAAATCCACGTACCAAAAGTTGTTTAAAACAATAACCAGTTCAGAAAATATCAAATTCTAAAATGTTCAACAAGAACTTGGAGTTTTTAGAGGAAATCAGGCGGTGGCAGATTTGGGAGGCTTGTCGGACTGGGGCTGCGGGCCAAGATGTTCCCCATCTTGCAGTTCGTCAGCATTAGCGCTCGAGCGGGGAACCTCCTCGGTCGGTGTCGGGTCGCGGACCCCCTCCTTAAGCCCTCAAGTTCATCCAGGAAGCCCAGATTCAGATCAGGGAACTTTAGGGCGATACGACCGCGAACCTCATCCATCGCTTGACCCACCATCATCTACAGAAACAACGAGGATCGGAACAACACGAAGGGACTGACAAGAAAGTGAACGACGTACTACCTCATAAGTGTCGCTGAAATGCTCGGATATGACGATGGTGGAGTAGTCCAGCCCCTCGCCCCGCTTCAGCCTGGCAATTTCATCATCAAGCTCCCCCAGCTCCTTCTTGAAGTTGATGTCCTGAGCCTGAAGCTCCTCACGCGCCGATCCCAGCTGGGCCGTTAAGGTGCAAATCTCACCGCGAAGAGAGTCCACTTCCGCAATGGCACGAGTGAACTCCTTCTTCACATCGGAGGATCCCCTCTTCACCTTCTCTAGCTCCAGCTGGCATCAACGAAGTTCCTCCTGAGCACTGTGAAGGGATTCGTGAACTGAATCACGAAGTCCGGTTGCCAAGATCGTTAATTGGAATATAAAAAATAAATTGCTATGCCTATGATTATTCCTAGCATGCTCCTATTGATTATGCATAAGGGGGTTTATGCGGAATACCTGGATTGTAGAAACTTGAAGAATGAGTGTGCAGAGATTTGATCTTGACCTCTTTTCCCGCGCACAAAGATTAATTCCTAACAGATAAAGGGAACTAAATCTGTTAAAATTAATTAATAATTTTCGAAAACAAGAAGGAGAGCGAAGAATGAAGATGATCCTCCTGATCTGATCTTTTGATTTGTATCCCAACTCAATCCGAATATCTGGTGAAGATCCCCTTCGGATTCCTTGCCCGGTTGAGAAGCAGAATTTCCTCCTTGTTTCTCAGATCTAGTTGATCACCACATCTCCCAAAATATGGTTTGCTGTGTGCATCATATGATCTTGTGGTGTGTTGATATCTGAGGAACTGAGGCCTATTTATAGGAAAATACTGGACTTCTATTGAGCCTGAGTTTTCATGGGCCAGACCAGTGACCAGAATGCAAATAGCAAATAAGGCCTATCAATTAATTAATTCCCATATTCAAGCCAGAACATAATTAATTAATTAATATTGATTCATTCCACTAGAGAATCAATACTGTCCTACTTATTTGCTACCAGGTTTTGAGGTACAGGTTGCATGAGCTCGGTTTATCCCCACATTTAAGGTTAATGACATTTGTTAATTAATTTAAGCTCTGACAAGCTATTTAATTAATTAACATCTTATATTCCTGAGTCAATCCACTCAAACCTTTTCACTTATGCTTGAACTTAATCAGCCTGCAGGACTTTAGCATAATGAACCTTTTGAGCTGTTCAGAGAATGTCACCATCCTATACTGGATGTGGTTACCTAGTTCCTGTACCAGACAGTCATACACAAAATGCTATTACCCAAGATACAGATATACAAGCTTAACTATAGCCTTTCACTGCAACTCAAAGTGATACACAATCTGCATATACTTCCGTACCTTCATTTAGGTTTAGGATCTCATCAAGCCATAGAGATATAGATTCTTTTAATGTCAGATAAAAGAATCGATCTCAACTTGGGTGCTTATCAATGTGTGCCCCACACCAGCACACTAAGCCATCCAAGATTAGAAGCTTATTACCGCGTATGCTGCAGCCTACACTGATAGTTTATCCTAGAACTGTCTCAGCTGTGATAACCATTTATATCTCGCTAGGTCAAATGATCCATACGATCTTCCGTGATCTACTACACACCGTATGATCTCCCTATCGACGAGATAAGAGGATAATTGTGTTTGCAACACATGTTTGTTAATTCAGACAGGAGATGAACATACAAACATTTATGATTCCCAGTATATTAACCAATCGACCTTGTACATAATATACCAATCTTAATGCTTTCAGTATATAAATCCATCAATCTCCCACTTATACTCAAAGCATTATACAGGTGCTTTCCAGAGTATAATGCGTCTAAACTAATCTAGCTATTACATCAATCATTCTACGTGGCTGGCTTTGCCTTCAGCCCAAGGTTACGTACATGCATCTCGTAGACCTTCTGAGGAAGAGCTTTTGTGAATGGATCCGCTATATTATCTTTTGTATCAATCTTCTCTACTAGCACATCACCCCTTGCTACGATTTCTCGTATAATATGGTTCTTCCTTTCAATGTGTTTTGTCGCTCTGTGAGTTCGTGGTTCCTTTGAATTAGCCAAAGCTCCCGAATTATCACAATATACTATGATGGTCTTGGGCAGCTTAGGAATCACGTCCAACTCCAGAATGAAGTTTCGAAACCATACTGCTTCTTTCGAAGCTTCAGAAGCTGCCACATATTCTTTCCATGGTAGAGTCAGCAATGCACTTCTGCTTTGCACTCCTCCATGATATGGCCCCACCTCCCAATGTAAACACATAGCCAGAGGTGGACTTCTTTTCGTCTCGGTCTGCCTGGAAATCCAAATCAGTGTAACCCACAGGGCACAACTCCTCACAATGATAGACGAGACAATAGTCTCTAGTCCTTTTCAAGTATTTGAGTATGTGCTTTACCGCGGTCTAATGCGCCTGTCCAGAGTTAGACTGGTATCTTGCTACCATGCCTACAGCAAAGCAGATATCTGGCCTCGTGCATAGCATTGCATACATAAGACTCCCTACGGCCGATGCATACGACACACTTCTCATCTCATCTTTCTCCTTTTGTGTCACCGGACACTGATCCTTGGAAAGATGTATGCCATGTCTGAAGGGTAACTGACCTTTCTTGGCTATTTGCATACTGAAACGGGAAATCACAATATCTACATATGTCCTTTGAGACAAGGTTAGCATCCTCTTATTGCGCTCCTGCAATACTTTTACCCCTAGGATGTATCTGCCTCCCCAAGGTCCTTCATATGAAACTGTTCGGATAACCACCCCTTTATGCCCGACAATACTTCCACATTGTCGCTAAATAGGAGAATATCATCTACATAAAGTGCAAGGAACACCACGCTTCCGCTGACACATAGATGGTACACACAACTCTCGTTTGAACATTGTGAAAATCCATAGGATTTAATCACTTCATCAAAACGTAGATTCCATGACCGTGAAGCTTCTTTAGCTTCAAGGCCAAATGTTCTTCGCCTTTCTGCACATAACCTTCTGGCTGTTGCATATAGATGTCCCTACCTTCTTCAAGGTACCCGTTTAGAAATACAGTTTTGACATCCATCTGCCAGATCTCTAGGTCCTTATGTGCTACTATAGCTAGGAGTATACGAATGGACTTAAGCATTGCTATCGGTGAGAAGGTCTCGTCATAGTCTACACCTTCTTTCTGATTATAACCCTTCGCCACCAGCCTTGCTTTGGAAGCTGTAATTTCACCATTCGCTCCTTTCTTTCTTTTGTATACCCATTTACACCCTAAGGCTCGATATGTTGGAATTGTATACATAAAAGCATTATGATTGGTGTATTAGGAAACGTTATGTTTGATATACTGGTAATCATTAATGACTTGCAATAA
>JAPKLW010000300.1:38772-116618 GCA_026898455.1 Plectranthus barbatus
CCATTAGGGTTTATTAAACCCTAATAGCCCATTCTCAGATCTATATATATAGATGAATCTCTCATTTTCCCACATAAGTTTGAAGTTTCAAATCAGAAACCCTAGAGAGATTGTGAGAGAGTGGGCGGCTGTAGATCCGGTAGCGTATCCTCACCAGATTTTCGGATCGAGCAAGGGAACAGATCAAAAGATCAGATCTGTAGGAACACCATCGCTTTGATCGATTCCAGATCCAGATCTGCACCATCTTCATTGCCATCATCGATCTAGATCTGTAGATCAGTCGTTGGAGTCTCAGGTATTTCTTTGAATCTACGAATTAAATTTAATAGGAGCATGCATAGGGCATTTACTATTTTTCATGATATTTATTTTGATATCCATAAATCGAATCCGGAGTTTTAATAAATGGCGATTCATGTCGCCTATTGTAGACTCAGTTCCTACATGATAGCCATCTGGCAAATCGTTTTTCTGGTATACATCCATAGCCGTAATGGATTCTATTTCTGAATCCATGGCAATCAGCCATTTTTCTACATCTTTGTTAGATACCGCCTCATCATACATCCAGGGACTGGTATCATCCAGTTCGCTTTCCGGGATCAAGTCAGAAGACTCTCCCACGAACATATACCTCTCGGGTTGGTGGATAACCCTCCCACTGCGACGAGGCATCTGAGCCGCATCAGTAGTTGGCACAGTACTCGTTGGTCCCATACCTTGCATTGATTTCAGTGTAGGTATTGCCTCACTTATTACAGGTGGATTTACCACAACACTGGGCTTTCCTGATGGAATCACTTCATTATCCTCAAGCTCGTGGATGATAATTCCACTCTTGGATCTGTGGTTTCTAACATATTCGTCCTCCAAGAATCTTCCGTTGGTACTGACAACCACTTTCTGATTCTCAGGACAATAAAAGTAACCACCTTTCGTTTGCCTGGGATATCCTACAAACAACATCAGCTTACACCTACTTTCTAACTTATCAGGTTCCTTTGTCAGCACATATGCTGGACAACCCCAAACCCTCACTCTGTTCAAACTTTGCTTTTGCCCATACCAGAGTTCCAGAGGCATTTTAGGAACTGATTTAGAAGGTACCGGGTTAAGCAAATAGGGTGTTGTTTCCAAGGCATATCCCCAAAACAAAATTGGCAAGCTTGCATAACTCATTATTGACCTGATCATTTCCAAAAGAGTCATATTTCT
This sequence comes from Plectranthus barbatus, assembly GCA_026898455.1. Lineage (NCBI taxonomy): Eukaryota > Viridiplantae > Streptophyta > Magnoliopsida > Lamiales > Lamiaceae > Plectranthus > Plectranthus barbatus. The sequence continues at coordinate 39,991 of JAPKLW010000300.1, forward strand.
TCTTTCTGCTACACCATTTTGTTCAGGGGTTCCTGGTGCAGTCCACTGGGATGTAATCCCGTTGTCTGACAAGTACTGCAAGAACTCGTTACTGAGGTATTCTCCACCATGATCCGATCGTAGTGTCTTGACAGTCTTACCTAGCTTCTTTTCTACCTCAGTACTGAACTCTTTGAATTTCTCAAAGCATTTAGACTTGTGGCAAAACAAATAGACATATCCAAATCTTGAGTAATCGTCAATAAATGTGGCGAAGTACTCATAACCTCCACGAGCTTGCGTGGACATTGGTCCACATAAGTTAGAGTTGATCAATTCCAACACATCCTCTGCTCGAGACTGACTTGCCTTAAAAGACTTGGTCGTCTTCTTTCCCTCTATACATGATTCACAGATTTGATGCGGTACCACTTGAAAAGAATCCAAGAGCCCATCGCATGCTAATCTTTTAATCCTCTTTAGATTGATGTGACCTAGTCTCAAGTGCTAAAGATATGTTTGATCCTCATCAGAAGAAAACTTTCTCTTTAAATGATTATTATTATTATTGGATGAGTTTGCAACATTCACGAAAGATTTATGCATACAATCAATGATATAGAGAGAGTCAATCAGTTTGCTACGACAGATAACACCGTTATTACCAATGATAGAAACTCCACTATAAAAAATAACTGAATATCCATCAGAAAACAACTTGGAAACTGAAATTATGTTCCGCCGAAAAACTGGCACACATAAAACATCTCTCAAAATCAAAACATTGTTTTCAAAGCATAAAGTAAAATCTCCAATGGCTACTGCTGAGACTCGTTCTCCGCTGCCCATTGAGATGGTAATCTCGTCATGCTTCAGCTGCCTTGTCGGCTTGAACCCCTGCAAAGTATAACAAACATGATCAGTTGCTCCAAGAATGGGTAGAAACTGATGCTAAACATGTTTCCGTTATAAATGCACATGACGCACCTTGTCCAGTCTTCCTGACTTTATAATCTTTCTTCCAGTGACCAGCCTTGCCACATCTGAAACACTTGTCCTTTTTCCCAGGCATGCCCGGTGTCCTTTTTGACTTCGTTACAGAAGTTGTACTTTTGGTTTTCTTCTTAAACATTCCTTTACGCCTCTTTCCAACCAGCGCAACAGGACTGTTTCCTGAAGTAGCCAAAGCAACCTTTTCTGGAAGCATCACTGACTCCGCTGCCATCAAGTCATTGAGTAACTCGTTAAGAGTGTACTCTTTCTTGTTCATGACAAAATTCAGTCTAAAGTTCTCAAAAGTCTTTGGCAGAGAGTTGAGAATGATACCAACCTGCGCTTCTGCATCGATACCACCTCCGTAAAGTGTGAGCTCATCCATGAGATGAGTCATGCTGACCACGTGCTCTCTGACCGAGCTACCTTCCGCCATTTTCTTTCCCACGGTTTCCCTCATGAGATTGAATCTGACAGCTCAGTCTGACTCACCATAGGTCGCTGTGAGACTGTCCATTATGTCACAAGCATTATCATATGAATGATGTTGCTGTGCAAGTACCTTGGACATTGTAGTCATCATATAGCATTTCACTATATTGTTTGACTTGAGCCACTTATTATAGTAGCTCCTTTCCTCATCAGTCGATGCATCAGTGGGAGCAGCCAGACGAGGCTTATCAAGGACAAACTTGTGTTCCTCTGCAACAAAGATGTAATCCAAGTTGTGTTTCCATTCTTGAAAATTGGGACCGGTTAATAGTTTTTGTGCTATGATATTGATCACATTTGGTAAAGATGTGTCTGAAAACAATAAATTAAAGCAAAAATTAAAAACGTAGTCGCAAACAATTGAAATAATTAAATATTGAAACCTTATGATAAAACAATATTAATGTTTCCTCCAATTTGCATAAGTATTACTATTACAAGCCACACATGTGGACGTTTACAACAAAACACTTAACCAGACTGCATCTTTCAATTCCAATCCATGTCCGGGTTCCTTAGACAAATGGAATTAATAATTGGAGACTAACTTAAGACCATATTATCCTACTGAGCAGGGACATCACAAATGAATTATACTCTGGATAACATCTAAGTTAGTGATCACTGTAAAGTCTACAGATTAGTTATAGAAACAGTGGCAAATAAATTTGTAAACCCTAATGTTATCGAATCCAGGGGAATTGTGTGGGGAAAATATCCTATGTACTAATTATGATCCTAAGATTCATTGTTTGAGTGAACAGAAAATCAGGGTTTTGTTTGGAAAATAAAGATGACAATGCTGAAAATTAAATGGTTTTGAAATCAAATTTAAAGGAACACAGATTCTAGGGAAGAATTCTTATTATGGATAACATGTAGGAATCAATTAATTTATCAGGTGGAATACTGCAATAATGTTATATTTCCTTGTTTGGCAAATATAACCTAGATTACTAATTAGTGACTATCTCCGCTCGGTCTCAAGTACATCAAATTAGTCAATCTGATAAGCAAATCAGTTCAATTCCTACAGTCTAGTACATCTGTTTGGATAGTGTAGAGTGTATCATGCATTCCTAATCCCACTATCAATATTCACCTCTCGGTCCTTCTATCAATAGCTACACATCTAAATTAATCGTCACCTCTCGGTCCTTGAATTAAATTAGAATTATAAAATAAACACAGGAATCATGAACCTAATTAATTAATCCTAACATGCATCCATAATAATATCAAACCCTAGAACCCGCTAGGGTTTCTAGCCACTCATCGCAGATAGAAATCCAAAAGAAAACATATTAAATTGCATAAAAGTAGAGAACTTACAAGAAAATAAAAGGGTTTCGTGTTTCCCAAGTCTCCAAACTCTAAAAACTGAAAAATATGATGATTCCTATGATAGCTTCCTCAAAAAGTCGAATTTAGTTAGGTATTTATAGGGGTGGATGTGTATCCTATCAAATCTAGGGCTAAAGATATGAATAAATCCGATTTTCATCAAATTTCCCACATCAGCAGACCCGCATCGATCGACTGGGAATGGCATCGATCGACATGGCTTTCTCTTCGGCGTCGATCGATGTGGATTCACGTCGATCAACGTGATCTCTCGCCCCTCTGCGCGGTCTCACGGTTTTGGCCATAACTTCCTCTCCCGAACTCCGATTGACCCGATTCCAGTTGCGTTGGAGAGCTAACTCAAAGCTTCATCCATTTACATGCGCCAATAGCCCGAATTCCCCTTGTGGAAGAAATCTTCACTGCTACTCTTACACTTCACTGCTTTCGGAACGGTTTTCAAGTGAATTTGGCCTATAACCTGTAGAAACACACCAAAGTACGCATAATACCACCCAATATAGACTCATGCATAGAATATATATATATAAACTCAATAAAACTACCTAAAATAGTAGAAAATAATATAGATAAGCGAGTAAAATAATGAGCTTATCAAACCCCCCAAACTTGAACGTTTGATTGTCCTCAATCAATAAGCAATAAAGAAATCAAAAGATCATGCGATTAAAGTGCAATGCCTCACAAGATTCATCACAGTCAAGAATAAAAAATCCACTACACACAAGCAATTTGAAAGAGACAGAAAATTCATCAACAGTGGAAGAACTCACGGGAAGTGTATCGCTCAACTCTCAAGTGTTTAAGGTATAGATGAAAGCACTCAACAACATGTATGAAGAAATTTCTACCATAGGCTTGCAAATTTTCTAATATCTCCACTGCTAGAATGTGCACACAAGTCTAGAATCAAAAAGGAATTTCAATAGGTTGTAATGTAGGCTTTTTCTGATAAGGTAGGGAAATATGGTCAAGTGACTAGAGTCCATTAAGTGGCCAACTCAACAAACTACAACCACTCTCAATCATCATCCACCTCATCTCCTCAAATATATCAACAAATACACAACTTTTTTTTTTAGCTCATTTTGAATCTCTTATGCTCTTTACATAATTTTTGTATTCTTATCTTTTCAGAGAGCTTATGAGAATTCTAATTATTTCTTTGAGCTTCTTTTTCACACATCTTTTCACCACTAATTTGTATTTTCTTATCTCCATCTCACAATCAGTCCACCCCATATACCACAACTCAAGACATGAGCGAAACCAATACTTCTTCTCAATCTCAAAGACAAGGAAAGAAAAATTTTGTATAGGCTCAAAAGTGGCTAACTAGGAAAAATTTAATGTGAAGGGACAGTGTTTAGGGAATTGGGCTATCAAAGATGGCCTAAGATCATATCCTAAACTTGTGCACACTATGCAGTCTCAACACAGAAAATAGGTAAGTTCTAGAGAAATAAAAACAAACATGTGAATCTCACATCAAACGAAATAAAGGCTCAAAATTCTCACACCAGGGTTCAAAATTTTTCTTCCACAGTCAATTTCAAATCAGCTCAATCAGCATGCAAGCGTAAGTGTCCAATCAATCCTATCATGCGGTATTCTACATTCATAGGCATCTAACCACAATCACAATCAATTCAAACTCAACCCTCAACCGATTCTAATCTCACAATCTCATTCGGGTTATTTCAAAACTCAAAATTTTTCCCCACAAAATAGAATAAACTTAAAAATTAAGGCAAAAATTAAAATACAAAAAGCAGAATAAATAAAAGATAGAACGTTCCATCTCTTGTCCACATCCCCCAAACTTATTTCCAACTCAACGAGCGGAATAAGTTTGAAAATCAGACAAAAGAGGGAACGATACCTGATAGTTGATCTCAGACATCAACTTTTTATCCCCAGAGTCTTCGAACATCGCGCGACGTGGAATAATTGCTGCTGGCACTTCGCGTTGATTGACGTGAAGCCTTCTTGCAACCCTCTCCTTGGATCAAGTGTATCCAGTCGGTCGGCCGCTCGGCGTCGATCGACGCCAGACTGCGTTGATCGACGTCGAGCCGATCTCCAAAAATTTTAATTATTAACTGCAAAATAACTGTTAACGCAAAAATAATAGAAATTCAAAATTAAAAAAGGAAATATGGAAAAGGTTGGGTTACCTCCCAACAAGTGCTTGATTTAACGTCGCAGCTCGACGATACCTCAAATCACCGCCAGGGAGGTCGGGTCCAGACTCGCCGACCTTTGGCTTCCACCATGTAAACCTTACGGTATTTGACAATGGTGGTGAGCTCAGAAAAAGGTGGTGTAGTTGACACTTTCACCCTTTCGTTTCCTCTCTCCCACTCAATGGCAGCTGCTTCTTCCTCTTCAGATTCATCCCCTTTGTCAGTAGTGAAAATTCGATTGCACTCCGTCTTCTTCTTGTTCTTATCGATCACAAAGGTGATCTTCTCTTCGTTTGCTCGGAGTGTGACCTCACTGCCTCGACAGTTAATGAGAGCGGCGCTAGTGTCGAGAAACTCACGCCCCAAGATCATGGGCATGTTCACGTCCTCCTTCATCTTGTGCACCACAAAATCTGCAGGAAAAATGAGATGGCCCACGCGAATGAGCACATCCTCTAGTATACCTTTCGGGCGGGACACATACCGGTCCGCCATCTGCAGGGTGATCGTCGTGGGCCTCATCTCTCCGCTGTTGAGACGCTTGTAGATGGAGTACGACATCAGGTTGATACTGGCCCCAGTATGTTGGTCCCGGATTATCAGGGTATAACTTGGCAGCGGAAAATGTGTTAAATCGTTTCTTGCGCTCTGCTGGTTACTCAGCTGACTGGGACCTTGTCAGCTGGTAAGTCAACTGGCACTCTGAGTACTCAGCTGACTGGCAACTGGCTCGTCAGCGGGTAGCTCAAGACTTGGAATGTTTTTAGCCTTGTTTGCACAGTTATATCAGTTTTCAGATATACACCAGCACTTGGGTGCTGGGTTTTAAATCAGTATGAAATGTAGAAAGCTGATAAAAGACAAAGGATTTATAGTGGTTCGATCAACTGATCTACGTCCACTCTCCAGTCGTAGCACTGGAAATTTCACTAAGAGTAATCGGGTACAAGCGTCTTACGATCTATCTCTAGCTGGTGAATGCCTCATCCACCAGTTCACTAGATCAACCGCTCCCGGCCTTGTCCTTCTTCAACTCTGATCAGCTGGTAGAGTGCGAGCACGTCACTTCAACCTCCACAGCTTCACTGGGTGTTTAGTTCTCCCAAGAACGTGTCTTCTCAATACGGCAAAAAGCCCGTAATAACTCAAGTGCTGGCTGGCACAAGAGCTGCTGTGAACTTCCTCGGAAGAGAAAGAACACCAAAGAGATCTGTAACTTACAAGCTGGAAGCTTGAAGTCTCGTGTTTGAATAGATCAACACACGGATAGCCTTTAGAAAGGCCTCGAAAGTTTTGCTTGCTTGCTTGAGCGTAATAAATTTTCAGTCTTTCGGTAGGTGAAGAGTATTGAATGTTGATGGATCCCAGGTATTTATAGAAGTGGGATCCCATTCAAATTTCTAGCCGTTTGGACTCATCCGAAAAAGGTCTCTGTCCTCGCATGTCCTTCTGACGGCGGCAGGTAGGAATTTCCAGAAAGCGCCATGCTTTTGTCCACTTTATCTGACATTGATCTCTTTATGTCAGAACGGCACTATTCATCAGTACGAGGAATCGGAACTGGTGTCTTGAACTGATAGACTTTAAGGTATCCTCCCTTAAAGTCATACTTTGTCAGTTTATTCCTCAGACGAATCTTCTTTTTGTCTCTAAGACTCTGGGAGAGCGAATCTTGAATTCTGCTGGTAACATCCGACTGGTTGAACATGCTGGTGATCTTTGTGCTGGCAGTCTCTGCTGGTGACTTTGCGCTGGCACAATCTAAGTCTACCAATTTGTCTGATGTTAACTCTTGGAATCTCCCATGACTGGTGGCTTCACCGCTGGTGAACAGTGTCAGTGAGAACACCTATTCTGCTGGTGAGTTTTGTCAGCCGCCTGCTGATGAAAACCTTCCCAACTGGTGAACAGTAGCCAGTCATTAGCTCTTCTCATGCTGGTGAACAGTGTCAGCACGAGTCTTTGTCAGTCGCTTGCTGGTGAGACTTCTCTCAACTGGTGAGTACATCTCATGCTGGTGAACAGTAGCCAGCATGAGTCTTGATCAGCTGCGACTTACAACTCAAAAGACCTAAACAGGACTTTACATTTGAGATCTAGAGCTATCTAGAGACAACTGACGCTGGTAGGACTTAGGATTTGATCCACCAAAACACCAAACTAGAATCTAAACAAGTAGCTACTGGGGAGAGGAAACTTAGCCAAATTTCCCAACACAGTATCACATAGTACTCTCTCGAACGTGTGTCCCCCAATCTCAATCGGAATAGAGAAGCATCCAGGATCGCTTCTCTTGATGTTTCGTCATCAGCTGCATGTGGTTGGCCATCCCCTTTACCTCGGTTTCTACTTTCCCAAACCGGTTATCCGAGCTCTTGATGAATTTCTCGTGCGTCTCTTCCAGCACTGATTTCTTCCTTTCCAAGATCTCTCCTCCAGTATCTACATCAAAACCAGACGGAGGGTGTTCTGCAGTAGAAGGGTTAGAATACGAAAAACCAGGGTGAGATCGCCCATGGTTGTAATGATACCCCTGATTGCCTCGGTAGTTATTGTGATAACTGATCACTGTAAAATCTACAGATTAATTATAGAAACAGTGGCAAATAAATTTGTAAACCCTAAGGTTATCGATCTAGGGGAATTGTGTGGGGAAATTATCCTATGTACTAGCTATGATCCTAAGATTCATTGTTTGAGGAATTCAAAATAGGTTTTGGTTTTATAAAATTAAAGAGAACAATGCAGAAAATCAAAGTAGTTTTGAAAGCAAATTTAAAAGAACACAGATTCTAGGGAAGACTTCTTATTATGGATAACATGTAGGAATCAATTAATTTAACAGGTGGAATACTGCAACAATGCTATATTTCCTTGTTTGGCAAATATAATTTAGATTACTAATTAGTGACTATCTCCGCTCGGTCTCAAAGTACACCAAATTAGTCAATCCGATAAGCAAATCAGTTCAATTCCTACAGTCTAGTACATCTGTTTGGATAGTGTAGATTGTATCATGCATTCCTATTCTCACTATTAATATTCACCTCTCGGTCCTTCTATCAATAGCTAGACATCTAAATTAATCGTCACCTCTCGATCCTTGAATTAATCTAGAATTATAAAATAAACACAGGAATCATGAACCTAATTAATTAATCCTAACATGTATCCATAATAATATCAACCCCTAGAACCCGCTAGGGTTTCTAGCCACTCATCGCAGATAGAAATCCAAAAGAAAACATATTAAATTGCATAAAAGTAAAGAACTTACAAGAAAAATATAAGGGTTACTTTTTTCCCAAGTCTCCAAACTCTTAAAACTGAATTGTAGAATGAAAATATGATGATTGTTACTGAAAAATCAAATTTAGTAGGCTATTTATAGGGGTGAATATGTATCCTATCAAATCTAGGGCTAAAGATATGAATAAATCCTATTTTCATCGAATTTCCGCTCCAGCAGACAGACTCGCGTTGATCGTGGCTGATTGGCGTCGATCGACGTGGCTTCCTCTTCGGCGTGGATCGATGCTGATTGGCGTCGATCGATGTGGTCTCTCGCCCCTTCTGCGCGGTCTCACGGTTTTGGCCATAACTTCCACTCCCGAACTCCGATTGACCCGATTCAAGTTGCTTTGGAGAGCTATCACAAAGCATCATCCATTGCCATGTGCCAATAGCCCGAATCCTCCTTGTGGAATAACTCTTCACTGCTACTCTTACACGTCACTGCTTTCAGAATGGCTTTCTCGTGAACTTAGGCCTAAAACCTACAAAAACACCAAAACGCGCATAATACCACCTAATATAGACTCATGCATAGAATATATATATAAACTCAATAAAACTACATAAAATGATAGAAAATAATATAGATAAGCGAGTAAAATAATGAGCTTATCAAACCCCCCAAACTTAAACGTTTGATTGTCCTCAATTAATAGGCAAGAAAGAAATCAAAACATCATGCGATTAAAGTGCAGTGCCTCTCAAGATTCATCACAGTCAAGAATCAAAAATCTTCTACACACAAGCAATTTGAAAGAGACAGAAAATTCATCAACAGTGGAAGAACTCACAAGAAGCGTATCGCTCAACTCTCAAGTGTTTAAGGTATAGATGAAAGCACTCCATAACATGAGTGAAGAAATTTCTACCATAGGCTTGCAAATTTTCTAATATTTCCACTGCTAGAATGTGCACACAAGTCTAGAATCAAAAAGGACTTTCATTGGGTTGTAATGTAGGCTTTTTGTGAAGGGTAGGGAAAATTTGGCCAAGTGACTAAATTAAGTTGAGTTGATCATTCTCAACCAATGCAACCACCATCTATTCATCATTCAACCTTCTCCTCAAATATATCAACAACACACAACCTTTTTTTTCTAGCTCATTTTGAATCTCTTATGCTCTTTACAAAATTTTGTATTTTTTTTCTTTTCAGAGAGCTTATGAGAATTCTAATTATTTCTTTGAGCTTCTTTTTCACACATCTTTTCACCACTAAGTTATATTTTCTTATCTCCATATCACAATCATTCTACCCCATATACCACAACTCAAGACATGAGCGAAACCAATACTTCTTCTTAATCTCAAAGACAAGGAAAGAAAAATTTTGTATAGGCTCAAAAGTGGCTAACTAGGGAAAATTTAATTTGAAGGGACAGTGTTTAGGGAAATGGGCTATCAAAGATGGCCTAAGATCATTTCCTAAACTCGTGCACACTATGCAGTCTCAACACAGAAAATAAGCAAGTTCTAGAGAAATAAAAACACACATGTGAATCTCACATCAAAACGAAATAAAGGCTCAAAATTCTCACACAAGGGTTCAAAATTTTTCTTCCATAGTCAATTTCAGATCAGCTCAATCAGCAAGCAAGGATAAGTGTCAAATCAATCCTATCATGCGGTATTCTATATTCATAGGCATTTAACCACAATCACAATCAATTCAAACTCAACCCTCAACCGATTCTACTCTCACAATCTCATTCAGGTTATTTCAAAACTCAAATTTTTCCCACAAAATAGAATAAAAACTTAAAAAAAAATTTAAAGCGGAAAGCAAAATAAATAAAGGATAGAACGTTCCATCTCTTGTCCACATCCCCCCAAACTTATTTCCAACTCGAAGAGTGGAATAAGTTTGAAAATCAGACAAAAGAGGGAACGATACCTGGTAGTGGATCTCAGACATCCACTTTTTATCCCCTGGAGACTTCGGATGTTGCTCGGCGTGAATTTTTGCAGCTAGCACTTCGCGTCGATTGTCGTGAAGCCTTCTTGCTGATCCTGCTGAGGATCGAAGTGTATCACGCTGGGCTGCTCGGCGTCGATCGACGCCAGGCTGCGTCGATCGACGTCGAGCCGATCTCCAAATTTTTTTTATTTTTTTTATTTTTTTAATACTGCAAAACAACTGTTAATGCAAAATAAAAGAAATTCGAAATAATAATTAAAAAAACGAAAATTTAAAAGAAATTATGGAAAAGGTTGGGTTACCTCCCAACAAGTGCTTGATTTAACGTCGCAGCTCTACAATACCTCAAATCACCGCCAAGGAGGTCGGGTCCAGACTCGCCGACCTTTGGAATCCACCATGTAAACCTTCCGATCCTTGATAATGGTGGTGAGCTCAGAACAAGGTGGCGTAGTTGACAGATTCACCCCTTCGTTTCCTCGCTCCCATTCGATGGCAGCTGCTTCTTCCTCTTCAGATTCATCTCCTTCATCAGTAGTGGAGATTCGATTGCACTCCGCTTTCTTCTTGCTCTTGTCGATCACAAAGGTAATCTTTTCATCGTTCGCCTAGAGTGTGATCTCGCCGCCTCGACAGTCAATGAGAGGGGCGCTAGTGTCGAGAAACTCACGCCCCAAGATCATGGGCATGTTCTTGTCTTCCTTCATCTCGTGCACCACAAAATCTGCAGGGAAGATGAGATGGCCCACGCGAATGAGCACATCCTCTAGTATACCTTTCGGGTGGGACACAGAGCTGTCCACCATCTGCAGGGTGATCGTTGTGGGCCTCATTCTCCGATGTTGAGACGCTTGTAGATGGAGTACGACATCAGGTTGATACTGGCCCCAGTATCACATAGTACTCTCTCGAATGTGTGTCCCCCAATCTCAACCGGAATAGAGAAGCATCCAGGATCGCTTCTCTTGATGGGCACCTGCTTTTGAAGTAGCAGGCTGCACTGCTCGTGGATCTTCACTGTCTCATTTCCTACGAACTGCTTCTTTCCACTCATCAGTTTCCGAAGGTACTTCATGTACCCCGAAATCTCCTTTAGTGCTTCGATCAGTGGGATGTTGATGCTGACCTTCATTAGATTCTCCACAAATCTGGAGAACTTCTCGTCCTCTTTCTGCTTCGCGAACCGCTGTGGGAAAGGCAAATGAGGGGGTTGATTTTCAGACTTCTTCTGATTTGTGTCTGGAACAGACTTCGGTGTCGATCGACGTAGGGTAGCGTTGATCGACGGGCCTCTGTCTTCTGCATCGATCGACGTGGCAGGTCCGTCGATCGACATGGATTCATGTCCTGCGCAGTTTTGCTCCTTTTCGCCTCCAGAATCATTCTCAACCGTCTCAGGACCCTTGTAGCTCGTCCCAGACCTCAGAGTGACGGCTTTGCAGTCTTTTTGAACCCTTGGGTTCACCTCCGTTATGCTCGGAAGCTTTCCAGGCTTGTGTTGGTTGCCGAGTGTGGTGGCAATCTGGCTCAATTGCGTGTCCATCATCTGAAGGTGTTTTGTCATCAGCTGCATGTGGTCGGCCATCCCCTTCACTTCGGTTTCTACTTTCCCAAACCGATTGTCTGAGCTCTTGATAAATTTATCGAGCGTCTCTTCCAGCACAGACTTCTTTCTTTCCACTATCTCTCCTCTAGTACCTACATCAAAACCAGGCAGAGGGTGTTCTCCAGCAGAAGGGTTAGAATAAGAAAAACCAGGGTGAGATCGCCCATGATTGTAATGATACCCTTGATTGCCTTGGTAGTTATTGTGATAACCACAGCCAATGTAGTTCACCTCCGTCCCTGCAATTCCAGACGAACTGCTTGCACCTCGGTTGATGTAGTCGGCCTCCACCTGAACAATAGCCATGCTTGGCTCTGCAACAGCTGCGGCTTGTGTTGTGCTCAATTTTTCAATCTCTTCCCGGAGCTTTTTCACCTCAGCAACCACATCAATTTCTGGTTTGACTTCCACAGCTTTGACTGGAATCTGTCTCTCAGTTGGCCATTGGTGGCTATTCAGTGCCATGTCTGCCAACAATGTCATGCTCTCTGCACCACTCTTCTTCATCAGTATCCCACCAGCAGATGCATAAACCAACTCCTTCATGTGTGAGGATTCAAACCCTCATAAAAATGGCACACTTGCATCTCCAGATCGATGCCATGTCCAGGACAGAGTCGTAGAAGCTCTTTGTATCTCTTCCAGGCCTCGTAGAGTGACTCATCATACATCTGCTTGAAAGTAGTAATGGCAGCTTTCCTCTTCAGCAGCAGGCTCGGTGGGAAGTAGTTGGTAAGGAACTCTGCTCGAAGCTCCTCCCATGTTCCGATCTGACTCTTATCCAGTCCAGCAAACCAAGACCGTGCCTCGTCTCTGAGTGAGAACGAGAACAGTCTCATCCTGATCACATCTTGGGTTACTCCATTCTGCTTCACAGTGTTACACACCTCGATGAATTGGTTGAGGTGGGTATATGGATCTTCTACAGCTCTCCCCCCAAACTGGTTTTGCTGCACCATCTGAATAAGGCCTGTGCGCAGCTCAAAGTTGTTGGCATCAATGCCAACTCTGAATCCGGCCTCCGCTTGCTGTGGAAGAAATCGATCCAAGATGGACCTTTGCGGGATCATAACTTGCCTATCGTTCAACTCTGCCAGTCTTGCAGCTTGTTCCGCCTGAGTAGCCTGGGCTGCTTGCAGTTGTGCTCTCAGCTGATGTACTTCATTCACAAATTGCCTCTGCTCCTCGGGAGTCATGTTTTGCAGAGGTGCTTCAGGATTCTCAGCCATCTCTCGCTGTTTTTCTTTTCCTTTATTTTTGATTTTCTTGCAGGTAGCTTCAATTTCAGGGACAAAGACTTCGAGTGTTTTTCCTTTGGCTCGCGTGTTCATGCACCTGCACAAGAAATGGGTAAATGTCAGTTCAGCGTCGATCGACGTGGATTCACGGTGATCGACACAAAAGAGTGGTTGGCGTCGATCAATGCTAGGGTCCGTTGATCAACGCAACAAAAAATGATCGACGTCGATCGACGCTATATGGCGTCGATCGACGCGAGACGTAGACTCGAAAACTCACACACGCACGCATACAGAAAAATAAAACTCAATCCAGCAAATCCTAGAACGAACTAGTAACAAGATAAAATCTAGAAAATTCCCCGGCAACGACGCCAATTTGATCACTGTAAAATCTACAGATTAGTTATAGAAACAGTGGCAAATAAATTTGTAAACCCTAAGGTTATCGATCCAGGGGAATTGTGTGGGGAAATTATCCTATGTACTACCTATGATCCTAAGATTCATTGTTTGAGGAATTCAAAATAAGTTTTGGTTTTATAAAATTAAAGAGAACAATGCAGAAAATTAAAGTAGTTTTGAAAGCAAATTTAAAAGAACACAGATTCTAGGGAAGACTTCTTATTATGGATACATGTAGGAATCAATTAATTTAACAGGTGGAATACTGCAACAATACTATATTTCCTTGTTTGGCAAATATAACCTAGATTACTAATTAGTGACTATCTCCGCTCGGTCTCGAAGTACACCAAATTAGTCAATCCGATAAGCAAATCAGTTCAATTCCTACAGTCTAGTACATCTGTTTGGATAGTGTAGATTGTATCATGCATTCCTATTCCCACTATTAATATTCACCTCTCGGTCCTTCTATCAATAGCTAGACATCTAAATTAATCGTCACCTCTCGGTCCTTGAAATAATCTAGAATTATAAAATAAACACAGGAATCATGAACCTAATTAATTAATCCTAACATGTATCCATAATAATATCAACCCCTAGAACCCGCTAGGGTTTCTAGCCACTCATTGCAGATAGAAATCCAAAAGAAAACATATTAAATTGCATAAAAGTAAAGAACTTACAAGAAAAATATAAAGGTTTCGTGTTTCCCAAGTCTCCAAACTCTAAAAACTGAATTGTAGAATGAAAATATGATGATTGGTATTGAAAAATCGAATTTAGTAGGCTATTTATAGGGGTGGATATGTATCCTATCAAATCTAGGGCTAAAGATATGAATAAATCCAATTTTCATCGAATTTCCACTCCAGCAGACAGACTCGCGTCGATCGTGGCTGATTGGCGTCGATCGACGTGGTCTCTTGCCCCTTCTGCGCGGTCTCACAGTTTTGGCCATAACTTCCTCTCCCGAACTCCGATTGACCCGATTCCAGTTGCGTTGGAGAGCTAACACAAAGCATCATCCATTGCCATGTGCCAATAGCCCGAATCCTCCTTGTGGAAGAACTCTTCACTGCTACTCTTACACATCACTGCTTTCGGAACGGCTTTCTCGTGAACTTAGGCCTAAAACCTACAAAAACACCAAAACGCGCATAATACCACCTAATATAGACTCATGCATAGAATATATATATAAACTCAATAAAACTACATAAAATGGTAGAAAATAATATAGATAAGGGAGTAAAATAATGAGCTTATCAATAACCACCGCCAATGTAGTTCACCTCCGTCCCGACAGTTCCAGACGAACTGCTTGCACCCCGGTTGATGTAGTCGGCCTCTACCAGAACAATAGCCTTGCTTGGCTCTATAACTGTTGCAGCTTGTGCTATGCCCAATTTTTCAATCTCTTCCCAGAGCTTTTTCACCTCGGCAACCACATCAATTTCTGGCTTGGCTTCCACAGCTTTGACCGGATTCTGTCTATCGATCGGCCATTGGTGGCTATTCAGCGCCATGTCTGCCAGCAACCTCATGCTCTCTGCACCACTCTTCTTCATCAGTATCCCACCAGCAGATGCATCAACCAACTCCTTCATATGAGGATTCAAACCCTCATATAAATGGCACACTTGCATCTCTAGATCGATGCCATGTCCAGGACAGAGTCGTAGAAGCTCTTTGTATCTCTTCCAGGCCTCGTAGAGTGACTCATCATACATCTGCTTGAAATTAGTAATGGCAGCTTTCCTCTTCAGCAACAGGCTCGGTGGGAAGTAGTTGGTAAGGAACTCTGCTCGAAGCTCCTCCCATGTTCCGATTTGACTCTTATCCAGTCCAGCAAACCAAGACCGTGCCTCGTCTTTGAGTGAGAACGAGAACAGTCTCATTCTGATTACATCTTGGGTTACTCCATTCTGCTTCACAGTGTTACACACCTCAATGAATTGGTTGAGGTGGGTATATGGATCTTCTACAACTCTCCCCGCAAACTGATTTTGCTGCACCATCTGAATAAGGCCTGTGAGTAGCTCAAAGTTGTTAGCATCAATGCCAACTTTGAATCCGGCCTCCGCTTGCTGTGGAAGAAATCGATCCAAGATGGACCTTTGCGGAACCACAATCTGCCTGTTGTTCAATTCTGCCAGTCTTGCAGCTTGCTCTGCCTGAGTAGCCTGGGATGCTTGTAGTTGTGCTCTCGGCTGTTGTACTTCATTCACAAATTGCCTCTGCTCCTCGGGAGTCATATTTTTCAGAGGTGCTTCAGGACTTATCCAAATAATTCAAAATTTAAATTGTAATCGATAGAATTTATTTTTTCTATTTTGTGGGGCCACGAGGAATTTTTGTTTGTCTTAATTGTCCTCGTATGATATGTGTTTTAATTTATGTGTGCTATTAAGCATGTGTAGATAATAGGAAAAGCATATTTTATCGCTTTTATTATTTACAGCTTTCCAAGCATGCTTATGTGATTAATTTCTTTTGTAGGATTATATTTTGGGAATTTTTGGGCTTGTTTAATTACATGCAAAAATTTGGAAAATATAATAACAAAGAAATTATATGTGCGCATATAAGAAACCCTTTTAAAAGAAAAATACTAAGCAGATTTTTTAATTAAAATCAATAGACCTCCACAAAGCGGTCCTAGGCTGTAAGTGTATCTCTCGTTCTAGTAAACTTCTACGAGTGTAGCTTGCAAGTTCCTAGAGGTGCATGGGTACGGTTGTTGGGATTTCTAGACAAACAATTTAAATCATGTGAATAGTGGGAGGGTTTTGCGTAAACGTCTACGAGTGTAGCTTGCGTAGATCTCTTTCACAAGTATTCTTGGATTGATTTAAATTATAGATAACAAAAGCTTTAAGGGCTGTGTGGTATGGTTACGTGCCATGCTAAACTGTCTCTTTTGGCCGGAGTTAAATTTGTAGTTAATCTCTTAGAAGCATCTTAGAATATAATGTGAGAATTGCATCCCTGTTCTTGAGAGATGGCTTGGTCTAAGGTTTTCACTAATTATTAATTTCTAGTGTCAAAAGCATCCTGACATGGTAGTGAAATTAAATAGATTGGGGCTCAAAACCCGCAGTTCTGGTTAAGGGTGACATCGTAAACGTCTACGAGTGTAGCTTGCGGTGGGAACTCTTGGGCAATTAGTGGAAAACATTTGTATTTGATTTATTAAAAGGTTTTCAATGCATTTGTTTTCGAAGTTCTACATGTATGTTCTTATTTAAGATTTTTTATTAGTGTCATCAATATTCTCGCACAAAATTCTCTAACTGGTCCAAACTTCCTGGAATGGAAACGCAACCTTGAATACATCCTGATTGTGGAAGAACACATGTTTGTTCTACAAATACTTTGTCCTATAAGTGCCTACTACTGAATCCTCGCAAGAGGAAGTAGACTATTACAACGAGTGAGAGAGCACGTAGTTTTCATGACTCACCTCATGGATGAGCTAACTGTGCACAGTGGAGGTATCGACGCTGAGGCTAAGGTCGATATCATACTGAACTCTCTACCCATATCCTTTGAGAGTTTCAAACTGATTTTTGTCATGAACAAGAAGGAGTATACTCTTAACGAGTTGCTCAATGACTTGATGGCAGTGGAATCGGTCATGAATCCTTAAAAGGTTGCCTTAGCTACTTTCGATAATCACTCTACTGTATCGAAAAGTATGAAGCCGAAAAGAGCGATTTAGAAGAAGGCTGGAAAGGTAACTACGAAGGACGTAGGAGCTGTTAATAAACCCATGGCGGAAACTTTGAGGGACAAGCGTTTTCAGGTATGGTAAGAAAGGACATTGGAGGAAATATTGTCAGGCCCACAAGGCTAGACAGGGTATGCCATTTGCATGTATAACTGAAGCATGATTAGAGTGCAGCGTTGCTCTTCCAAGAGCTGTAAGCGCTGACTTGTTGATCATGTAGTTATACTTTGCAGGGGACCGTGCCGACAAGGCTGGTGAATGATGGCAAGAAGATACCAAACTGGATGAAGGCAATGTTTTATGACGGAGCTTCATGGAGTTTTCTATTCTTTATGTTTTTGATGAACTAAGTACATTTAAGAGTTTGTTTGTGGGCCGTGGTTTATCGACAGGACAAATTTTATCAACTTTCTATAGATGTTTGTTATTTGTGATTTCAATCATTGGCGATAGCAATGTCATTCATCATGCAATGTTGATTTATACTCTTTATGTTACTTCGATCAAATATGTCCTTTATATTGCATGTAATTCTTCCATTATTGATAATCCTAGAAAGAGAAAACTTACTTCTTCTGATGAGGATCTTACATATCTCTAGCACTTGAGACTGGGTCACATCAGCTTGAAGCGGATTCAGAGACTTGCAGATGACGGTACATTGGATTTAGTCCGGGCTGTACCTTATCAAGTCTGCGAATCCTGCATCGAGGGCAAGATGTCAACTAGGTCTTTTAAGGCTAGTCAGTCTCGAGCAGAGGAAGTGTTTGGAATTGATCCATTCTGACTTATGTGGACCGATGTCCACACAGGCTCGTGGAGGGTACGAGTGCTTTGTCACTTTCATTGACGATTACTCAAGGTACGGATATGTTTACCTGCTTCGCTACAAGTCTGAATGCTTTGAGAAATTCAAAGAGTTCAAGGCTGAGGTAGAAAAGAAGTTCGGGAAAACTATCAAGTCGCTGCGATCTGACCGCGGTGGCAAATACCTCGGTAACGAGTTACTGCAATATTTTTCAGAAAATAGGATTACATCCCAATGGACTACACCGGGTACTCCCCAGCAAAACGGTGTGGCTGAAAGAAGATATAGGACTCTTCTAGAGATGGTAAGATCAATGATGAGTTATGCAAACTTACCAATTTCGTTTTGGGGCTACACATTGGAAACAACAACTTACGTGCTAAATGTGGTGCCTTCTAAATCAGTTCCTGAGACGCGTTCTGAGCTCTTCCTTGGTCGCAAACCAAGTTTGTGCAAGTTTAGAGTATGGGGCCGTCCGGCACATGTACTGTCGAAGGAACCTGATAAGTTAGAAAGCAGGTCAAAAGTAATGATGTTCATAAGGTATCCCAAGCAAACGAAAGGTGGTTACTTTTACTGTCCTGAGAGTCAAAGAGTCGTTGTTAGCACCAACGCTAGATTCTTGGAGGACGAGTATGAGAGTAATCACAAGTCAAGGAGTGATATCGTTCTTCAAGAAATTGAAAACGAGAATGCAATTCCAAGGGAAAGGGATAGTGTAGATGTCGGTGCACCTGTGAAAGGTACAACACCACAGATACGTTCTTCAGTGCAAGGTGAAGAACCACGAGTTACTGTACCTACTACTGACACGGCACCGATGCCTCGTCGTAGTGGGAGAGTTATTTTCCAGCCGGAAAGGTACATGTTCGTGAGTGAGTCTTCGGACTTGAGCCCGAAAGACGGACATGAGGACTCTGACCCGTTGACTTACGAAGAGGCAGTGCAGGACAAGGATATTGCCAAATAGCGTGTCGCCATGGATTGTGAAATTTAATCCATAACTGCTATGGATGTATACCAGAAAAATAATTTGTCGGGTGACTTTAGGGCCATAGGGTGCAAATGGGTATACAAGAGAAAGAAAAGGGCGGATGGAAAGATCACGGCTTTTAAAGCCAGGCTGGTGGCAAAGGGTTATACTCAGAAAGAGGGCATTGACTATGACGAAATCTTTTCACCCGTAGCCATGCTCAAATCCATCCGGATACTCATTGCCATAGCTGTGCATATGGATCTCGAGATCTAGCAGATGGATGTCAAAACCGCTTTTCTAAACGGTTACCTTGAAGAAGGTAGGGACATCTATATGCAGCAACCCGAGGGCTACATATGCAAGGGCGAAGAACATCTTGTCTGGAAGCTTAGGAAGTCCTTGTATGGACTTAAGCAAGCTTCAAGATCGTGGAACTTACGTTTCAACGATGTGATTAAATCCTATGGATTTGCACAGTTGGAAAATGAAAGTTGTGTTTACCGACTTTGTGTCATTGGGAGCATGGTTTTCCTTGCACTTTATGTTGATGACATACTCCTATTTGGAAACAACGAGGGAGTGATGTCCGAAATCAAGGTTTGGTTATTCGAACAGTTCCAAATGAAGTATTTGGGAGAAGCTGGCTACATTCTTGGGATTAAGGTCTTACGAGATCGTAAGAGAAGAATGTTGAGCTTATCCCAGACATCTTACGTGGATACTGTGGTTGCCCGGTTCAGCACGCAACTTGCAAAGAAAGGTTTGCTGCCTTTCCGTCATGGCGTTCGTCTTTCTAGTGGGCAGTGTCCTCAGACACAACGGGAGAAAGACGAGATGAGTCTTGTACCATACGCTTCAGCGATGGGTAGTCTCATGTATGCAATGCTGTGTACCAGGCCTGATATTTGTTATGCCGTTGGCATGGTAGCAAGATATCAGTCTAACCCTGGACAGGTGCACTAGACTGCTGTAAAGCACATCTTCAAGTACTTGAAGAGAACTAGGAATTACTGCCTAGTTTACCAAAGTGAGGATTTGTGCCCTGTGGGTTATACAGACTCGGATTTCCAAGGGGACCAGGATGAGAAGAAATCGACCTCAGGGTATTTGTTTACCCTGGGAGGTGGAGCTGTATCTTGGAGGAGCTCAAAGCAGAAATGCATTGCTGACTCCACCATGGAGGCAGAATATGTTGCCGCCTCCAACGTGTCTCGAAAGAGGGGGTATGGATCAGGAACTACCTTTTAGAGTTGGGTGTGATTCCGAGTTTGCCGAGGAGCATCACAATTTATTGTGATAACTCTGGTGCATTGGCAAACTCAAAGGAACCGCGGTCTCACAGGGCAAGCAAACACATAGAGAGAAAGTACCATATCATACGAGAAATCGTATCGAGGGGCGATGTGAAAATTAAGAAGATTGACACTTCTGACAATCTTGCTGATCCATTTACAAAGAGCTTGCTGCAGAAAGTTTACGAAAGACATATTCGTGAGCTGGGTCTGAGGTGGATGCCAACCACTGCCAGTGGTTAAAGAGATAGCAGACTAGATAGACGGACTGTATACTCTGTAATAGCTTAGTCATGCTTTGAGTATAAGTGGGAGATTGATGGGTTTTGTATACTGAAGCATTTATTATAATGAGTATACAACAGTTTAATTCTCCTATCTGTTAAACAAACTACATGTGTGAACAATGGTATCCTCTTGTCTCACCGATAGGGACGATCATACGGCGTGTTGTAGATCGCAGAAGGCAGTATGATCACTTGACCTAGTGAGACATAAACCTAATCACAACCGAGACAACGTATGAGGATACGTTTGTCCGGATGGCTGCGGCATCGTTGAAATAAGTAGTCTGTCTTGGTTACTTGACATGCTGGTACGCAGAGGTGGCATATTGATGGACTGCAGTGAGATGTATTCGTCTGTCTGACATCAGCAAATACAAGATCTCGTTATATTGATTGAGTCCAAACTCTAACAAAGGTTCAGGGGTTTGCACGGGTTAACTGTTGCTTTGACTTGCCATGGTGGAGAGCTTAAGTAACGTGCTCGTATATCCGCATCTTGGGTAACAGCAGTTCGTGTAGTACCGCCTGAGACTGGGTTTAGGTAACCATATCCGAGTAATAGGATGGGGACATTCCCTGAGGAGCTCAATAACATTCATCGTGCCAAAGTCCTGCAGGCTGATTAAGTTCAGGCACAAGTGATAAGGATTGAGTGGTACTACTCAGGAATTTTTAGATATTAATTAATTTTAGTTAGAGGTTTTCAGAGGCTCCGATTAATTAATGAATGTGCGGTAACTTTTAATATGGGGATTCTCAATTAATGCAGCCCGTTCTCATAACGTGGTAATAAAGGGGTAGGTCAGTATTAATTATGTGGTGAAAAAGAATTAATATTAATTAATTAATTGTGTCATGGGTTGTGGACATGAGAATTAATTAATTCATAGGCCCACTTTATTATTTGCATTAAGTCCCAGGTCTGGCCCAAGGAAAGTGTGCTGAATTGAGCCCAGGAGCCCATTAGGGTTTACAACCCTAGGTCTATAAATAGAAAGCTCTCCCTCACAAGTAGTAACACAATTGAAAAATTGAAACCCTAGTGAGAGAGAGAGGTGGGCGCCGTCTTCAAGGAGAGAGGAGGAGAATTGTCGAATTCTGGTCCTGCTCAAATACAGATCTGTGGAATCCTCACCAGTAGCAGATCTAAATGCACCGGGAAACAGATCTGAAGATTTAATCTATAGAACAAATCCTAATTCTTTCTCTTTGTCATTTTCGATCATTATTAAATCTAGAAATTAGATTTCTAATTTCTTGTTCCGCAGATTTAATTATATCGCGTAGTTGATTCTGAATCTGGGAATACAAAATCGAAAGATCATTTCAGAGACTACGAAATTAAGGTAAATAATTCTTTATCCACGCATTAAATTCAATAGGAGCATGCTTAGGGTTTATGAATGTTTGATGAACAATAACCATAAACGGTCCGGTTCATTTGGTTTTGGTGATTCGGTTCACGGTATAATCCTACACGGCGAACCACCGCCACCGGCAACCCGCCCCCGCCACGAGGGCTATCGGAATCGCGCAGCAAACATGCACGCACGTTGCATGGCTACTATCCGCGATTCCGTCTCCTCCGGCCGTTGCCCGCTTCGTATGCCGCCGCCCCGGCTTGCCCCGATTGTCGCCTGAACCGCCAGACACCATCTTCTCCACCATTAGCCACCATGGCTCGCCGAAAAACACGTAGGAGACGTGGTCCGAAGCCCGCACGAACCGCGTGCAAACCCTAGGGTTTACAGCGCCGTAGTTCGCACCCAGCCGCACCACGGGCCGTCCCCAGCCCGCGTCCCACCGCCACGAGCCACGCCGCACCACCTCACCCCGCCGTCGCCGCCCAGAGAGCGCGAGCCTGCTGCCGTCGACCACGTGCTGGGCCGCATAGGGTTCTCGCGCTCGCGCACGCGGAACCTAGGGTTCTGCCATTTCGCGCGCGCCCCTCGCGCCCAAACCGTCGCCGCTCGCCATCCCTGCCAAGCCTCCGCCTCCGCGCGCCACCGTCCTGGAACCCCGCACGCTGCCTGCAAGCTTGTGGCCGCGCAGCCATCGCCATGCGTGCGCACGCGCGCCGTTCTGAAACCCTAGGGTTTCGCACGCAGCGCCCCCGCAGGTCGTCGCCCGCCGCGCACCGTCCTGTTGTGCCGCCTGCTGCGCGCGACCACCGTGCCGGTGTTATCGTGCATCGTTGTGTGGTCCTTCGTTCTTCGTGTTCTTCGTTCTTCATTTTACAGATTTAATTTTTTAAAATTGAAAAATTACATGGAATAATCCTAATACAATTTAGAATCTAAATCTAACCACAGATTTTTCTCATGGGTGAAAAATAAATCCTTATAAAAAGGCGGATTAACCCGAGAACCACGAGGAACAAAAACACATATTCATACAATCCAAAACCCATACATGCAATCATTCAATAATAATCATCATGCAAATCATAGGCAATATTATTTTTCCTTATAGAGCCAATTAATGAACCTGTTCTGATACCAATTAAAGGGATTCGTGAACTGAATCACGAAGTCCGTTTGCCAAGATCGTTAATTGGAATATCAAAAATAAATTGCTATGCCTATGATTATTCCTAGCATGCTCCTATTGATTATGCATAAGGGGGTTTATGCGAAATACCTGGATTGTAGAAACCTGAAGAACGAGTGCGCAGAGATTTGATCTTGATCTCTTTTCCCACGCACAAAGATTAATTCCTAGAAGATAAAGGGAATTAAATCTGTGAAAATTAATTAATAATTTTTGAAAAAAAGAAGGAGAGAGAAGAATGAAGATGATCCTCCTGATCTGTATCTCAACTCAATCCGAATATCTGGTGAAGATTTCATTCGGATTTCTTGCCCGGTTGAGAAGCAGAATTTCCTCCTTGTTTATTAGATCTAGTCGATCACCACAGCTCCCAAAATATGGTTTGCTATGTGCAACATATGATCTTGTGGTGTGTTGAGATCTGAGGAACTGAGACCTATTTATAGGAAAATATTGGACTTCTATTGGGCCTGAGTTTTCATGGGCCAGACCAGGGACCAGAATGCAAATAGCAAATAAGGCCTATCAATTAACTAATTCCCATATTCAACCCAGAATATAATTAATTAATTAATATTGATTCATTCCACCAGAGAATCAATATTGTTCCACCTATTTGCTACCAAGTTTTGAGGTACGGGTTGCATGGGCTCGGTTTGTCCCCACATCTAAGGTTACAGACATTCGTTAATTAATTTAAGCTCTGACAAGCTATTTAATTAATTAACATCTTATATTCCTGAGTTAATCCACTCAAACCTTTTCACTTATGCTTGAACTTAATCAGCCGTAGGACTTTAGCATAACGAACCTTTTGAGCTGCTCAGGGAATGTCACCATCCTATACTGGATGTGGTTACCTCGTTCCAATATTAGACAATCATACACATAATGCTATCACCCAAGATACAGATATACAAGCTCAACTAGAGCCTTTCACTTCAACTCAAAGTGATACACAATCTGCATATACTTCCGTACCTTCATTTAGGTTTAAGATCTCATCAAGCCATAGAGATATAGATTCTTTTAATGTCAGATAAAAGAATCAATCTCAACTTAGGTCCTTATCAATGTGTGCCCCCACCAGTATACCAAGCCATCCAAGATAAGATGCTTATTACCGCGTATGCTGCAGCCTACACCGACAATTTATCCTGGAACTGTCTCAGCTGTGATAACCATTTATATCTCGCTAGGTCAAACGATCCATACAATTTTCCATGATCTACTACACACCGTATGATCTTCCTATCAACGAGATAAGAGGATAATTGCGTTTGCGACACATGTTTGTTAATTCAGACAGGAGATGAACATACGACATTTATGATTCCCAGTATATTAACCAATCGACCTTGTACATAATATACCAATCATAATGCTTTCAGTATATAAATCCATCACGCTGGCTAACTCCTCCTCTAGTCCTTGGATCTTCTCCGTAAGCTCACGAACGCGGGGGGCCTCCGTCTTAGCTCTAGCAAGTTCCTTCACCAGATCTTCCACATGGATAGCCGCATCCCTGTGAAACTCCAGCAAGCCCATCACACCCTGGATCAATACATCACCTGCGATAAAAAGGAAGTTCACATCAAGAAATTACGAAGTCAAAGGGACACACTCTCACCTCCAGAACCTTCTGATCCATGCTCACCACCCTTTGAAAAGCTCGAACAAGTGATATATCCAGGGGAGACACAGAGCCAGTCAGCAGCCGCCTAGCCCGGGAAAGGAAAGCCTCCACATCTGCAACTAGACCCTGGAGGAGAGGAGGAGGAGGAAGCTGGGCCTTTGACCTGTCCGCATCCCAATCATGGGAATCCTCGTGCATGCCCTCTTTAGCTCTCCTTGTTCTCTCACGACGCTGGTCGCAGTCGTCTTCCACCAGGATCACCATTCGCTCGTCCCTCCTGTCGCTGGCCCTGCGGGACTCTTCCTGGCTGCGAGCAAATGAATGCCCTCCTCGTGTTCAATTGTCGTCCTTTTGGATGGGGGAACCGGCCCGTCTCCCCGAGGAAGGCCGCTTCCTCTCCGATTATCCTGCCTCCGCCTTTGGTCTTTCTTTCACCTTCAACGCCTTTGCAAGGGCAGCCCTGGTCGACTTAACTCCTCTCATCTTTGCGGTAAGTCCTCAATCCTCCCGTCTGGATATCGAATGCTGTTCGCCGAAAAGCACCTCCCGGCTCTCTGTTCCTTCCATGAAGTCACGTCCGCAGCGTACGCCTTATTTACCCTCCGCAATTCCACCTTCGTGAGCTCAATCCTCTTCAAATCTGCAAAAATATCAACCATGTGTCAAAGCTCAATTCAACCCTAAACGAAACAAAAGATAGCCTAAGAAGCAAGAACCGACTCAAGGTGTCGTGCTCGATTGGAGTAAACTCCGGACTCTTTGCTTCCATCTCCAAGAAGAACCATTAGCTCTACCACCTCGAGGAGTTGTCGGGTGCACCTGTGACCAATGGGGGCCTATCTCCAGTCCATCGAGTAGCGTAGTAATACCCCAGTCGATAGGGGTTGAGGCGATAAAGGTAATGCCACTCACAAACGGAGGGCAGGCCGAGTCCTTGATCTATAAAGATCAAGAACGTCCCCACTAAGTGACACCAGGTCACCGGCAATAGGTTAAAGGGGTACAACCTATAGGAATTCTGCACGTTGCTAAAGAAAGGGTGGAGCGGAAGGTCAACTCCTTTTTCTAGGATAGGCAAGTAAAATGCCACAAAATCTTTCGGCGGTGCAAAACATCGTTCCTTCAACGATGGAACTTGGTAGCTGGGAGGGACCCTAGCTTAATCTGCTA
This sequence comes from Plectranthus barbatus, assembly GCA_026898455.1. Classification (NCBI taxonomy): domain Eukaryota; kingdom Viridiplantae; phylum Streptophyta; class Magnoliopsida; order Lamiales; family Lamiaceae; genus Plectranthus; species Plectranthus barbatus. The sequence goes on from JAPKLW010000300.1 coordinate 65,922, forward strand.
ATACTTCCACTAGCTAGCCTACCGAGACCGAAGAAACGACATCCCTCACCTGATCCCGCTTTAGTTTCGCTTGCTTTCGGGTACGAGATCTAGAAGATTGGACCGGCGGTTCCCTGCCAGAAGAAGATGACACCTCAACTATGGGCTGCCTAGAGGTGGAACCCTCACCAGCATCCTGACCGGCCTCCGGAAGACTTCTACCCAGGGATAGAGTGATGGGTTTTGTATACAGAATGCATTTATTACAATGAGTATACAACTGTTTATTTCTCCTATCTGTCAAACAAACTTACATGTATGTAACAATGGTATCCTCGTGTCTCACCGACAGGGACGATCATACGGCGTGTAGTAGATTGCAGAAGACAGTATGATCACATGACCTAGTGAGACATAAACCTGATCACAGCCGAGACAACGTATGAGGATAGTTTGTCCGGATGGCTGTGGCATTGTCGGAATAAGTAATCTATCTTGGTTACTTGAAATACTGGTACGCAAGGGTGGCATATTGATGGACCACAGTGAGATGTATTCGACTGTCTGACATCAGCGAATACAAGATCTCGTTCTTGATTGAGTCCAAACCCTAACGAAGGTTCAGGGGTTTGCACGGATTGACTGTTGCTTGAACTTGCCATGGTGGAGAGCGTAAATAACCGGCTCGTATATCCGCATCTTGGGTTGCAGCAGTTCATGTAGTACAGCCTGAGACTGGGTTTAGGTAACCATATCCGTGTAATAGGATGGGGACATTCCCTGAGGAGCTCAATAATATTCATCGTGCCAAAGTCCTGCAGGCTGCGGATGATAAGGTTTGAATGGTACTGCTCAGGAATAATAAGATATTAATTAATTGTAGATAGAGCTTGTCAGAAGCTCCAATTAATTAATGAATGTCCGGTAACCTTAAATATGGGGATTCTCAATAAATGCGGCTCGTTCTCCTAACGTGGTAATAAAGGGGTGGGTCAGTATTAATTCTGTAGTGAAAAAGAATTAATATTAATTAATTAATTGTGGCCTGGGTTGTGGAGATGAGAATTAATTTACTTATAGGCCCACATTATCATTTGCATTAGGTCCCAGGTGTGGCCCAAAATAAATATGCTGAATGGAGCTCAGTAGCCCATTAGGGATAAAACCCTAGGTCTATAAATAGACCCCTCTCTCTCTGAAACCCTAGCCACCTTGATCATAATTCAAATCAGTCAAAACCCTAGGGAGAGAGAGAGCTGGGCGGCGCAAGAAGTAGAAGGAGGAGAAAGATTTCGACTCTGGCCTACTGATACAGATCTGTGGAATCCTCACCAGTAGCAGATCTGAACAGCATTGGGATACAACCCTGAAGATCTAATCTGGAGAACAAGGATTCTTTCTTTTATTTTTCTTTATTTCAATTAAATCTAGAAATTAGATTTCTAATTTCTGTTTCCGCAGATTTATTTGAATCGCGTGGTTGAATTGATTGTTGGATATTCAAACGCGAAAGATCGGATCAGACTCTACGGAATAACGGTAATCCCTTTATCCATGCATTAAATTCATAGGAGCATGCTAGGTTTTTGTCAATTGGTATTGTGAACAATAACGATAAATCGATCCGGCTTATTTGAATTTTTTGATTCGGTTCACCGACAAATCCCTACAGTTGGTATCAGAGCCAGGTTTCTGATTTATGGCTCTGTTGTTCATAATAAATTCATTCATGCATGTATGAATTTTATTTTGTCGTGGAAGGTTTTTGTTCCTCGTTGCAACCCGTATGATTCAGCCCGCAGTGGTTTGTTTGTGTAGGGTTGAATCTATTTTGTAAAATCACGAGAAAATCCGTGATTAGATTAGATTTGATAGAAAATTGTAATAGATTAGTTTCTATAATTTTTTATTAAAATCTGTAAATTGGACGGGTCGAGACGAAGAACAAAGATGGAGCCGATGGACGAGGGCGGCGCACAGCGGCGGTACGAGGCTGCGGCGACGACGGCAGTGGCGGGCCGCAGGCGCGGGCGCGGCCGACAGCGCGTGTGGTGCGCGCCGGCGTGAATGGCGGCAGGGTCGCGGCTGCAGGCGGCAGCGCCGGGGCGCTGGGCACGCGAGGGCGAGGGCGCGCGCGGCGCTGTGCAGCAGCAGCGGCGGCAGGGCTGGCGGCGGCGGTGGTGCTGTCTTCGGTGGCTGCTGTCCCATCGTGGTGGTTTGCAGTTTGGCGGTTGGTGCAATCCTGTGTAAACCCTAGGGTTTGCATTAGGGTTTAAGGCCAATCATCAAATCACAAAACCCTAAAGCCCAAAAGATTTGGTGGATGAAGATTTGGAGGCCCTAGAAGATTTGAAAAGATTTGGACTTATCCAAATAAATTCAAAATTCAAATTGTAATAGATAGGTTTTTATTTTCCTATTTTGTGGGGCCACGAGGAATTTTTGTTTGCCTTAGTTATTTTCGTATGATATGTGATTTATTATGTGTGCAATTAAGCATGTGTAGATAATAGGAAAAGCATGTTTTACCGCTTTTATCATTTACAGCTTTCCAAGCATGCTTATGTGATTAATTTCTTGTTGGATTATATTTTGGGAATTTTTTGGCTTTTTTAATTACATGCAAAAATTTGGAAAATATAATGACAAAGAAATTATATGTGCGCATATAAGAAACCATTTTGAAAGAAAAATACTAAGCATATTTTTTAATTAAAATCAATAGACCTCCACAAAGCGGTCCTATGCTGTAAGTGTATCTCTCGCTCTAGTAAACGTCTACGAGTGTAGCTTGCTAGTTCTTGGAGGTGCATGGGTACAGTTGTTGGGATTTCTAGACAAATAATTTAAATAATGGGAATAGTGGGAGGGTTTTACGTAAACGTCTACGAGTGTAGCTTGTGTAGATCTCTTTCATAAGTATTCTATGATTGATTTAAATTATAGATAACAAAAGCTTTAAGGGTTGTGCGGTATGGTTACGTGCCATCCTAAACTGTCTCTTTTGGCCAGAGTTAAATTGTGGTTAATCGCTTGGAAGCATCTTAGGATATAATGCAGTTGCTGCTTCCCTGTCATTGAGAGATGGCTTGGTCTAAGGTTTTCACTAATTATTAATTTCTAGTGTCGAAAGGTTCCCGACATTGTAGTGAAATTAGAGAATTGGGGCTTAAAACCCGCAGTTCTAGTTGAGGGTGACATCGTAAACGTCTACGAGTGTAGCTTGCGGTGGGAACGCTTGGGCAATTAGTGGAGAACATATGTATTTGATTTATGAAAATGTTTTCAATGCATTTGTTTTCGAAGTTCTACATGTATGTTCTTATTTAAGATTCTTTATTGTTTCAGATATGTCTATGTCTACTGTTGATCATATTCTTGCTCTCAATCCTTTAACTGGTCCGAACTTTCCTGAGTGGAGATACTGCATTGAGTATATCCTCCTGACCTAGCAACACATGTTTGTTCTTACTATGATGCCACTTGCCCCACGCTACCATAAAGTCTCTAGACGTGAGAAGGAGTTCTATGACAGATGGGTGGCATTTGAAGATTTTACTTACAAGTTAATCTCAGATAACTGATAAACACTCGTTTTGTGCACCTTGCTGATGTGGATTTGCTCACTTTTGGCCTTAGATCAGATTGTTATGTAGTGTTTTCATGCATTATTCATATTCTTTTAGAAAATATTACGTTTGGTCTGGTTTGTGGTTGTATATGCAGATTTCACGCACAATCGAGTTGTTTACAAGGATTGACAAAATCTCCGAAAAGCCGACTGATGGTAGCTTGTACCGGGAAGAAGAAGGAGTCAGAAAATACAAAAGATAACGCCGAAAACCCGTTCGAGGCAGAATCGGCGACCCAAATGACACAACCGGCGGTCGCCGGTCATGTAGATGGGTCGCCGGTTGTGAATTTTGAAGACATTACGCACGGTGCAAAACCGGCGACCCGGATGACACATCCGGCGATCGCCGATTATGTGGATGGGTCGCCGGTTCTGCAATTTCAGAAGTTTTCTCACGCGACATGATCGACGACCAGGTTGCATATCCGGCGATCGCCGATCGCGCCTCTCAGGTCGCCGTCTGTGTCCCGTTTTGACAAAATCTGGCGAATCTTTAGCCCAAAACCATATCTTTTGGAGATTTTAAAGGCCTCAACTATAAATAGGACCTCTCTGAACGAAAATAAGGTTCCTATCATCACTTTTTCAACTGAAGAGTATAGAATTAAGGGCAGAAATTCAAGGGGAACTGGAAGAGCATGCCAGGATTTGAAGATTGAAGACTACAGGGTTTTTAATTTCCTTTTCCTGCTTTTATGACTCTTCATTCCTTTGTTTTTCTAGGATTTAGCATGATTGGCTAAATCCCTTTGTGGATTCTAGGGTTTTGAAACTTTGTATTTATTCATTCAACAGTTTATGCAATTTAATGTTCCTTTTCCTTTGATGTTCTAATTTAATTTGGGATTTTCAATAATTGCGATTAACTGGCCATTGATTGTGATTTGAATTGATAGTTTTTGAACCGAGAGGTCTAGGTTATCAATTAAGATGCAAATAAATTAGATTTATTAGAACAATTGTCCGAGAGGAAATTGAACTTTTAAAGGGTTTTGAAATCTAAGGTTTTTATCAAGAGTAAACGTCCTTTTGCGCATCCGAGAGGAGTCACTAGGTCTTTTATTTCCATGTTATGGTTTAGAGTCCGAGAGGATCACCTGATAACACTTTCGCGATTGCTCACATCTCTGGAAATTAAATTGGGATTGAATTGCATGAAAACGTTGTTTGTTTAATATTCAAAGTGGATTGCCCTGGAATCCTGTTTTCTCACTGCTTTCGAAAATCTTTAATTAAACCTTTTTATTTTATTACTGCTTTAAAATCAATTAGTTTAGATAAACCAAATTCCTTATATGATTCGCCTAGATAGTAGTACGATATCTATGTTTTAGTGCTTAGTTGTGTTTCGAGCCTGCAGTCCTTGAGTTCGATAATTTATTACTTGCCCTCTGCAGTGGTCTGTACACTTGCAGCTTTAGCGCGTTGCGAAACGCGCTATCAATAACCTGTCTAGAGAACGGAAGCTCAAGTACATGGGCTATTGTAGCTCTGTTACAATCAGGATGGACTTAGTGGCCACGTATGGTGAAGTGGAACGAACTATCAGTTGTGACCTCGTGAAAGACCTTGTCTGTAAGAGAATGGTTGATGGTAGTTCGGTGACATTACATGTGATGATGATGGATAACACCATGAATCGGTTCACACGTAGAGGTGGATGCATCAGTGATCGGGCTAAGATCGATATAATCCTGAACTCTTTACCACTTTCATTCTATGACTTTAAGAAGGATGTAGCTAAGAGAAGCGAGTACTCTTTCAAAGAGTTGCTTACTGATCTTTTAGCAGGACAGTCTTTCGTACCTTCATGGGATTCTGAGTTATCAGATCTTGAGCACAGCTTGAGCACATTGAAAGATGTGGTTCATAATGTGTGCAAGAATATGATTGATCGCAGAACACGTGAGAGGAGGTCAAATGAGATGAAGAGGGTTGGTGTCACTTCGAGTAAGAACGCATGCGGAAGCAAGGGACAAGGTACATCATTTACATTTGTAACGAAAACATGTTTAGCATCGATTTCTACTCATTCATGGGTAGTGGATATTGGAGCTACTGATCATGTTTGTTACATTTTGCAGGGGTTCACACCGAGGAGGGTGTTGAAGAATGACGAGGTTACCATATCAATGGGGAACGCAGCACAAGTGAGTGCAGCTGCCATTGGAGATTTCAGCTTGTACTTTGATGATTCTGTTTTAACTTTGAGAGATGTGTTATACGTACCGGATTTTTGGCAGAACCTTATTTCAGTTTCAAACTTTATGTTGATGGATATTCAGTTATTTTTGATAGTAGTGTTTCTATCATTGGTAATAATGATGTTATCTGTCTTGGGAGGCTGAATAATTCTCTCTATGTTATTGACTGCAATCATAAGTCTTCTGCAAGTGTTGCATGTAACTCATCCAAAACTGATAATCCTAGAAAGAGAAAACATACTTCTTCTGATGAGGATCTTACATATCTCTGGCACTTGAGACTGGGTCACATCAGCTTGAAGTGGATTCAGCGACTTGCAGATGACGGTACATTGGACTTAGTCCGGGCTGTACCTTATCAAGTCTGTGAATCCTGCATCGAGGGCAAGATGTCAACTAGGCCTTTTAAGGCTAGTCAGTCTCGAGCAGAGGAAGTGTTGGAATTGATCCATTCTGACTTATGTGGACCCATGTCCACACAGTCTCGTGGAGGGTACGAGTAGTTCATCACTTTCATTGACGATTACTCAAGGTACGGATACGTTTAGCTGCTTCGCTACAAGTCTGAGTGCTTTGAGGAATTCAAAGAGTTCAAGGCTGAGGTAGAAAAGAAGGTAGGGAAAACTATCAAGTCACTGTGATCTGACCGCGGTTGCGAATACCTCGGTAACAAGTTCCTGCAGTATTTTTCCGATCACGGGATTACATCCCAGTGGACTGCACCGGGTACTCCCCAGCAAAACGGTGTAGCTAAAAGAAGAAATAGAACTCTTTTGGAGATGGTAAGATCAATGATGAGTTATGCAAACTTACCAATTTCATTTTGGGGCTACGCATTGAAAACAACCTTTTACGTATTAAATGTGGTGCCTTCTAAATCAGTTCCTAAGATGCTTTCTGAGCTCTTCCTTGGTTGCAAACCAAGTTTGTGCAAGTTCAGAGTATGAGGTTGTCCGGCACACGTACTGTCGTTGGAACCTAATAAGTTAGAAAGCAGGTCAAAAGTAATGTTATTTATAGGGTATCCCAGACAAACGAAAGGTGGTTACTTTTACTGTCCTGAGAGTCAGAGAGTCGTTGTTAGCACCAACGCTAGATTCTTGGAGGACGAGTATGTGAGTAATCACAAGTCAAGGAGTGATATCGTTCTTCAAGAAATTGAAAACGAGAATGCGATTCCAAGGGAAGGGGAACGTGTGAATGTGGGTGCACCTGTGAGAGGTTCAGCACCACAGACACGTTCTTCAGTGCACGGTGTAGAACCACAAGTTACTGCACCTACTACTGACACGGCACCGATGCCTCATCGTAGTGGGAGAGTTATTTTCCAACCGGAAAGGTACATGTTCGTGGGTGAGTCTTCGGACTTGAGCCCGGAAGACAGACATGAGGAATCTGACCCACTGACTTACGAAGAGGCAGTGCATGACAAGGATATTGAAAAATGGTATGTCGCCATGGATTCTGAGATTGAACTTATAACTGCTATGGATGTATACCAGAAAGCCGAGCTGCCGGATGGCTTTCGAGCCATAGGGTGCAAGTGGGTATACAAGATAAAGAAAGGGGCGGATGGAGAAATTACGGCTTTTAAAGCCAGGCTGGTGGCAAAGGGTTATAGTCAGAAAGAGGGCATAGACTATGACGAAACCTTTTCACCCGTAGCCATGCTCAAGTCCATCCGGATACTCCTTGCCATAGCTGCACATATGGACCTCGAGATTTGGAAGATGGATGTTAAAACCGCTTTTCTAAATGGTTACCTTGAAGAAGGTAGGGACATCTATATGCAGCAACCCGAGGGTTACATACGTAAGGGCGAAGAACATCTTGTCTGGAAGCTTAAGAAGTCCTTGTACGGACTTAAGCAAGCTTCGAGGTCGTGGAACTTACGTTTTAACGATGTGATCAAATCTTATGGATTTTCACAGTCAGAAAATGAAAGTTGTGTATACCGACTTTGTGTCAGTGGGAGCGTGGTTTTCCTTGCACTATACGTTGATGACATACTCCTATTTGGAAACAACGAGGGAGTGATGTCGGAAATCAAGTGTTGGTTATCCAAACAGTTCCAAATGAAGGATTTGGGAGAAGCTGGCTACATCATTGGGATTAAGGTGTTACGAGATCGTAAGAGAAGGATGTTGAGCTTATCCCAGGCATCCTATGTGAATACTATGATAGCCCGGTTCAGCATGCAACTCGCCAAGAAAGGCTTGCTGCCTTTCAGACATGGCGTTCATCTTTCTAATGGTTATTGTCCTGAGACACAGCGGGAGAAAGATGAGATGAGTCTTGTACCATACGCTTCAGCGGTGGGTAGCCTCATGTATGCGATGTTGTGTACCAGCCCTGATATCTATTATGTCGTTGGCATGGTGGCCAGATATCTGTCTAACCCTGGACAGGCACATTGGACTCCGGTAAAGCACATCCTCAAGTATTTGAAGAGAACTAGGAATTACTGCCTAGTTTATCAAAGTGAGGATTTGTGCCCTGTGGTTTATACAGACTCGGATTTCCAAGAGGACCAGGATGAGAAGAAATCGACCTCGGGATATGTGTTTACCTTAGGAGGTGGAGCTGTATCTTGGAGGAGCTCAAAGCAGAAATGCATTGCTGACTCCACCATGGAGGCGGAATATGTCGCCGCCTCCGAAGCCTCGAAAGAGGGGGTGTGGCTCAGGAACTACCTTTTAGAGTTGGACGTAATTCCGAATTTGCTGAAGAGCATCACAATTTATTGTGATAACTCTAGTGCAGTGGCAAACTCAAAGGAACCGCGGTCTCACAGAGCAAGCAAACACAGAGAGAGAAAGTACAATATCATACGAGAGATCGTATCAAGGGGCGATGTGTTGATCAAGAAGATTGACACTACAGACAACCTTGCTGATCCATTTACAAAGAACTTGCCGAAGAAAGTTTACGAAAGACATATTCGTGAGCTGGGTCTGAGGTGGATGCCGACCACTGATAGTGGTTAACGAGATAGCAGGCTAGATAGACGCACTGTATACTCTATAATAGCTTAGTTATGCTTTGAGTATAAGTGGGAGATTGATGGGTTTTTTTTATACAGAAAGCATTTATTACAATGAGTATACAACGGTTTATTTCTCCTATATGTCAAACAAACTTACATGCATGTAACAATGGAATCCTCTTATCTCAACGATAGGGACGATCATACGGTGTGTAGTAGATCGCAGAAGACAGTATGATCACTTGACCTAGTGAGACATAAACCCGATCACAACCGAGACAGCGTAAGAGGATACGTCTGTCCGGATGGCTGCGACATTGTCAGAATAAGTAATCTGTCTTGGTTACTTGACATGCTGGTATGCAAGGGTGGCGTATTCATGGACCACAGTGAGATGTATTCGACTGTCTGACATCAGCGAATACAAGATCTCGTTCTTGATTGAGTCCAAACCCTAACGAAGGTTCAGGGGTTTGCACGGATTGACTGTTACTTTGACTTGCCATGGTGGAGAGCCCAAGTAACGTGCTCGTATATCCGTATCTTGGGTAGCAGCAGTTTGTGTAGTACAGCCTGAGACTGGGTTTAGGTAACCATATCCGAGTAATAGGATGGGGACATTCCCTGAGGAGCTCAATAATATTCATCGTGCCAAAGTCCTGCAGGCTGATTAAGTTCAGGCATGTGTGATAAGGTTTGAGTGGCACTGCTCAGGAATAATAAGATATTAATTAATTTTAGATAGAGCTTGCTAGAAGCTACGATTAATTAATGAATGTCCGGTAATCTTAAATATGGGGATTCTCATTAAATACAGCCCGTTTTCATAACGTGGTAATAAAGGGGTAGGTCAGTATTAATTCTGTGGTGAAAAAGAATTAATATTAATTAATTGTGTCCTGGGTTTGTGGACATGGGAATTAATTAATTTATAGGCCCACTTTATTATTTGCATTAGGTCCCAAGTCTGGCCCAAAATAAATATGCTGAATGGAGCCCCGTAGCCCATTAGGGATAAAACCCTAGGTCTATAAATAGAACCCTCTCTCTCTGAAACCCTAGCCACCTTGATTATAATTCAAATCAGTCAAAATCCTAGGGAGAGAGAGAGCTGGGCTGCGTAAGCAGTAGAGGGAGGAGAAAGATTTCGACTCTGGCCTACTGATACAGATCTGTGGAATCCTCGCCATTAGCAGATCTGAACAGCATTGGGATACAACCCTGAAGATCTAATCTGGAGAACAAAGATTCTTTCTTTTCGTTTTTCTTTATTTCAATTAAATCTAGAAATTATATTTCTAATTTATGTTTCCGCAAATTTATTTGAATCGCGTGGTTGAATTGATGGTTGGATATTCAAACGCGAAAGATCGGATCAGACTCAACGGAATAACGGTAATCCCTATATCCACGCATTAAATTCATAGGAGCATGCTAGGTTTTTGTCAATTTGTATTCTGAGCAATAACCATAAATTGATCCGGCTTATTTGGATTTTGTGATTCAGATCACCGACAAATCCCTACATATAGAACCCACCTCCTCTGAGGACGATGGGTTGACAGGCGAGGACTAATATTCATGGGCGGGAGAACTACTTCCCCTATTTTGAGAATCAGACGGCGAAAACATTGAAAAAGCACAAACTAGGAACCCCCAAAAAACCCAACGCACGAACCCTACTACCAAAACAAATGCAAGAACAAGCACTTACAAGGAATAACTTAAGATGATCGCATGGGATTGAAGGCTACTAACCTCAGGATGGAAAATCAAACGTAGAGAAAGGGTTGCAATCGCCGCAGAAAATGCCCGGGGGAAGAAAGTGGAGGCTCGAGCAAATTATGAGGGGAAAGGGTGATGTGACATGCTTTTGCAGGCGACGGTTCGCCTCCGAAACAGCTCACAAAACTACCCCTAAATTTTCACATAATTACGGTTACACCACTGCAACGTGGCGGAATAAGCAAACCGTTCCCGCGCACGAGTTTCGAAAGATTTAACCCAAAATCCGGCCCGCAGAGCCCGACGACATATGGATCCTAGAAGGCCAAAGCCCCTCTGAGGTCCCTTACTTCCTAAGGGACCCACGGATCCTACAACCTATCAAAAATCAATAAAAACCTCCTGCAAGAGTTCCCCACGGGGACGCACAGAGCGCTGCACATGAGAGCTTGGCTCCCATAAAGCGGGAGGTCCTACGGGACATCCCCCATCTACCTCGTGGTTTTGGAGCCACGAATTGAGCCCGCAAGGCAGCCCCACAGGGCTACTTGCACCTTCATGTAAAATCCCCCAAGCTGGATCTTACAATCGTCGAGTTCACCTCCGGGTAACCGACCTTCCATAGGAGATAGGGACCTTACGAGGACCCCTCCTGGGCTCCCGATGCCTCCTCACGAGGAGCTCGGAACTTCCACGCACTGGGCACTTGCATGTAACGGGTAGGACCCAACTATTCGACCTTGGGGTCTCTCTAACTCACTCAACCCCAAGCCCGAAGGGGCTATTGTTGGGCCCAAAAATAATTGGTCTAGAAAAGCCAGGTCTAGGCCCATTAAGAATGGCAACGGCCCAAAATAATGCACTCGAACGTACTCGATGGCTTCAGAACGATGATCCCAACTAGGCCCAAGACCTAGCATACGGAGTACAAGCTCCAACACCCAATAAAGGCCATGATCTCCTCCTGCCTCGAGACCACCTGCTCAAAGATCAAACGAGAAGGTCCAATCCTCGTGCACAACCCCAGCAGGAGGCACAAAATTTGGCAACATGTTGAAATCGGAAGGAAGTTAAAAGACCCTAGGTCAAAGCCGCCTCCTCTCTGAAAATCGGAACTACCCCCAAAGATCTCGTGCGGTCGACGATACTCACCCGTTATGAATCTCAAAAGACCTTAGCTAACCAATTCTGCGAAAGAAGCTCCAACGGTCGACGCCAACGGCTCCCCCCAAAAGTCGAAACAGCCACCGAGTAATGCTTGGGTTGTAACCACCTCCATTGGTCTATAAAAGGGACGTGGAAAGTTCATGTTGGGCATGTTTTTCCTAGAGATAGAGGCACTAACACACGAAAGCTTAAAGAGTTTGATTCATTTTTCAAGAAACTTTACCCACGACTTGTATTTTGTATCTCATTTTGTACTTTGTCGGTTATATCTTGATTCGATTTATAATAAGTTCCAAGGGTCCCAATATAATCGCAAATCGAACCTCAACAATTATTATTATTATTATTATTATTATTATTATTATTTTAGACGTCTCTTTCGATTTTACATTAAATTGTAAATATAAGATTTTTAAAGCTAAAATTACATTATTATAAGTAGTAACAAATAATAAATCAATTAATTTTTATTTAGACCCTAGTTTTCTACAAATTCTAGTAGATTGTTGAAAGTTGAAACATATTTAATTTCAAACCGTCAAACCGGGCGGACCAAACCGTTTTTATATGGTTTGGCCAGTTTGGTTTCGAAAAATTATTTGGCTAGTTTGGTTTGGAAAATTTTCAAACCATACCTATTGCTTTGGCCGAGATTTTTCTTTCAAACCGGACCGCGAACACCCCTAATTTCAAATAATGTACACCAACAACTTGGCAAGTTGTTGGGTTTTAAACCAAAAGCAGGAAAACATAAAGCAGGTAATGATACAGATATTTTATAAAGGTTCGCCAAATGTACTACGTCCACTCTCAACCTCACCAGCTAGAATACACTAGAACTAGTTATAAGGTGATATAACACAATGTGTCGTAGTTGTTGATAGCTATTCTGCCTACCGGTTGTATGCTCACTCGCCTACTTTACCTGGAACTCGCTCGTCTAGCTTGATGTGCGAACACATCGCTCAGCCACCAGCTACAAGGGTTGGATGGTTAAGTTCTTCCCTGAATGTTGAAGATGGATGGTTGAAATACCGCCTGAGCTTATCAAAGAGTGAGAAACTTTTCTGGGATTCTTACTTAGATAGTGAGAACTCTGGCAGGGAACTCTAGCATAAATGCTAAGAGTCTCGTGCATAAGAAACATGATGAGTTGCGAGAGTTGAGAGCTTTAGAATCTTAAGTGTGTAAATTGGTTCTTGTATGAATCAGTAGTTTCGGTCCCTAATTTCGGTAACCTTCTCTCTGAGCAACTTTATCTCTATTTATAGGCGAGGGCCTTGAGAGATTTAAATTTAAGCCATTTTAAACAAATTCAAACCGATCAATGGGGTGTTCTAACTGCTTTCTGTGCTGCATTACCATACAGAGTACTATGGTAGGTAATCTTTTTTACTTTTTATTAGAACAACTCTTTCTTCAAGTCTTAGGAATCCAAACTGATAGATTCCTAAGACACTTGGCGTTTTGTCTATGAATGATGCAGACTTGCAGATTCCTCTATCTTTATGTCCGCTCCAGAAAAGTTTACGGCTTGTATTCTCTGTGTCTCTATGTGTGTTTGGTCTCACCAGTTCTTTTGTATAGGCTCTAAGAAACTAGTTATTCATATTTGTTGTTGGCAACTTCCTAGTTCCAAACTCTTCCTCGAGATCTTCTGCAGCTAGAAAATTTTTAGTTCCCAAGCTCTTAAACAATATCATCATCATTGGCTTCAAGACCCAAACTTATGAGATAGCAAGCTCCTGTTAAAACTCGATAAACCTACACATGACTTTACAAGTTTTGAGTTATTCTTGAATCCAGAGACTGTCAGTTCTATACATTGAAACTGACAACTTGTTGGTTTAACACATCAAAACAAATTCAAAAAGGAGAACCACAACGTGATTTCTAACAATTTTCCCATTTTTTATGTTGTCAAAACCAACTTAGAAACTTGCTAAGGGTTCACAAAATATTCAAAGTATCAACATCCCCTTTAGCACAGTATGTCCTAAAATATCAAATCCGCTCAACATAATAAGACAATAAGAAGATACTTCTCGTTTAAGTTCAAGGGCGAGAAAAACAACTTGAGAAATCTTCATCGAGAATCATCCGAATGTACCAGTTTCCAGAATTTGGCATCCTGTTGTTCAAATCTTTTTAGTGAATTGCACTTCTTGTAAGAGAAACTCTTTATCAGTTGACTCTGCTGTTAGTTCTCGGAGTGACTCTTCTTGAATTAGTTATGAAGCTCCTACTCACGTCCACTTTCTGAAGAACTGGCTGAATTAGTCTCTTAATGGCGTCTTCCAAATAGAGCAATTTCTAAGCTATTACATCTCAATTAACTTATACAAGGTTATAAATGTGAATTTACTCTAACTATGTCTAAATGAAATGACTGATTCTTAGGTTGGTTCGACACACCAAAACAAACAAATGAGGAATTAACATTTAAATTTCTTCCTTTTTGGTGATGTCGAAATCAATTCTAGCAAAGTGAATAAGGAACTACTTTTGTCGATTCGTAGACGGAATTAACTTCCCCCTAAACCTTTCGGCCCCTAAAAGTGTAGTCTTCCTCCTTAGCAAGTTAAGAAAATAGCAAGATATTGCTCGATTAAACTAGAACAAGGCAGTGAGATTTTGTCTTCGAGAGCACGAAACATAATATTCTTATTGATAAAATTGAAGAGACATACGATACAAGAAATTTAACATTCTTCATCAAATTATTCTTCTCTCTGAGCTCTCACTTTCGTCATTTTTCATGTCCCTTTTTAGCATTTTGATTGATGGGAGCGGCAATAAATCTTCATATTTTAGTTCTTCTCCGCAAGTTATGATTGGGATTTCTTTCGCCCACATATTATTGAACTATAATTCATATGGTATGGTAGTGGAAGACATTAATCTGATTCTCTCTACCAGTCTATTGAAAATCTATTATGCTCAGTTGATGTCTGCTTGATCAACTAATGTCACTATTGCTCTCCAGGTCTTATAACAAAACTCTCCAACCAGTTTAGGACGACATACCTGTTGATTTTTGTATACCGCAATGCATTATGATTGGTGTGTCAGTAAACAATTTTGTTTGATATACTAGCAATCTTTAATGTCTTTTATACAATGATACAATTCTTCTGTCTAATTAAAAAACATACATGGAAACAACAATATCCTCTTATCTTGTTGATAGGGAGATCATGGTGTGTAGTAGATCACAGAAGATCGTGAAGAATATATTGGAAATGTATACATAAAAGCATTATGATTGGTATATTGGGAAATGTTATGTTTGATATACTGGTAATAATTAATGACTTGCAATAAACAACTCCTGTCTTAATTAACAATCATATGATGCGAACAAACACATCCAGTCATCTCATTGATAGGGAGATTATACGGTATGTAAGAGATCACAGAAGATCGTATATATCGTTCGACGTAGTGAGATATAAACAGTTATCACAGCTGAGATAGTTTCTGGTTTAGCTGTCGGTTTAGGCTGCGGCACACAAGTCCATAAGTGGTTTATCTTGACTGCTTTGTGTGACCGGTACATCTCAATGTATTGATAGGATCAACAGTGAGATGAACCATTCTACTTGACATATGAATGAGTAAAGATCTCGGTAACTTGGTCGAATCTAAAGTCTATTGAAAGCTGAGGGGCACACATGGGTTGACTGTCACTTTGACTTACTATGGTGGAGAGTCTTACATGTACTCATATATCTGCATCTTGGGAGATGGCAGTTTGTGTGGGGTTTCCTCAGGCTGGATTTAGATAACCATATCCGTTTCAGGATGGTGACATTCCCTGGGAAGTTCACGAGGTTCGTTATGCTAAGTCCTGTAGGCTGAATCATTGATTGAAGCATAAGCGATAAGGGATGAATGGTAATACTCAGGAATAATAAGAGATTAATTAATTGCAGCTAATTGCCATAAGCTAAATTAATTAATGAATGTTTGAAACCTTAAATATGGAGATTAACCAAGTCAATGCAAGCCATTCCTAATAATGTGGTAATAAAAGGGTAGGTCAGCATTAATTCTCTGGTTACATGAATTAATGTTTATTAATTAATAGGAGGCCCACTTTATTATTTGCATTTGATCCCTGGTCTGACCCAATAGTGCTAAGAGCCCATTAGGGTTTATACAACCCTAATACCCCATTCTTCAGATCTATATAAATAGATCAATTCTCTCTTCCCACATTAAGTTTTGAAGTTTCAAATTAGAAACCCTTCATGGAAATTAGCAGCACCTCTGAAATCTCTAGTAGAACCGATGAGAAGTTTAGCACAAGTAGTCATATGGATGCTAGTGGGCGAAGTGGGCTCACTTTCTGAGTTAAGTGCTAAGAAGTTTGTTGTTATGATGGCCATTGAAGATCAAGTGCGTGGAAATTGGGCAAAGTTCATCTACACCAAATGGCTAGCACATGTCTACAAGAACAAGATTGTGAAGAAGGATCACACTTTCACTCAAGACGTAGGATTTGGATTGAAGATAAGCCACTTTTTGGAAGGAATTGTACCAGACGAAAAACGCTGCCGAGGTGAAGACTTGATCTACTCCGACTATATACCGCCAACCAAAAAGCAAAAACCACCAAAGAACATCAGGGAACTATTGTTACCGAAAGGGAAGAGCAACATCAATTCTAAAGAGGCATGCTCTGATGAAGAAGAATCATACTAAGGGAATATGGTTATGCCTACTGCTGCTCCACTTACTGCCGATGAACTTGAAGAAGAACGGTGCAAAGCATAACGGGACGTTCTATTTACTGAACTTGAAAGTTTGGTTGATATTCCATCACAAGCAACTGGTCAACTCTCAGATCAAACCAACTTGAAGAGGAGGCGAACGCAGAGGAGCCCTTAATAAAAGAAAGGGAAACCAGCGAGTGATGATGAGAAAGTCAAGAGAAGGGGCAAGCAAAGAAGATCTTCAGGTAACAGTCTTCAAATCAATGTACCTGAGGTAGATACTTCTCTACCATCTTCAGATGTCGTCAAAGATACAGTGATAGAATCCACAGAAGCTTATGCAAAGCGAAGGCTTGAATTTTCCAATGAGGGAGAATCTTGGAAGAAAAGGCGACAAAGAAAAGCGCTCCAGAGGGCACAAGAACAAAGAGACTACGCCAAGTTCTGACTTGAGATGGCACTTGAAGAAAGAGATTCAAGATACGCAAAAGTCATAGCTAGTTATGCCGAGCGCAACACCAGGATTCAAGCTGGAGAACAAACAGGTCGCATCACTCAAAAGGATGTTGAGAAAATGCCAACTGAAAAAGGGAAGAGTGAGGTCACGTTCGCTGAAGATGTGGAAGCGATTGCTAATCTTGAGCGAAGACAACTGAAAGATTCCCTAAAGGAATCAAGGAGATTGCCAACTCCAGGATAAGGAGAAAGGAGTCGTGACGCAACACAATTTCATCCCGCCATCAATCTAGGGGGAAGCGTAAGTGCTGAAGAAATTTCTGAACAAAGTTTGTTGCAGGCTACTGAGAAAGAAGGTAGCAGTCTTGTTGTTGAAAAGGAAAGTGAACAAGCACAATTGGTTGTGCAATGAGAAAGCCGATATGTGACAATCATGGCAGAAGCTGATCTGGAAACAGCATCAAACCAGATCCCAGCCATCGATTCAGGAAATCAGGAAGCAGAGAAGAGGAATGTAGATTCAGAGATAGTCATGCCAGAAGATGCCCAGCAGATTACAACAGTCAATGAAGGAGGGAATGCTGAGGAACATACCGCTCAAGCAAATACCTCACTCAATGCCGAGTCAAGAGCACAACTACAAGCAGAGCTCACAGCAAGTGTAGGAGCTCGGAATGAGCAATATCTACGATGATTGGGTATTGAACCTTCTACCATTCCAGGATAGAATACAGAGGAAAATACCACAAGAGTGCTCGAAAAAACTATAGAATCCATCTGGCAACGACGCATTCCGGTTCCCAGCTCTCCAGAAGTTTTAGGTTTATCATTCAGTGATCTTCCCAGCTCTATTGATGAAGAAGATGCAGGGACTGTCACATATGGAGAATCTATATTCAGAGAAGAAACTCTTAGAGTGCCCATGAAAGGACCACATGACAAAAACTACAAGGCAAAGCGAATTGCAAAGTGGTGCCCTTCTGTCACAGCAAGAGATGAGGAGAACGAGGATCTCATCACCAGGGCACGAGACATCAGTATATTCATAGAAACTCAAGCTTCTGCCGAAGTCAATGACTCATATCCTGCTGAACTCCAAGGAGAGACGTCCGATCAAGAATGGTTGTGAACTGAGTTCAAGAGATGGCAATTCTTTGACTATGCCACTCATGAATTACATTATGAGGACCGCTCAATCATGATGGCAAGAATGGGTCTTAACTACTGGAGGAGTGAAGAAGAATGGGCTGATGATTGGATGGACCAAACATCCAAGAGACAGTATACGGAGAAGCAAGTTGTTGCGAGGTTACAGAAGATCAAGGCTCACAGAGCAGTCTCCGGAGATCAATCTATGCCATCCTCTGAATACGCCATAGAAGACTCTCCACCATTCACTCTGAATTTCAAATCTCCTGCCACTAGACGTCAAATGGCCGCTGCTGAGAACAAGCTACAAGAAAGAAAGAGGAAGATAGGATGAAGATGTTAGAATTCAAGGAAAAATTCTAAACCAACTCGCCAACAAGCCCTTCAGAGTACAAGACTTAAGGTCATCCGAACAGAATCCTACTGAAGAAGAAGAAGAAGGAAGGGAAACCACACACTCTGTAATAGCCCCAGCTGACCAACCATCGACTTCAGCTGCAAGATTGGCAACCACAACTCTCATGTCTACCGATGAAAATCAAATTGTACCTGCTGAGGACTCTACATTCATGGCAATTGAGCTTGTGAATACCAGCACTTATCAGAGAGATCTCCAGCACTATATTCATACGATGGTAGGACGGAGTATCGGAGAGCAAATGATACCAATCATGCACAAGGAAATTTTTATCAAAGTGTCTGAAGCCAAAGACGAAATTCTTGTCATCCAACTCGACAACTTCGAAACCTTCTCCACTGGAATTTTTGCTGCGATCAAAGAGGGGGAAAAGAAGAGGTTAGCTAAAGAAGCAGAAAGAAGAATGGAGCAAGAAGAAATGATTCGTCGACTGGAAGCGAGAAGACTACAGGAAGAAGAGCTAAGGAGACAACGTGAAGAGGAAGAGAGAGAAGAATAGAGAAGAATTGAAGAGAAGGAAAGAATCAGAAGACAAGAATGAGAAGCTCTCGTGGAAAACTTCATGAAGAAGACAACAGAAACTCTCAGCAAAATGAACAAGCCCACTGCTGGTTCCTCAAGTGCCAAGAATGCTGCTGATTCAAACTCTTCAACGACAAAGAAGTAATATCTCTCCAGACTCTACATCTCCTAGTTGTTTGAACTGTACGGAAGAATACATGATTATCAATAGAAAAAACTAACCCAGGTTGAAGACAACATCTCATTGTCCAACGCTGATCTAAGTGAATAAGCTGAAATTACACACTTGGTGTAATCAGCAAACTGCGTGGAATGTGATGTGTGTGAAATGTTCATGTGATTGCTTGATGATATTATGCGTGAATATGCTCTGTACTTACTTTGTAATATGACTTTGAAACGATTTACCTGATTAACTTATTTATCGAGCAATACCCTTGATACGTTAAGGGGGAATGTTTAGGAACAATGCTGAGTCTATGGGAGTTGAGACACTGAGAATAGAATTGATAGAAAACTTTTGTGTAATCTTAGTAATTAGCTTTCCCATGATCTGTCAAGAATTAAAGCTTAAAGTAGTAGCTTTGATCGCACCAAAAAGGGGGAAATTGTTAGAAATATTGTTAGACCCCTCTATTGTAAACCAATTCATTATCATAGTTTGATAAGTTTTGGTGGATCAAAGCTATAGCAACTCAGTATCGAGTCAATTGTAAAAAGTCCTTTATAGGAATTCATGGTCAAGTTGTAATAGATTAAGAATAAGAAAGGTTCAAGTTTGCTGAAGGAGTCAGCTTACTCATCCAATTGCTGAAGATCAGAACGGCCAGCGATGCGAAGGAAGCAACAAGAATGCTAAAGAAGGAGCTCTAGAAATCTACAGAGACATCTAACACATAACAATAGTCAGCAGACGACAGTCAGCAATCAGCAATCGAGAGAAAGATTACAAAGCCAAATATCAGACGGATTACAAGTTACGAGAAAAACCAACCAACCAAGAGGATGTAATAATCATCATGGAGAAAAAGGGGTTCAGACCTACAAATGATCCGTTCTGACAAGAGACGGCTAAAGATAGATGTTATGCCAATCAAAGACGAAGGGACTTGAAGAGTCTCTATCCACCTCAGAAAAAGGAAGCATGCAGATAGGCGAGCATTCCCTTTGAGTCTAACGGATAAGATTTAAACGGTTGTTTGAATCTTCACCTATAAATAGGTGTCATCCTTATTTGATTCAAAGGTTCACGATTTCGTATATACCAGAGAAAACAAAAGAGATCAAACTTATTTTCTCTGTCACGCAAACTCATCCGAGCTAAGTTCTTAATTGAAGCTTTTCGCAAGCTTTCATAATAGAAGCTGGAAGACCTGTGAAGTTTATCTTCAAAAGGTAACATTGGGATTCTCCCTATTCCAGAAAGAATCTAGCAGTCACTATTGCGGTGCAAGAGTGATTCGTACGAGCTACGCCAACACAAGGATAGGTTCCGGGAAGAACTATAAAACTCCCAACAGTCGACATCCTATGAGAAGGGAGGTTTGTCCTCACTCTAAGGAGCGACACCGGTTGAAGATTGGAGATCGAGTTGCTTGAAGGTGCACGCTGACCAGACGGAGGAGCTGCTCAACGTTAGAGATCAGGCCTGACCTTGTACTCATTCTTCTAGTGAAATTTTCAGTCAGAGGATCGAAGAGTTGACGTAGAACAATTGTTCGAACCACTATAAAAATCCTTGTGTCATTTACTGCTTTCCTATGCTATTTTGTTCGCTGGTTAAATCATTTGAAACTCAACACACCAAGTGTTGTAGTATAAACTGCAATAAATCTAACGATTACACAAGCTAAAACATTTAGATAAACACTTGCTAAGTCGAGACCTTAGCAGGACACGTGCAAGATAAACATTAATACTTCCGCTGCATATATCATAACTCTGATCGGGGACCAACAAGACAAGTGAAGGCTAGAAAATATGGTGGAATGTTGAACGCACTCAAGAATGCTGAAGAAATAACTCCAGCAGAATACAAAGATCTTAGCAAAGGCTGCTGGGATGCCAACCTCCATCAAACGCTTGACATCAATCTAGAGAAATATTGGAGTCGTAAATTAGAAGGATCCAGATCACAAGGAAACCTGACGAATCAGAGAATAGAACAATCATCAGACAAAACGGAGATTTCAAGTTTAAACAAAATGATTCGTTCTGACAAAGACGACCACAGATAGAAGCTACGCTAATCAGAGACAAGGAGACTTGAAGAGTCTCTGTCCACTGCAGAAAAATGAAGAACACAGATAGGCGAGCAATGCCTTTGAGTCTAACGGATAAGATTCAAACGGCTGTTTGAATCTTCACCTATAAATATGTGTCATCCTAAATTGATTCAAAGATTCGCAAAATTATAATCACGGAGAAAACTAGAGAAGATCTAAACATTCTCTACACTACGTGAACTCAACGGAGCTAGTACGTGATTGAAGCTTTTTCACAAAGCTATCATACTTGAAGCTTGAGACCTCTGAAGTCTAACTTCTAAGGTTGATATTGGGATTCTTTCTAATCCTAGAAAGAATCTAGCAGTCACCTTGTTGCGCAAGCATGATTCTTACGGGCATTGCCAACACAAGGATAGGTTTTGGGAAGAACTATAAAACTCCCAACAGTTAACGTCCAAGAAGAAGGGAGGTTTGTCCTCACTCTACAGAGCGACAAGGTGAAGATTGAAGACCGAGGTGCTTGAACGTGTGCGCCGACCAGACGGAGGAGCTGCTCAACGTTAGAGATCAGGCCTGACCACGTTAGAGATCAGGCCTGACCTTGTACTCAATCTTGTAGTGAATTTTCAGTCGGAGGACTGAAGAGTGGACGTAGAACAGTTGTTCGAACCATTATAAATCCTTGTGTCTCTTTTACTACCTTTATTTGTTATTTTGTGGTTGTGCATACTTGAAACTCAACACACCAAGTGTTGTAGTATAATATGCAATTAACTTAATGAATATTCGAGCTTAAACACATTTGATAAACACTTGCTAAGTCGAGACCTTAGCAAGATAAGTGCAAGATCGTATTAATACTTCCGCTGCATATAAAATCACTCTGATCGGGGACCAACACACTAACACGTGCAAAGAAAGGAAGATAAACAAACTTGAGTTATAGATTTTCAATCTTTCATTGTCCTATAAGCTACAACATATATCTCGCATGAACTCTGAGTCATGTAACCTCTCTAAAATGCCTAACATGCTTTCACTCTACTAGATCTTCCCCTTCTTATCAATCCTCATATGTCTATGCAAGATTTAATAATCAGGTTACCTAAAACAGAACAAGGGTTTCTCAACAAGCTTTAAGTTCTTTGTATGTCTACACAAGAATTAAGGTTGATTTCATATTCCTAGATCTCCTTTCGGTCTCCCTAGGTGAGATATTCTTTTCCACTGTCGTGCTCAAAGAATCAGATAAACCAAAACCATGAACAAACTCATATTTAAGCAAAATCAGCCATTAACACATATTCAAGATCAAATCAAGAATCTACAACCCATGTGCAAAATACTTAGTTCATATTTAAACTAAAAAGAAATTAAATAATAATGACTAAAATCTAACTATCATTCATTCTATCAACTAAAATCATAAAGTAGAGATGCAAGAAAACCAGCAGCAATGTGTCCAGCTACTGCTGCTCTTCTCCTTCCTCTATCCCACCGCAGCCTCCCAGATTTCCTCTCTCCAAAATGTGGCTTGTTGTTGAAGAATAATGGTTTTTTTTCTCTCTCTTTGATCTCAAAATATCTTCACTCTTTTTACTTCCAATGAATCTCCATCCTACAATGGCTCTCCATCCTGCCCTTTGACTCTGATGGCTCACAAAAGTTGACACATGTCCAACTTTTGAGATAGAATCTGAAAAAGTAAGTTGATTTTGTCTACAATGTAGACAATGATAAATACAACACAAAAACAACCTAAAATGAGTTAGAAACACTAAAAAGAACATAAAATACACTAATAAAATACTAAAATAATAACTCCTATAGGGAGTTATTAGCCTTCCATTAATTAATATCCTCTTGTTCAACCGAGAAAATCATTAATCATTGAACATTAATTCATGCTACCAGAAAATAAATGCATACTTTGATGGAATTATACCACAAACCGGAGTCCACATAATTTAACATAAACCCAAGGACCTCTGTGGATGCCTAAATAATTGTCATACATCAATTATTCTCTAATACGCTCCTATTTAATAATTTAAATTGCCATGCAGAGGTTTTTTGTATTATCCATCCTCCGTACAGTGTGCAATCTGCGAGTAGAGATAAAAACCTTTGAATCCTCGCACTCCACATTTAATCTTGAAGAATAAATATTATATCTCTTATTTTAATTCATACTTAAAATCTAACACACAGAGAAAAGGGAAGAAAAGAATCCTTCAGGTATGATCTTCTGATTTGTATCCCTTGCTCCTATTAGGATATTTGGTGAAGACTACTACCAGATTGCACAAAAGATAAATCCTTGATTTTTACTATCTGTGGCCGCCCTCTCTCTATCTTGCTCTCTAAATATTTCAGTTCTTGAACTGTTACTTTTGACACTATTATGAGTATAGAAGGGTATTTATAATAGGACTCAATCCTATTGTGCTTAGAGTTTTTCATGGGCCAGACCGCTGATCAGTATGCAGATAATAAAGTGGATCTTTAAATTAATTAATTCTCATGTTCAGCCTAGAACATATTTGATTAGTTAATTATTATTGATTCATGTCACTAGAGAATCAATACTAACCTACTCCTTTATTAACACGTTATAAGTAATGGGTTGCATAGGTTCGGTATCCATATTTAAGGTTACACGCATTAATTAATTAATTTTAGCATTTGATAAGCTCCAAAATCAATTAACATATTTTAATGTAACATAAAAGAATCAATCTTACTTTGGTCCTATCAATACATACCGCATATACCATCATATCTAGCAGCCAAGACAAGCTACCAATTACTGACTATGCAGAAGCCTAAACTAACAGTCTATCCTGGAACTATCTCAACTTTGATAACTATTTTATGTCCTGCAAGGTCAACCGATCCATACGATGTTCCGTGATCTACTACATACCGTATGATCTCTCTATCAGGGAGATAAGAGGATACCGTTGTTCGCGTTGTATGTTTGTAATCAAATAAGAGAATTTTAACATTGTATACAAGATATTAATGATTCTCAATATATCAAACAGAAGTGTTTAACGATATACTAATCATAATGTTTTGCGGTATACAAAAATCAACAGTCTTACCCATTCATTACCACATCATTAGAAATGATGATTGCAAGGACTTGATTAACCCACTTATTTAAGGTTACAGACATTTACTAATTAGTTTAGCATGTGACAATGACAACAATTAATTAATCTATTTTATTCCTAAATAGTATCACTCACCTCTTTTCACTTTTGCTTGAATCAGCAATTCAGCCTACAAGACATTATCATAAAGAATTTTGTGAGCTCGTCAGGGAATGTTACCATCCTTAAAATGGATATGGTTACCTATATGTGTCGTAAGCAAGACACACCCAAGTTATCATCACCAAAGATGCAGATATACGAGTACATTTAAGACTCCATTATAGCAAGTCGAAACGAGGTCAATTTGAATATGCTCTTTATACTTCAATAAGATTTTAAATCATTTCAATTATTTGAGATCTCGGCTCATTCATTTGTCAATTCGAATAGCACATCTCATTGTTGATTCTATCAATACATCAAGAATGCATCGGTATATCAAAGCAGCTAAAATTAGCTACTTGTGTATAACCTGATATACCGCAGCCTAAACTGAAAGTCTATTTCATAAACTGTCTCAACCATATTAACTGTTTTTATCTCGCTAAGTCGAACGATCCATACAATCTTCTGTAATCTCCTACACATCGTATAATCTCCCTATCAACTATATAATGGAATATAAATGTTCGCATCGTATGCTTGTTTATCAGATAGGAGTTTTCATTATAAATTCAAAATAATAATTACAAGTATATAAACGGACTGAATATATCAATTATAATACTTTTATATATACATCCTCAACAACCTCTTCGATGAGGTGGTACAGTCTTTTGCCCCTAATTTAGGTTGAATAACATGAATATTTTCTCCATTTGCTTGAATGCCATTAAATTACTTAAACGGTTGTTCCTTGCTTCGGTTCAAGTATGCAGGTTACGTTTTCGATGGTCGCATTAAAAACCTTATTTGAAAATCGAGGCCTGATATTATATTCTTGAAAAAATTGAATATCTATAATTTGCATTATATAGCATTTAAATTAAAAAATATTTTCCCACGTATCATGTAACGTCCAATAAACAATTCATTAAAATATACTAATTTGCTATGTGGAGCCAAAATATAGTAGTTAGTCAATACGGGTGATAAATTGATTGGCTAGCCTGCATACTTTTTTTTTTTGTAATCTTCTTCATTTGGAAGTCTGCATTTTGTCAATCTTAATATTTATAAATATGCATTTCCATGTTTTGACGTTTTACCTAATAATTGAATGGGACGGATTGCAATTCGATCTATCCAATGAAGTACCATTTGTCTCCTTTTTCGTGATTATATGAAACCTAATCCAATAAAACTAAAGTTTACTTAGTATCAGAACAACTGTTCTCTCTCAACATGGTTATGCACACACCCTCTCTCTCTCTTCCATTATTTGATTTGTTTCTAAGTTAAAATTTTTATCTTCAGATACTTAGGAATCTGGATTTTCTACTCCATTTTATTAGTTTGAGCTTTCATGATCTCCTTATTGATGATTGATGAAAATCGCAATGCTTTAGGCAAGTAAATGCTGCAGAGACAAGGATGTTATGGTTGCAGTTTACGCAGAGAAGCCACGAGAGAAATCCGGCCGCCGCCGCCACCATGACCTTCCCCATCATCAAAATGGTTCAAGAATTGACGGCGAAAGAAGAAGAGGGTACAACAGGAGAGCTGAGCTTCTTGAATATTCTAGGCATCTTCGGACACCTACTCAATCAATGGCTTCTCTATCCTCACGTCCATCATTTCACAACAAACAACACTCCCCAATTCAGGTGATCATCCTCTTCTTACCATTTTTAGGAATGACAAGAAAAACGATTATATTTATATTCAAATACATAAATTATTTAAGTGATAATATATATAAATAGCCACTTTGACTATGTATAAACCTTAAATAGCTATTATATGTAAACATCAAATATTAACAAAAAAATGTTAACTTCCATTAAACCCCCTATATTTATCTATGAAATCTTCTATTTCACTTTTCATGTTTCACTTCCTATTATACTTATGGAAATTATTATTTTATATTTAAGTTCATCCTACCCAATTAGAGTGTATAATATTGCGAATTGATAAATTTTATTTTTATAATTATTTTCTTCAAATAATTGGAATTATTTCAAAATTATTTTAATATAAATAAAAAATTAAATATATTGTTTGCAACTTGATAATTATTTAAATAATGTGTTTGCGATTTTATACATATATTCTAATGAAAAAAATGTTATTATATTTGAAAAATTGAGGGTATTTTCAAAAAATAGCTAATTATTGGCTTAAAATAGAATGAATAACAGTAGGGAAATAGGAAGATAAATTTGTCACTTCCAAAACAGGATTCTGTGGTGGAGCGGTAGAGAAAGATGAGATCTTCAATGTATGTATTTTTAAATTTTAAACAACTGTTAATAAATGAAAATATTTTTTTTGTTTGGAACAATGACAGAAATTTTTTATCATCATTGATATTGATTAATTTTTATCTATTTTTACAATTTTAATAAAAAATTTCAAAAATAGAATTGAAACTTTATATTTTGATTTTCTTTTTTACAATTTCTAAAATCTTTTTTTTTTTTGGCGGTGAGACATTAAGACTTATTCGATTTGTACTATTTTTTTAAAGCAAATTCAAAACATTGGAGTCAAACACTGGTCTAAATGGTGATCAAGGTTTAATTGAAGATAAATCTTATTGGAAAGAGTTAAGGTCAGAGATGCCAAATTTGTGAAAATTAATATTGTTATATTTACCATTGATTTATTTAGATCTAATGGATAAAATTTATTTTTTTCTCACATGATCTCTCTTCTATAAATATATATATATATATATATATAAATAAGTGTAATGAGGATCCACAAGAGAAAGTAGATCTTTAATTGATTTGTTGTCTTAAAACCCAGTAATTTGCTCAAAATTTATGTCCTTTTGTAGATATTCTATGTGTAAAGACATTTGAAGGAAACATGGCCCTCCATCTTTCCTCCATTCACTTATTTGAAATAATAAAAAAAATGATCTAATTTTATATAAAGTCGCATCATTGTAGGGTTTGGGCGTTGATGGAACCAGAAAGACAAAACATTTTGCTCCTCCAGATTGTTTTAAAAAATGGACCTATGTAGTGACAAAATTTCTTAAATCCATGATGACCATCAAAACAATTATGGTCAACGAGAAAAAGAATTACAAGAAAAGAGTTGTAAAAAGTCTCAAGGTAAAAGATCGGAGAACTTAATTTTTCCTATAGATCTCGATACTTAATAATTATTATTATTTTTTTGTGCAGAAAAAGGTGAGCTTCTTCTCAAACCTACTTGCATCCCAACACAAACGACGACACCGTTAGGAACAAGTTCTTGTCATTGAATAGATCAAGTTCAAGGATTTCATCTTAAGATGCTTCTTTTTAGACTGAAAATACATTCTTGACTTTATCCTTCAATTGAAAGATATAAGCTTCTGCAATTCAACATGATTTCACAATACACAACATAACAATTCATGTGCATGTCTAAAGTTTGTATTTATAGTGGAGAATCTTTTTTAGAGTATCTTTAACCCCTTTAATGGGGTATGTTATTCGTTTATGTGCTTTACTTAGTAAAATTATGGCTATAAAAATTGGCTGGCATTTGTCGGGTTGCGGACCAAAGCCTAGCACTTAAATGATAAAATTGGTACTTAATTTCGGCCTTGACGGTACTTAGAACTTAATTATATTTATATAGAACTTAATTATATTTATATAGAGAGAGGATTTAGTTCACATAATAAAATTTCTTAGACTAAAAAAAAAAAAAAATCTTATCGAATAAATGTATTGAAATGACAGTTGAGATTTGTAATTTTTTAGTTATATTTATTAATTTTGTCAAAAAATAGTTAATTAATAAAATTAAGGCTATTTTCGTCAATTTCTCCATGTGCAATTATTTAATTATTTTCGCTAATTTTTATATATGATAAATTATATTTTACTGCTTGATAAATAGTATTTTATTGTTTAATAAAAGTCTACCATATTTTTTTATATATTATTATCTCTCCTTAGTATCATATTTTCTAAAATCTTTACAAAACTTTAAATAATTATAACTCCATCAACTTAAATTATTTTTTTGTGTATTATATATTAAATTAAAGATAATTTTATTATCTTTCAAATGAAATCTATATTGCATATATTTAGATTAAGAAAAATACATCATGCACTGGTTGTATAAAAAAAATATGAAGCAATAAAAATTAATAAATCAAGCAATAAAACATAAAGAGTCAAACAATAAAAAATAAACAGATACATATTAGATCACTATAAGAAATTGATTTATTTTAGCAATCTACATTAAAAATATTAGTGATGGCTTAAACAAGCATTAACAATTATTTGTTTAAACACTAAAATATAATGTATCAAGCAATAAATAAAATAAATCAACTTAAAATGATATTGGCGATATTCGTTCATTCATCTAATATTGTAAGAATCGATCAACAAAATAGTATCTATTAAGCAATAGTATATGCAATACAAAGCAATAAGCAATAGTAAATGAAGGAATGTATTGTTCGGTGTTGATGTAGAAATCCCACCTTAAAAAATTGATATTTTGATGTGTCAAAACTGTGTACCAAAGTCTAGGCCTAAGAGTTATTACCTCATGTATTCCTTGTATGGGATGATTGAGTTGTAATAGTCTAGGAGAAGAGAACTGTCAAAAACTGTGGAACAATTTTTGAAGAAGAAGTTAACCTGACGAGAAAAACTGAGTAGAGTAACGAATGCGGAAAACTGTACAGACAGTATTCCAACTGTCAAGGATTGTTGTATCAAGAAAAACTGTGGATACAGTTTTCATAAAAGAAACTATTGAGAGGCGCTCACAGTTTCTGATCAGGACAGTTTCACGTCAAAGGAATAAATGAAGAGCAAAGATGCCGATCAGTCATAAAAGAACATTAAAGAAATCAAAGGAAACACTCAGTTGTGACTGGTGTACAACGTTGTTCGGCGTTTGACACATCAAGTACAAACTGCCCTACAAAAAGGACGGTAGTGGTTCAGAAAAGGCAGAGGAGCAGGTCTACTTTTTAGAGAATGATTGACTCTGATTGGACATCCTTCAAAATGTCTCTACCCGCTAGTTTCAAATCTCCAACTATAAATAGCAGGAGATTCAGAGACAAACATGCCACTTCGAACACATTAAAAGCTTGTCGTTACTCTGCCAAATTGAAAACTCTAACACATTGAAAGCTCTCAACCGAACGACATTATTTTTGTGGTTCATTTATTGAACACGAGGTATTATTGCTTAAGGAATCTTTTGAGATTCACCGTGTGACCTAGTGTGCAAGAGGATTAAGTCCCTTGACTTAGTCTACTTTCTTGGTGTTCCTACTTTCTAAGTGAGAACACAACAGCCTTCCTTTCTGAGGAAAAGAAGGTTATCACGGGCAACTGCCAACCAGCTTACGTTCTGGGAAGAACTGAACCATCCACCCACCGGAGAAGGGGAAGGGGAGC
Organism: Plectranthus barbatus; assembly: GCA_026898455.1. Lineage (NCBI taxonomy): Eukaryota > Viridiplantae > Streptophyta > Magnoliopsida > Lamiales > Lamiaceae > Plectranthus > Plectranthus barbatus. Next base: position 95,809 of record JAPKLW010000300.1, read on the forward strand.
TTTGTCCTAAATCGATTTCCGACGACTTCCAGTTCTGAGGAGACTTCGAGGAGGTACCTGGCTTCGAGGAACTGAAGAAGGAGTGAAGAACAACAGCCTGGGCGAGTGATCTATTCTGCTGTGGACGGTGGTCTCTACAGCATTTGGCTATAGATCGTGAGGATCTTATCTTCATTACTTAGTGAATTACCGGATCAAGTTCGAAGAATGGACGTAGGACTTAAGGCCTTGAACCACTATAAATATCCTGTGTCATTTAAAGTTTACATACTTACTTACGCACGTTACAGTTTACATTTGTGTTTTGAAACCTTCAATACTTGTCTGAAAAGTGTTGAAGTGTATAACTATTGATTGCTCATATCTGTAAATTGATAATCTAATCTGGTGGCTATTAAAAACTGTTACGTAAAAACTGTGTGAGTTAAATCTAAACTGCCTGCAATTTAAGAGTGCAATTAACTGTCTAATTACTTCCGCTGCACATCATACGCACTCTGATTTGGGACCAACAAATGGTATCAGAGCGAGGTTAGTCTTTCTAGACTGTCCTATTTTGAGTCGCTTAAGACCGGATCTGTACTTCCTTGCATTTTTAATTGTTTGTTAAGTGTGATTAGCGAGCAGGTTATCATAAGATAATGATGAATTTCCCAAGCCTTCCCAAGTACAACCCGGAGAAGTTCGAAGTATGGAAGAAGAGGTGTCTCGTTCAATTGAGAGCTCAACATCCAGAGATGGATGATGTCTTAGAGAATGGACCCCTGAAGATTCTGAAGCCCAAAATCCAGCTCGCAGGAATAGATGGACCAGGTGGTGTCGAAATGATAGATAAACCACTGGAAGAATGGACACTCAATGACATGAAATGCCATCAGCTGGATCCCATTGCTCAAGAAATGATCATGCAATCTCTCCTTGAATCTCTTATGGATGAAGCCATACAGAACAACAATGCTAAAGAATTATGGGACTGGATCAACGAGCTTACCATTGAAACAGAAGCCATGAGACGTAACAAGAAACAAATATGCATTGACAAATATGAATCCTTCCAGATGCTGCCTGGCAAAATGATCAAATCGATGGAAGCAAGGTTCAACGCCATTGTTGGCAAAATGAAGAATCTTGGAAGAGAGGAAAAGGTGGCTGACATGAACGCAAAAATTCTTTCAAGACTGCCAAAGGAAGACTGGTTTGTAAAAACCACCAGTTTAAAGACAATGGACAATGGATCTCTCGAAGATGTAAACAAAAAAATTGTTTGCCGAACTTCAAGCCCATGAATGGGATATTCAGATGGTGAACAGGAATAAAGCTATTAGAACTCCAAATTCAACAACTGATGGTGACCAGCATTCTTCGTAAAGTGAGACTTCCAAAGGTAACCAAAGAGGCCAGTTCACTTCGAGAAAATCGCCTATCAATCCTCACCAGCAAAGGACGCCTCCACCTCGATTACAAAGAAGGAAACTGAACTGTCAGTTACCAAACTGGAGGAACAAATGAGGAATCTGGCTGTACTTCTCAAATAGGCCAAAGGAAAAGCAAAGGATACTCAGTCCAGCGAGCAAAGATTCACAAAGAGAGAGCCATGCACATGCGATGAATGCAACTCTCCAAACCATCTGACGTACGAATGTCCTCTGGTCTCTCAACTGAAGAAGATGTTTGAAAGGAGAGCATCTAAAGCTGTGGCCCAAGCAATGCTCACAAGAACTGAAGTGTCAAACGTACCAGACCATGATGATGGGTGCTACACGTCTGAGGACGAGAATGATGAGGAAACACTTCTTGCTTTTATGGCAGAAATAGTGGTAACGACCCATCTACCCTCAGCACTTGCATCTACATGCTTTGAAGAAAACTCTGAATTTAGTCGTTCAAATTTAGAAGACGTTTTGCTTAAAAATATTATTAAAGAAGTAGAAAATTTTCATGAGATTAAAGATGAATTAGTTAATGAAAATGCCTCACTGAAATTAGAAATTTTAGTTTTGACCAATGAAATCAAAAGAACGAGGTTAATCATTGAGGAACTAGAAAAATTCAAGGAAGAACATTCAAAACTCCTTAAAGATTTTGAAAGTATTTCAAAAGAATGTGATTCGTTGAAGAAAACCGAACCCGTCAAATGCGAATGTACTTTTAAAAAGAGTTTAAGGAAATTAGATGAAATTCTGAGTGTTCAAAAACAATCATTTGATAAACGTGGAATTGGATTTTTAGAACATCAAAATGGAACATCCATGAGCACACATGCATCCACTTCTGGGACTAAGAGAACACTTTTGCGCTCTGTCAAAGCCAATCTTAGTCCAAATCATATGTTGGAGAAAGGAAATGTCAATCACAAAGAACCAGTAAAGCAAAGTGTCAAGACCAAATGTTGGTCCAAAGACTGACCCTAAACTGGCACCTCGACAGTATGATAACACAGTTCGTAAACTATCTAAACCAACTGTCGAGAGGAGAAATGACTTTTCTACAAAAGTGGACAAGCGTAGTGTTTCATATGCAAGTAATCCAGTTTTACCAACAAGAACAACTTCGACAACCGGATAGAAATCCGAGAAGTTATGATAGACCATAGTTCTATTATAATAGTCATCCGAATAGGGGAACATCTATTTGAGGCCTGAGTCGAGATAGTTTTAGTCTCTAAAGACTATGATTGCTACTCACCCGAGAATAGTTTCTCAAGACTCCTTCCAGAACAATCGTTTCAGGAAGAGTTCACACACCACAACCTTTCATAACAAGCATTCAAACAGCTTACATTACTTTAGAAGAAGGGTTGATCATTCATCAAAGAATCATCTGGTTTCACAAATTGTAAAAGTGAAACAAGTCTGGATACCAAAAGGATGGATCCAGAAAACTGACTTTGTAGGACCCGAAAGGATACGGGGACCTAAATAATTTTTCTGTCTTGCAGGGACCGAGTTCTCAAAAGAAAGAAAAATCATGGATACTGGACAGCGGATGCTCGGCACACATGACAGGAGAAAAGGATTTATTCAAGAATCTAGTGAAGTTCAAAGGAGCATCAGTCACTTTTGGGAACAAGGCCAAGGGTCATGTGATTGGAAAAGGATGCGTGGAGCACAATGGAATCATTATTCAGAATGTGTCCTTAGTCACCAATCTAAAACACAATCTTCTAAGTATAAGCCAACTGAGTGAGAATGGCTATATTGTCAGTTTTGAAGAATCAGAATGCCACATCATAAACAAGGTGACTCACAAGACCATAATCAGAGGAATCAGGAAAGGAGGTCTGTACATTGTTGATTGGTCCAGTGGAGAAAGGGGAACCTGCCTCCTAGTGGACAGTTTCTCAGAAGGAGTAAATCGGTTGTGGCACAAAAGAATGAGACATTTGAACTTCAACTCAATCAGAAATTTGGCGAAACATAATTTAGTTGAAGGATTGCCACAGAAGAAGTTCCAGGAAGGAGGAGTTTGTAAAGCTTGTCAGCTTGGGAAGCAGACAAGAGCCTCCTTCAAGAACAGGCCAGTTACAGCTAGCACAGAATGGATCTTGGAACTGCTCCACATGGATTTGTTTGGTCTAGTCACTCCACCTACTATTGGAAAAAGGAAGTATACATTAGTGGTATTTGATGACTACTCAAGATATACGTGGGCGGTGTTTCTCAAATCCAAAGATGAAGTCAAAACTCAGCTGCCAGAACTGATTACCCGTCTTTTTACCACTTGAGCATAGGATAGGCCCTTGGCAAATGCATCAGCAATATCATTTTGGCCAATCTCAACCATGTAAAGAGCATCACCAAACTTATCATAACCTATCAAACCATTGACACCTAAAGTTGCAAGAACTTTAAGTCACTCCATGGTGCATCACATTCTTACTATTAAACAGAAATGAAGCTTATATATGGAACAATGTGAACGGAGAATGACTGTATGAGAATATCGGTGCTTATGCATTTTCATATACCCTGCCATAGTAACTTAGGCTTCCTGGAGCATATGTAATTCTACAATATTAAAATTGTATTCCAGCAATCTAGTTTGTTAGTGGCCAGATAGAGACTATAGGATAGCTAGCAAGAAGAGTGTGGATGAAAAACGGTTTGCTTTGTAACTAATTAGCCATTTAATCCAACCAAGTGGAATACTTGCGGCCACCAATTTTATCAATCACAAAAGTACCTATACTAGCAAGTTCTGCCGAGCGATCCTTAAAATGCTTGAACTGCATGACCTGAATATTCAATGCAAATGGCAAGTATTTGGGTAATGTGGAGGATCCTGCAATGGCAAAGTTTGCCCCATCAGTAAAGCTGGAACCCAGAGAATCCAGATACGGGCTAAGGAGACTTGCATTTAGACTTTGACCTGCAAAATGAATAAAGTATTTTCTGCTCAATGACATACATTCGGCAACCAATGTTCCACTACACTACACAACATATGGGAAGGGAAATAATTACAATCTTCTTGCAGAATTGATATGAGCATAGTAACTGCAGCAAATGGCATGAGGTTATTTTCAATCTCAATCATCAGACAGTAATTAATTAATTAGAGCAAGTTGGTTGTGGCCTGTGGCCAGCCACGCGACGCATGCAGCAGACTCAGAGTGGGTACCAGCTCGCCATACATACACAACTTTACTCAAAATTAAAAAACAGTCACCATTCAAAAATTGATCGGATAAAAATTAAGCTCCAGAACAGATCCATAAATTTGAAACTAACGATCCAAAGCTACTCTAGTCTGCAGGACACTTCAAGAACTGGGTCTGGAAAATCATGAGATCAAGGATGTCAATGAGGAACTAGAACTGATCTTGATCATAATCAAACAATTTCTCTGACTAGATCTATGAATGATATTTCCGAGACTCCAGTAGCCTCGACTGAACCCCAAGCAGTCGAGAGGGCCAATGATGCCAATGTCATTGATGAGGCCTTAAAGTTCATTAACATCGAAGACCATAATGAAAAGAAGCCCCCTGAAATAAATGCAACGGTTTCTGAAGCGGAGCAAGCTGATACCAAAGAGGTCAACCTTGAGATCGCAGAAGAAGCAGCCACAACTTAAGAGAAAGTTACAGATCAGAATCCAGATGCTTATCAGAATGATGTTCCTGAGCAAGGAGATGAAACAGCTTCTGAACAAGGAGATAGAACAGTTCTAGAACAAAGAGGCAAAGCAGTTCCAGAACTGAGAGGTGAACCTTCTCATGAGGAACGTCATGAAACTTCTGAAAATCCAGCTGCTCCTGTTAAAGCCGCACCTGTGAAGAAGCCTAGTTGGTTAAAAGATCATCCCACTGAAGCCATCTTGGATGATATTGGAAATCCTGCTCGAACCAGACAAGGCACTACATTAATGTCTTGCTTCTTATCCTATATTGAAAATATGAAGATTTCTGAAGCTCTTCAATCAACAGATTGGATAAATGTGATGCAGGGAGAACTAAATGAGTTCACTCGCAACAATGTGTGGTATCTAGTGGATCGACCTACACATCAGTCTGTGATTGGTACCAAATGGGTCTTCAAGAATAAAAGAGACGAGACCAGTACAATCGTTCAAAACAAAGCAAGACTGGTTGCTAAGGGATATGCGCAATGTGAAGGGATAGACTTTGATGAAACATTTGCACCGGTTGCTAAACTTGAAGCTATTTGTCTATTCTTGGCATGCGCAGCATATTATAACTTCACAGTTCTTCAAATGGACGTGAAGAGTGCCTTCCTTAATGGCAAATTAAAGGAAGAGGTCTACGTCGAACAGCCCCCAGATTTCGAGCAACGAAACCAAGTCTACAAACTAAGGAAAGCTTTGTATAGATTGAAGCAAGCACCTAGAGCATGGTATGAAACTCTCTCTCAGTTTCTGCTCAAGAATGGATTTGAAAAAAGGTGCTATCGACCGCACTTTGTTCAAGATAAAGGATGGAGAGGACATCCTGCTTGTTCAGATCTATGTGGACGACATCATCTTCGGAAGAAAAAACACTAAGTTATGTGAAAATTTTGCCCAGTTGATGCAGAATAAATTTCAAATGAGTATGATGGGCAAGATGACATATTTTCTTAGTCTACAAGTTGATCAGTTTGACGAAGGGATTTTTATTAGTCAGAAGAAGTATACTCAAGATTTAATCAACAAGTTTTGTCCAGAGAAGACGAAGTCTCTAAGGATTCCTATGAGCACCAGTTCTCAGATCACTCTCGATGAAGAAGGAGAACCTATTGATCCAACTGCTTATAGAGGAATTATTGGGTCTCTACTTTATCTAACTGCCAGTAGACCCAATATATCTTATGCTGTGGGAGTATGTGCAAGATTCCAGGCGAATTCGAAGAAGTCTCACATGGAAGCAGCTAAGAGAATTGTGAGATACCTTAAGTAGACTGAATCTTTAGGTATCTGGTATCCCAAATCTGATGGAATCATGCTAAATGGTTTCTCTGATTCAGATTTTGGAGGCTGCGGAATTGACAGAAAGAGCACAAGTGGAACCTGTCAGTTTTTAGGTCATAAACTGATTAGCTAGTTCAGCAAGAAGCAACATTTCGTGGCTACGTCAATTACTGAAGCTGAATATGTAGCAGTAGCCAACTATTGTGGTCAAGTGCTATGGATAAAGCAGCAGCTCAAAGATTATGGAATAGATACTGGGTTTGTTCCTATTTACTGTGACAACAACATTGCAGTTTCTATTTCGAAGAATCCAGTTCTACACTCCAGGACAAAGCACATTGATATTCGTCATCATTTCATTCAAGATCATGTTGAAAAGGAGGATGTCTCGGTGGAGTACATTAGAATTGAGGACCAGTTAGCGGATATCTTCACCAAACCGCTACCTGAGACTCGATTTAAAGAGCTATGCATCAAACTAGGTCTTCTAGAGTTTGATTAAATCTCAAGAGAAGGAGATGCACAATGATCAATTGTGTAACAGTATTGTTTAATATTTAAGTCATACGCATGAAGATAAGGCAAAAGAGTTCATTCGTTGATATGAAAATGAGGGGACTATTCACCCTTACATCAAGACAAAAGACTCAAAAGAAATAGTTACAAATTCAGTAAAGTATGTTTGACAATCAAGGGATTAGTGCCCAATTGATTGGACGAGAGGGGTAGTAATCAGATCCTACTAGATTTGAAGGACCGCCTTGGAGATAAGGGATCCTCCTCTCAAGGAGCCACCTTAACTGCATGCCATAAAGGACAGTGGCTTCCGGCAGATTTTGAAGGGCCCTCTTCAAGCGATCAAAGATGAATCTTACCCAGTCGACCTCACATTGATCCTCAGACGCCATCATAGCTTTCCAGACTGGTGGTGTGAAGTTAGTTACCTGGAGGGGATTACAGACTACCATCTAGTTAATCACATGAAAGGACAACTTGTAGGTCGGATTGAGGTATCCACATGGGGCAGTCGGATGGAAGCTGATGTTTCCTGCTGTCAAGTCCTGCCAAATTGACCACTAAAGTGCAGTCTTTTCGTTTCGGTATTGCATAACATGAGTTCTTTAGCCATTTTGAAGTAATCCGAACTCTGCTGCAACGTAGTCAACAGACCAACGGAATTCCCTTCCATTGAGATTACAAAAAATCTCATCATCTGAAACTGTGGAATAGTAAGCACATATCCTAAGTAACTATTCATGAAAGCAATGGGGCTCGATGGTCACAAATCGTGCCAGTCCATTAGCCCTTAAGTTACCTATCAATCCTTGATAGATGCATGGAGTTCGCCAAGTATGCGCCTGAAATCCTATCCTATCCAGAATTTTGTTTCTTTGGATGGAGATTCTTCCAATCTCCATCACAACATCTGATATAGTGGCAGCAGAAGGAGAAGAAGGAGGAGAATTCATATTTGTTTTTGGAAAGACCTCAAGACTATTTTGAGCGAAAGGTTATCAGATGAGTGATATATTAGTAGTTGGCGCAGAAGAGTATTTATAGATGATCTAACTTGACGTTCTAGAAGGATACTAAGTCATCTCAAAGACACGACTCTTCATGACTCAAAATCCAAAGCAGATAAGTCTCCATTTAATGTCCAGCAACTACGACTAGCCATCCAGGACCGGACGTGTGACTATTGAAGGGATTCGTGAACTAAATCACGAAGTCAGTTAGCCAAGATCGTTAATTGGATATCAAAATAAATTGCTATGCCTATGATTATTCCTAGCATGCTCCTATTGATTATGCATAAGGGGGTTTATGCGGAATACCTGGATTGTAGAAACATGAAGAACGAGTGCGCAGAGATTTGATCTTGATCTCTTTTCCCACGCACAAAGATTAATTCCTAACAGATAAAAGAAATTAAATCTATGAAAATTAATAGATAATTTTCAAAAAACAAGAGGGAGAGAAGAAAGAAGACGATCCTCCTGATCTGATCTTCTGATCTTTATCCCAACTCCAATCCGAATATTTGGTGAAGATTCCCTTTGGATTCTTTGCCCGATTGAGAAGCAGAATTTCCTCCTCGTTTCTCAGATTTAGTCGATCACCACAGCTCCCAAAATACTGGTTTGTTGTGCTGCAACATATGATCTTATGGTGTGTTGTGATCTGAGAAACTGAGGCTTATTTATAGGAAAATACTGGACTTCTAGTGGGCCTGAGTTTTCATGATGCAGACCAAGGACCAGAATGCAAATAGCAAATAAGGCATATCAATTGATTAATTCCCATATTCAACCCAGAATATAATTAATTAATTAATATTGATTCTTTCCACCAGAGAATCAATATTGTCCTACCTATTTGCTACCACATTTTGAGGTACGGGTTGCATGGGCTCGGTTTATCCCCACATTTAAGGTTACAGACATTCGTTAATTAATTTAAGCTCTGACAAGCTATTTAATTAATTAACATATTATATTCCTGAGTCAATCCACTCAAACCTTTTCACTTATGCTTGAACTTAATCAGCCTGCAGGACTTTAGCATAACGAACCTTTTGAGCTGCTCAGGGAATGTCACCATCCTATACTGGATGTGGTTACCTAGTTCCAGTACCAGACAGTCATACACAGAATGCTATCACCCAAGATACAGATATACAGGCTTAACTAGAGTCTTTCAGTGCAACTCAAAGTGATACACAATCTAAATATACTTATGTACCTTCATTTAGGTTTAGGATCTCATCAAGCCATAGAGATCTAGATTCTTTTAATGTCAGATAGAAAAATCGATCTCAACTTAGGTCCTTATCAATGCGTGCCCCACACCAGCATACCAAGCCACCTAAGATAAGATGATTATTACTGCGTATGCTGCAGCCTACACTGACAGTTTATCCTGGAACTGTCTCAGCTGTGATAACTATTTATATCTCTCTAGGTCAAACGATCCATACGATCTTCCGTGATCTACTAGACACCATATGATCTCCCTAGGGACGAGATCAGAGGATAATTGCGTTTGCGACACATGTTTGTTAATTCAGACAGGAGATGAACATACAACATTTATGATTCCCAGTATATTAACCAATCGACCTTGTACATAATATACCAATCATAATGCTTTCAGTATATATAATCCATCAGCTATTAGGTCTGAAGGCTAAGGGATCAGAGTCTGAAAATGGTTAGACCATAAGAGTACGGTTCTTAGACTTAGCATTAAATCATAAGGAAAGTTACACAAACGTGCAAGAGACTCCAAGGATAAAGAGAAACATGAGCTGTCAAAGAACTGAGTGATGTATATAGTTCAGACAGTTTCTCTTATGATGGTAATGTGATTTCGAATGCTTGGAGAAGGAAAGGAGATTTCATTGACTGATGAGTCGTAAATATTACATTTTTGAAATCTAAAGAAGGGGGACAGCTCACCCCTAACTTACAAAAAGGGGAAATTACAAAAGAAGAACTTTAACAAAGGGCAGAGGAGATCAACCGATGGTAAAACGTCGTGGCTGATAGAAGTCGGAATCCACGATGTTGGACCAACCACCTCGAGTGAACTCCAGAAACTGTCACTCCAAAAGCCAGCTCAGTTGCATCCCATAAGGAACAGGGAGCGCTGGTAAATTTTTGAAGGTGTATCTCACTCGATCAAAGACGAAGGAGGCCCATTCAACTTCAGCTTCATCAACGAAGGCCATCATCGCCTTCCACACCGGCGGGGAGAAGTCTGTAACCCTTGAAGGGTTTCCAACAATTATCTGATTAATAATATCAAAAATCACGCGATATCGAGGCGACAAGTGCCTCGAATAAATTGTTGGATAAAAGACTGTGGTGCCATCACTCCAAGTTTGCCATGCACACCACTCCGGTGTTTTCTCATCCTTCAGATAGTCCATCACGGGGGTTCTACCATAAGGCAGCCCGAAACTGAGGGAGAAGGACTCCGGAGACCAGCATATCTACTGACCATGGAAATCGTCGTGTATCTCATAACCCTATGCCACATAACATTCGTTGGTAATGACCTTTAACATGTCTTCATGAAATTTGATAGGCTTTTGGATTACAAAGGACTCAAGTTGATTTGCCCTCAGATTGCTCATAACAGAGTTATGAAGAAAAGGATTCTCCCAATGCTCTACTACCCACCCAATCGAATTCAGGATCTTACCCCGCATTATTTCGATATCAGCAAGGATAGCCATTTTTATCAGAGAGAAGCTACGTCTGGGATATTACGGAAAGATAAGTGTCGTGCACTTCTTTGCTAGCAAGGAGAAGCATTTTATAGACAACATGTCTGCCATGAACCAGCGCATGCGACGACTCATAAATACCGACACGACGATTCACAAACAGGTTCAAGATTTGAGACGACAGTATTAAATGTCTGACAAGTGCATGATTCAATCGCTCATGGACACGTGGGCGGGCAGACTGACGAGTACAAAAATTAGTAAAAGGTCATGATTCAGCAAATACGACCCCTCAGAATCCTATACAAGGATGTGCGAAACTAAGCTATAACAAAAATGTCCTAACAGTTTTCATAAATCTCCAGTTTTTCCTTCTTACAACAGTTGGAAACTGTCACAACAGTTTGCCAAGACAAGATCAGAAGGAAAACTGTCCCAATTCTCAAGAGCGGGATTTGAAATTTTAAGAAGCAGTCAACTGAAAGAAACACTTATGAAGAGCGGTGTCATGGCGTATTAGACAGTGAAACGTCGCCACACCCATGCACTATGCGCACGCCGTGATAGAATAGGAACAAACGCCCCTACATCAGCCTTCATCACAGCCGAATATCACAGAAAGTGATAAGATCATCTCAACTGTGGATCTCGCAGGCTCAAAACCTTGATTAAACCTTAGCGATCATTCATAATCCATAGTTGATCTCTGAATCCCTCCTTCTCAAATTCGGGGTGCCCCCAAAATCTTGAAGTTTTATACCACTCACTTCTTTTGAGATACCATGGGCAAGAGAAAGATTACATCTGGCGATGGTCTGAGCGCATCAGAAAACACAAGGAAAAACACAACAACAAAGGAAATCTATCACAAGGAATTAAAGTGTCGATCAACCAATGCAGTCGATGCCGTCCACCTCTCCAAAAAGGATATCCGAGTAAGTCAAATTTTCAAGGAAAAGATTCTGAATCTAAAAGAATCGATTATCTATGTTCCGATGAGACGTTTTATGAGAAACTACACAAAGAAAAGCTAATATAGTTTCTGGGCTTACACCCTCACAAGTTCAAGCCTCACCGCGTTGCTGAATTTTATGAGAATGTCATTGTTGACAAGGACGGAAAATTCTTGAGAACAAGGGTCAACAAAATTCCGATGCGTATTGATGCCAATATTATTGCAAACTTTTTCCATCTACCAAACACTGGTGAACGCATCGTCAGTTACCTAAAGAGTGATGATGGGGCACAACAGTGGCATTGGAAGGTCTGGAAGAAGCCAGAGCAGAAAGACAAGTTTCATCTACCGACCAAGGTTTCAGAATTAAAGCCCTTCTACAAGACTCTAAGTGACATAGCACTTAGGATGATCTACTGCGGTGCAGGATCCTTCTTGGAACTAAGCCAACCAAAGTACGATGTTATGATGGTATTAGATGATGGTCCAGGAGGGAACTGGGTGGAATTTATTTTTGGTCGTATTCTTGAGCATGCTAGGAAGAATGAGACCATTTCGGAAACCAATAAATTCAAGTCCGGTGTTGGTTTCGGACTGAAAATCAGTTACCTAATAGAGAAACTGATAGGTCTTAGGGAAGAAGGGGAATACCTAGTACTAACTAATTTTCTACCACAGAATGATAAATTTATGACAAAGCAGAAGAAAGGGTTGTTGATGATAATGGTGGAGATGATGATGATAGCAATGGAAATTGATATGTGTGTAAAATGACTTATATTTTGATGTGTGAGCGTGCATGTTTGCGTTCATTTTACCCTCATATCATATGTTTTTGTTGTTCTTTTGTCGTGTTTTCGTGTTTTTGTGTTTTGAATGTTGTAGGACATGTTTTGAGCATAAATCAGCACTTTAGAGTGAGTTTTGGAGGTAAATCGCCCGAGCCGAAGGTTAAAAGGAAGTTGGATCGACCGAGCGGAGCAAAGGAAGGAAGAAACCTAATTTTAGAGGGATTTCTCGGCCGAGCCAAGGCAGGCTCGACCGAGCCATTGGAACAGAGGCTTGGCTCGGCCGACCCTGCAGTGCTCGACATAGCCTGTACTTCAGAGGGTCCGCTTGGTTGAGCCAAGCCTGGCTCGGCCGAGCCATTACGGGATAGCAGTTTTTCTCTGCGCTCAGGTGAGCCAATTTCGGCCCGGGCGATCTGAGGCCCTGGGAGCTCGTCTATAAAAGGGGGATCTTTGCATTTTAAAAGAACTTTTGGTCAGATTTCAAATAACCGTCACGAGAGTTCTCTCTAGATTCATCTCCAAACCATTCCCCATCCACATTTAAGGAGATTCAAGCCAAATTCTTCCAACTTGGTGAAGATCTAGGAAGGAAGGAAGGTAGATTGAGTCCAAGGAAGGCAATCAAAGAAGATCATACTTAGACCTTGCTATTTTGTAATGGATTCTCTCATTTCTCTTATTAATTTGTGCTCAATTCAAGGTATGAAGAACTAAATTCATATGTGAGTGTTGTAGAATGGATATTGTCATGAGTTGATATCAAACTTGCTTGTTTACTTTCCTTTGAGGGATTGAATTGCACTTGAGCTTGTTCCTTATCTCTTAGGTGTAGGTAATAGCCAGCTTTCGAGGTAGTTGATGTGAACGCTGTAGCCAACACGCGGGCGGAATTGTCATGAAAAGTGTATATTCTTACGATTTTAGTTCCAATCCCTATGCGGGGCTAGGTCGTAGGGCGATAATTGACGGTCGATTGGGAGTGATCTAGGGGTTAATAACGTAGCTGTTTGTAATTCCTAGTGTCATCTACCGTTAGCTCACCGTAGTAAGGGGCTAGCAAATGTAGGGTCGATTGCTCAACCTCCTAGGGATTAAACTTGGTTTACAACATAGTTTGATTCAACTTGGAACAATAGAAATTCAATCAACACTCACTATATTCTTATTGTTGAACTTGAGATTTTGATCTACCTAAACAAGTTACTCAATTGTTTTGGCTTGAGAAGTTTAATTACACATGTTTGGTTATTGCTTTGTTACTTGTATGCTTAGTTTATATTCTATTTGCCTAGTTAAACAATTACCAACGACTATTATTTGCCTAGCTATTTGAATCTTCAAACAAGTAAATGGTTTTCACTTGAGCGAATTGAAAAGGACTCGGATTGATAAAATTTAACGTGAAGATAGTGTTGTATTTCACCATCATCACGTTTTTGGCGCCGTTGCCGGGAATCTTCTAGTAGGTTTTGTGAAATTATTGAAAGTTTGAAGAAGTGTATGCAAGGTGTTTGAGGAAATGCTTGTGTGAATATTGTTACTAACATTTGTTTGCTTATTGTTCTAGTTTGTTTAGTTGAATTGTTTTGTTTTGTAATTGGTTTTGTTGATTTTTCCTAGGTAGTTTATGATCACTCGATCAAAGGCTAGGGAGCTTGAGGCAAGGAAAATTCAAGAAAGGAGAGGAAATATTGAGATCAATTTTGATATGGCTAACCATGGAGAGGACACGGTTAGGATTGAAGAGTTAGAGAGACAGCTCGAGTTGATGAAAGCTATGTTTAATGAGAGGAATGGTCCTTGGAGACCACTTCAAAATCTTTTTCGACCTCAAGGGGAACTGATAACGGGAGGTTTTTGGTTAGGAGTAAATGCCACGCAATTTGAGATAAAGCCACAGTTGGTCCAAATGATTCAAAACAACCAATTTGGGGGACACGTAACCGAGGATCCAAATGTTCATATATCTCAATTCTTGGAGATTACGGATACTATAAAGATCAATCAAGTTCCCCAAGATCAAATACGGCTGCGGTTATTCTCCTTTTCCTTGAGGGATGGAGCGAGAAATGTAACGCCCCCAACTGACCTTCCCAATTTGAGGTCGCGTTACATTGATGTTTCAGGTTTTATCAAAGACTTCTTTGCTCAAATAAATAAACAAGCGGAGAATTTAGTAACAAAAGAGATTCAGAAATAAAGTAAAACATACTTCGAGTCATGAGTTTAGGTTTAAACATTTAAACAGTATAAAGATTAGGGAAGGAAAGATCAGAGAGTGTAGCAGCGTGTGTGATGCGTGGCGGAGATATGCATATGAAGATGCATATCTCAGGATCTGTAAGTTTACAAAAGAAGCTGCTCTGTTAACACCCCCGCTCGCCATCCATGCTGCTCAACCTACGTATTTTAGAAATAATACGAGGGGCTGAGTACTAGTGTACCCAATGAGAAACATGCCCGAAAACATACATTATATAAGAGACATGCTATGCAACTCACACAGATAGACACGGGGTTTTGTTGAAAAGAACCGTGATATCTAAAGCATTTTATTTTATGCGCATCTAAGTATGTTATTATATCTGTTATCATAGTTGTAACTGGAAGCTGACCCACTTCCAAGTTACGATGATTAGTTAGGAATGATTCAACATTCAACTTACTATCATCTAAGTGCACTAATCTCGGTACATTCTTCGAGATCCGATCGCATTCAATCATTCACTTTCTCACAGACTTACGGTCCCATCACTTCACCCAAACTTGCATACCAAGGTATCAAACCTTCACGATTAATAAGAGTAGCGCATGTACTAACATTACATGGTTCTTGTCTTATCAATAACTCTCTGTTATTAGCTTTCAACAGAGGACAGATATAATAGCACAAAAAACATGCATAACAGTTCTCAATTTAATACAAAGCAGTTTACACGTTTTGGAAATGAAAACACACGTTTGTTTTTTTATACTGAAATAGTTTCCCACCTGAGAATTGGCTTATAGGCTAGATGCTTCTGGCTAGTGTGAGCTGACTGACCCTCGCTTTTAATTCCCTACAATCAATTAAGGTTCTCAAGTCAGAACGGATGATCTAGGACAATAATAATTGAATCGTAACTAATCGAGACTTAGAAGGATTAGGACTGAATAACATGTAGATTTACTCTTCTCTTCATGCCTCTGTGTCGACCGACAGGGTTCTGTGTCGGTCGACACACCCTTGGTCGACACACCCTTCTCGGTCGATAGACTTTCTGTCGACATATCCTATGTCGACCCATCATTTCGATCATCACAACTTATGTCGATCGACATACCTTCTATCGACTTCCTTGTCGATCGACAGAATCAGCTCGATATTCTCCTCTCGATCGACCTTCCTGTCGAGCAGTTCTGTCGATTGACATAACCTCTGTTGATCGACACGAGCATTACGTGCCCCTCTCTCGATCAAGGCTTCTGTGTCGGTCGACATACTTTTGTGTCGATCGACACAGATCGTCATCTTCGCGAGCTTCGCCGGAAAACCTGCAACTGTGACGAAAATACACTTCTACACCTCTGATGATACATGCAATAACATTTCTAAGGTCCCTAAGCTTCCTAGATCTCGATTCTAGCCTCAAAATATTGATTAAAAGCAACAAATGAGGGTTGGGAGTGAGCTCACCGAAAAAATTTCTCTCTCTGGCGACGAATGCATTTCTGGTGGTGAAACTTGCAACTCTTGATGTCCGAACGTTCCCTATAACATCAGGAACATGCCTCAATCAACAGATTTCGGTTTTATCGCCGATTAAATGGGTTACAAGAATTTAAATTCGAAAATCCAAGATGGTGAACACCCAAACTTCTCACCTCGACTACTCCATCGATACTCGTCCTCTCGGAACCCACTTGTGCTCAAATTGAAGCCTGAAGAGTGTACTACACGATGGTGGTGGCGGCTGGCTCGGTGGCGGTCGGTGGTGGCCGAAAATCATCCGGGAAGTCGACGGGAAAATGAGGTTGAAGGGTGTGGAAGCTCTCTCTCTCTCACTACCTTTCTCTCTCTAAGTTATAACGTAAGCTGAAAAAGTTTATTTTATGATTTCTCTTCCTATTTATACCCTTTCCTTCATCATACCATATATGTACTTCTAGTTATGATCATAACCCTCATAATTTCATGACTTTACTCCACCTTATAATATAACAATCCATCAAAATATCGTATCTTATTTATCTTATTTTCCCAAATTATCAATTCATCTCATCATCATTATATAATCCTGGATAATTTCCTCGAGATTACTAAAAAAACCCAAGCTCAATATTTCAAATTCTTCATTAATCAAGAATAAGCAATATCAATGCTCTTAATTTAATAAAATTCTCTTTATTGATTCCGAATAAATGATACATGGTCAATTTAAACACGGGGTGTTACATCCCCTCACCCTTATAAAAATTTTCGTCCCGAAAATTTACAAAGCTTCGAACAGAGCGGGGTATTTCTCTCTCATCTTGTCTTCCAGTTCCCAGGTTGCTTCCTCACTTCCATGATGGTTCCAAAGCACCCTCACAAGCGAGATCGACTTATTCCTTAATTCCTGAATCTTGCGATCCAAGATAGCTTCTGGTTGTTCTTCGTATTGTAAGTCTGGGCTCAAAACAACCTCCTCCTGGTGTATCACATGTCTGGGATCATAGACGTACTATCTCAGCTGAGACACGTGAAATACGTTATGAATATTGCCCATGCTCGGGGGTAGAGCTAATCTGTACGCTACTGAACCAATGCGCTCTAGAATCTCATACGGTCCCACATAGCGCGGTCTCAATTTTCCTTTCACCCCGAAGCGTATTATTCCTTTGGTAGGTGAAACTTTAAGGAACACATTGTCCCCCACTTCAAAACATAATTCAGCCCTCCTCGAGTCGGCATAGGACTTCTGCCTACTCTGCACTTCCTTAATTCTCTCTCTGATCTGCCGGACTATCTCTATCATTTCGCTTACCGTGTCCGGTCCAATAACCTTCTGTTCTCCTACCTCATCCCAGTATAGAGGCGAACGACACTTCTTCCCATACAAGGCCTCGTAAGGAGCCATTCTGATTGTTGCCTGATAACTATTATTGTAGGCAAACTCAATCAAAGGCAAAATCGGCTCCCAACTGCTTCCTCGGTCTAAGACCACTGTCCTCAGCATGTCCTCGAGAGTCTGGATGGTTCGTTCAAATTGACCATCTGACTGAGGGTGAAACGTCGTGCTTAAATTCAGGCGAGTCCCCAATTCTTGCTGTAGACTCATCCAAAATCGAGTTGTGAATTTCGCATCTCTGTCAGACCTAATAGATTTTGGCACTCCATGCAGTCTGACTATTTCTCGGACGTAAATCTGGGCTAACTTATCTGACCCATAGTTTTCTTTTATCGGCAAGAAATGAGCACTCTTCGTCAGACGATCCACTATGACCCATATTACCGTGTTCCCTTTTTGTGACCTTGGTAACCCTGTCACAAAATCCATGGTAATATGTTCCCATTTCCCCTCAGGGATGTCTAACGGTTGTAACTTTCCATACGGCCGTTGATGTAACGCCTTAACTTGTTGACACACTAGGCATCTTTCCACGTATAAGGCTACATCCTTTTTCATACCATCCCACCAGTACTTGGTTTTTAGATCTTGGTACATTTTAGTACTTTCTGGGTGTGCAGTATACAGCGTATCATGAGCTTCGCTCAAGATTTCATTTCTCAACTCTTCGCTGTTTGGCACCAAAATCCTGTCCCGGAACAGCAATGTACTGTCAGGTGCTTCCCGGTATTCTCCCACTGGCTTAACCTTCAGTTTCTGACGTAATCTCTCAATCTCTGCGTCTTCCTTCTGTGCCTCAAGAATTCTCTTTCTCAAATCCGGTACTATGTCAAAACTACCAAATCACATCTCTTCCTCTCTGAGGGTGATATTACTTCCAGGTTGAGTCTTTCAAACTCTCTGATTAATTTGGTTTCTCTCGTAAGCATGCAGCCCAACCGTGCTTCTCCTTTCCGGCTCAAGGCATCTGCCACTGAATTTGCCTTGTCTGGGTGGTAATTGATCGTCAAGTCGTAGTCATTTACGAGTTCTAACCATCTCCTCTGCCTCATATTCAAGTTCTTTTGTTCGAAGAAGTACTTCAAACTCTTGTGATCTGTGAATATGGCACACTTCACTCCATAGAGATAGTGCCTCCAGATTTTCAATGCGTGGATTACGGCTGCTAACTCTAAATCGTGAGTTGGGTAATTCACCTCATGCGGCCTTAACTGTCTTGATGCGTAAGCTATCACCTTACCGTCCTGCATCAAACACAACCTAGCCCATTCTTTGAGGCGTCAGTGTAAACTTCGAAGTTCTTATCTGCCTCTGGCACTGCTAAGACTGGCGCAGTTGTTAGTAGTTGTTTCAGCTTCTGAAAGCTCTCCTCACATTCCTCAGACCAAACAAATTTCACGCCTTTCTGCAATAATTGAGTCATCGGCCTTGCAATCTTTGAGAAGCCTTCAATGAATCTCCGGTAATAACCTGCTAGACCCAGAAAATTGCGGATCTCGTTCAGCGTAATTGGTGATTTCCAGTCCGTCACTGTCTGGATCTTGGCAGGATCTGCCTTGATTCCATCAGCCGACACTATGTGACCCAAAAACGTCACTTCCCTCAGCCAGAACTCACACTTGCTAAATTTGGCATACAACTTCTCATCCCTCAAGGTTTGCAACACAGTTCTCAAATGTTGCTCATGCTCCACTTCACTCTTTGAGTATATCAGAATGTCATCGATGAATACCAGTACGAAGTCATCGAGATATGGATGGAATACTCGATTCATCAAATCCATGAACACAGCCGGAGCATTTGTCAACCCAAATGGCATTACTACAAATTCATAATGACCGTACCTAGTCCTAAATGTCGTCTTCGGAATATCCTCCTTCCGAATCCTCAGCTGATGGTACCCTGATCGGAGATCGATCTTAGAGAACACCTTTGCTCCACTAAGCTGATCGAAAAGGTCATCGATTCTCGGTAACGGATATCTGTTCTTTAATTTCACTTTGTTCAGTTCTCGGTAATCAATGCACATACGCATTGACCCATCCTTCTTCTTCACAAATAAAATCGGTGCACCCCATGGTGACACACTAGGACGAATATAGCCCATATCCAACAGTTCTTGAAGTTGAACCTTTAGTTCTTGCAATTCCTTCGGAGCCATGCAGTACGGCGCTTTAGAAATTGGTGCCGCACCCGGTTCCAAGTCAATGGTGAACTCCACCTGTCTGTCCGGTGGTAATCCTGAAAGTTCCTTTGGAAACACATCCTCGAATTCTCTTACAATTGGTACATCTTGCACCGTTAGTTCGGGTTTCTCTTCTCCTTCTAAATAAACCAAGAAGGCTTGATTCTCTGCTTTACGCATCAACTTCGTTGCTTGAATTGCAGAGATCACTGGCACTCCCTGTCTCCTCTGGAATCCATGCACGAATGCTTCCTCATTCCCTTGCTGCGGAATGATCACTCGTCTCTCGCAACATAAGATCGTCGCCTTATTCCCTGACAACCAATCCATTCCTAGGATTATATCTACATCGTGGATGTCTAGCACATTCAGCTCCGCTACTTGAATCTCATTTTCATCAAGCTTGATTCTCAAGTCTCGGCATACTAAGGTAGAAATAGTGGTTTCTCCTGAAGGTATTGCTACGTTCAATTCATGACTATTCTTCTCTACCTTAAGTTTCAAAGCCTCAACACATGCAGATGATATGAATGTATGCGATGCTCCCGTATCAAATAATACCATAACAGGTATATCGTTAACGCATCCCATACCTGCCAGATTGCCATCGTCTTGATTACCATCCAGAGCATAGGCTTGGGCTATCCTCTGTTGTCCATCACCTCCCTGTTGGTTGCCCTCTTGGTTCCGGGGTGGAGCTTGGTAGCTGATCACTAAAATTATTTAATAGTGACTTAGCAAAGCTAATAATATAGTGGCATAGATAAAATTATCGATCCCTCAGGGAAAGAAGTAACGAAAAATCTTGAAGTACTAAGTCAGGCGTTCTTGAAAATACTGATTAGGAAAATCGAATGAAAAGGTTTTGGTTGTTTTGGAAATCGCAATACTTGCTATCGAAAAGTAAACAGGAAAATTAAAAAGCTTTTGAAGTCAAATCTGAGAAGCACAGATTCCAGGGATATCTACCTATCAAGTATAACATGTATGAACAAATCGATTAATTCCCAAGTTTAATTCCTCTTCGTAGTGAAACATCAGAAAATTATTACGAACTTCTTTGTCTGACAATTCGTAAAGTAGATTAGTCAATTACCTATCTTCGTTCGGTCTCAAGATAAATTAACTAACTCCCAAGTCCTACAGATTT
>JAPKLW010000300.1:126618-142301 GCA_026898455.1 Plectranthus barbatus
GATTCATCAGACATAACATTCCAAGTACAAAAACCAACTCATGCACGAAAACAAGTACAAAAAGATCTAAACACTACACAATCAGTCAAAGAACAATAAGATAAGTTGGTGAAAATCCTAACTTATCAGTAGCCTTATCGACCGCCTCCTCGGTTTTTGACATTGCCTCTCTACGGCTGGCGATGTCCTCTGATAGCCCTCAGTTGTTGGTTCGCCGGCCTTTGGAAGTTTGGGCAATTTCCTCCCCTTGCTTGGGGTGTGGCGCACTGATGAGCATAGTGTCCAAGCCCGTTGCAGTTAAAGCATCTCACTTCCCCTTGTCGGCAATCACCCAGGTGTCTCTTCCCGCATACCTGACAGTGCTGCGGACCTATATCCCTCTGGTCACGCCTCGGAAATGGCTGGGGATTGTTCCTTTGGAAGTTGTCGTACCTCCCTTGGAGATTTTGTTGTCTGCCCTGGTCTTGGCGCTTCTGGCTGCCTTGCCCTGGAACGAATTGTTTTGGTGGCTCTTCCCACTTTCTTTTCTGCATCGGAGCTGGGGCCTGTGCCTCTTGTGCTCCCCATTCTGGCAGTCTCTTCATATTCCTGGACGCCTCAATGTCCAGAGCATTGCTCAACAACTCTTGATAACTCAGCCCCTTCATAGTTGCCAGCTGTGTGCGGATATCTTCGCACAATCCATCCCTGAACTTTTCCACCATCTTCTGTGGCGTGTCCGCTAGATGCGGAGCCATCTGAAGTAACTCACCGAACTTGGTGTCATAATCCTCTACTGTCAGTTTTCCTTGCTCGAACAAGAAAAATTCTACCGCCTTCTCTTTCCGATACTGTTTTGGCATGTACTTTTCAAACAAGGCTTCCTTAAATCTGTCCCAGCTCAAATGGTCCCTCTCTGCTGGCGCAACAGACTTCACATACGTCTCCCACCATCGGTCTGCTTTTCCTTTCAGTTGATAAGACATGCAATTGATCTTCTCCTCCTCTGAACACCGCATGTGCTTGAAGATCTTCTCAAGTTCTCGCACCCAGTCCTCTGCAGCTGCTGGACCTCCTGTTCCATCAAAAGTGGGAGGCTGCTGCTTCCTGAAGGTTTCCACCCACTTTACCGAAGAAATCTCAGGTGCGAACCCATGTGGTGGTGGGAATTGACCATGTTGGTCCGCTGGGCCTTCATCATCTGATATGATCTCGTACTCTTCATAGCCTTGATTGATAGGGGCCTCCTCCCAGTTTGGGTTTTCGTATTCAGGTTATGGAATAGCTCTCCCACGACCTATGCCCCTCTGACCTCTGCCTCTACCTCGTCCGCAGCCTCTGCCTCTGCCACGACCTCTTCCCCTTCCTTGATCGATAAACTCCATTATCTTCAATGCAAAAAAACACTTAATTAATAATTCCATAACATCCTCACATAGTAGTATTCATTATATCCTGGAATCATGCCATCCATTCACTACTCACTCAAAACTTGTAAACAATCAACACCACATTCAAAATCCAAAATGTTCCATACAATAGTCATTAAATACTTCAACCAGTCTCACACGTTACAAATCCGATACAACCGAGAATACAAGTTCCAACAATAATAAGGTTCAGCAACGATTAAATTTCAGTCTCTGTCCCGAACATGATCATAAACAGAGTGCAATAAGCAGTAATAAAATGTCCAAATCTAAATAAAACAATCAGCAATAAACTCGTAAAACTCTCAGTCGGATCCCTCAGATGGATCCTCCTCCTCATCGTCATCCTCCATCTTCATCGACATCTTACCCCTGTCCCGAGCTGTCATCCTCCTCCCTCGGCTGCTCTCAGTATCGCTGGATAGACAGATAGGTGCCTGTCTCGTCCCCTGGCCATAAGCAATCCCATGACCTCCGAACATGTCCTCATACCCGCTAGTGGTCTGCCTCGGCCACATCTTGGCACTGTCCAAACCATAGTCATGTACCTGCTTGGCCCCGCTAGGCCCTCCCAAATCATGTTGTGGCTGCTGAACTGGTGGTACAGGTGTATCCTGACATCCATATGGCAGAGTCAGGTCCTGCTGCGGTGGTGGATACTGGACTGAAGCTGTGGAGAAATCACACCACGCATAAGGATCATACGCTCCTCCCTGCTGTAATCCATGCTGGGGTGACGCATAAGCTGCTATGGGCGTGCTCGGTGTAGGGCGTATCCTCTGATGTGACGTGGATGCAGGTGCATCTGGTGTCGTAGGTGGTGCTGGCGGTAAAGATGGTGTCCACTGCGGCAACACTACTGCAATGCTACCTGGTAGTCAACATACCCGGAGGATCCCACAGGGTCAAAGTAAGGTCCAACTGATCCTCCCGATCGGTGCTCGGATGGTACCACCATCTGTGCTATAGATGATGATACGGGTCTAGGCCTCGTCTGCGGCGCCTCACATGTCGCTGACGCCTGCGTACTCCATGAAGATGCTGGCGATACTCCCTCAGCTAGTACTGCCTCCTGAAGGAATGCGGCCATGAAAGTCTGGAAACTCCCTCGAGTACCGGTCCGCTGATTACGATGAACTCTAGCTAACTCCAGTGTCCGAGTAGTCCATCTCGACGGCATCAGCTCCGCGGTCCTCTCCATAGCCTCTGCATCTGTGATGCCCTGCCCTCTCGCTTGTCTCCAAAAATTACAGTGCTCCAACAACGTGTTAGTCAAATTATCCTCCTCAAATGGTGGGGCGCTCCTAAAACGAAAAGTTGCGCTCCTAGGGTCCATCTGTCATAACATTAACGTCAAACGATCAGTCCAAGGTCATAAATAACATCAATACACAACTTGGTGTCTCGAGACAACTGCTGGCCTCCGATACTAAACACACTCACTCGAGTCTTGACTAACGTGCCAGGCTCCTTGTGCATTCTGCACACTTAACCAACTACTGGATTTTCCAGTTCAATGAAATTTTCAATTTCACAACATAAGGTCAAGTTCTAAGTTCAATAGTCAGCTTCTTCGTTCTTACATCATTATACTACAGCTCATTTCGTCTAACACGTCTATAGCCATAATACCAAGGTTAACTGCTTGCATTAAATTTCAAATTCACCAACAAACCAAACTCAACTCACATTTTCTAGAAAGGGTCACCTCATGGGTGCCAAATAGAAATCACTTTCAACCTTTTTGGAAATATTAAAACTTTCTCAACTCAACATCTCAAAATCAATTCATTACAATCAGTGTTAGTATTCCAACTTAACACAACATCAATTCAACTCAAAATAACTCTTTCCATATCTCACATGAAACCAATTCCTTCAATTCTTCAATTTACTTTTCAAAACGTTCACAATGTTTTCAAATCATTCAAATTGTACTTAAATTGCAAGCAGGGGAAACTTTTAAATCTTAACTTGTAAAGCTTTTAAACGTACCTCAGGTGGCACAGGATGGAGTAGGGTGTAAACATGAGCGAGCATTTCTCACGACTTTCAAAATTTTTAACACTTCTAAGATTCGAAGTTTCAAAATACTTGAATTTATTTAAAAGCTTCAAAACTCAGCTCTGATACCACCTCTGTAACGCCCCCAACTGACCTTCCCAATTTGAGGTCGCGTTACATTGATGTTTCAGGTTTTATCAAACACTTCTTTGCTCAAATAAATAAACAAGCGGAGAATTTAGTAACAAAAGAGATTCAGAAATAAAGTAAATCATACTTCGAGTCATGAGTTTAGGTTTAAACATTTAAATAGTATAAAGATTAGGGAAGGAAAGATCAGAGAGTGTAGCAGCGTGTGTGATGTGTGGCGGAGATATGCATATGAAGATGCATATCTCAGGATCTGTAAGTTTACAAAATAAGCTGCTCTATTTACACCCCCGCTCGCCATCCATGCCGCTCAACCTGCGTATTTTAGAAATAATACGAGGGGATGAGTACTAGTGTACCCAATGAGAAACATGCCCAAAAACATACATTATATAAGAGACATGCTATGCAACTCACACAGATAGACACGGGGTTTTGTTGAAAAGAACCGTGCTATCTAAAGCATTTTATTTTATGCGCATCTAAGTATGTTATTATATCTGTTATCATAGTTGTAACTGGAAGTTGGCCCACTTCCAAGTTACGATGATTAGTTAGGAATGATTCAACATTCAACTTACTATCATCTAAGTGCACTAATCTCGGTACATTCTTCAAGATCCGATCGCAATCAATCATTCACTTTCTCACAGACTTACGATCCCATCACTTCACCCAAACTTGCATACCAAGGTATCAAACCTTCACGATTAATAAGAGTAGCGCATGTACTAACATTACATGGTTCTTGTCTTATCAATAACTCTCTGTTATTAGCTTTCAACAGATGACAGATATAATAGCACAAAAAACATGCATAGCAGTTCTCAATTTAAAACAAAGCAGTTTACACGTTTTGGAAATGAAAACACACGTTTGTTTTTTATACTGAAATAGTTTCCCACCTGACAATCAGCTTATAGGCTAGATGCTTCTGGCTAGTGTGAGCTGACTGACCCTCGCTTTCAATTCCCTACAATCAATTAAGGTTCTCAAGTCAGAACGGATGATCTAGGACAATAATAACTGAATCGTAACTAATCGAGACTAAGAAGGATTAGGACTGAATAACATGTAGATTTACTCTTCTCTTCATGCCTCTGTGTCGACCGACAGGGTTCTGTGTCGGTCGACACACCCTTCTCGATCGACAGACTTTCTGTCGACATATCCTATGTCGACCCATCATTTCGATCGCCACAACTTATGTCGATCGACATACCTTCTATCGACTTCCTTGTCGATCGATGGAATTATCTCGATATTCTCCTCTCGATCGACCTTCCTGTCGAGCAGCTCTGTCGATCGACATAACCTCTGTTGATCGACACGAGCATTAAGTGCCCCTCTCTCGATCAAGGCTTCTGTGTCGGTCGACATACTTCTGTGTCGATCGACACAGATCGTCCTCTTTGCGAATTTCGCCGGAAAACCTGCAACTGTGACGAAAATACACTTCTACACCGCCGATGATACATGCAATAACATTTCTAAGGTCCCTAAGCTTCCTAGATCTCGATTCTAGCCTCAAAATACTGATTAAAAGCAAGAAATGAGGGTTGGGAGTGAGCTCACCGGAAAATTTTCTCTCTCCGACGACGAATGCGTTTCCGGTGGTGAAACTTGCAACTCTTGATGTTTGAACGTTCCCTATAACATCAGGAACATGCCTCAATCAACAAATTTCGGTTTTATCGCCGATTAAATGGGTTACAAGAATTTAAATTCGAAAATCCAAGATGGTGAACACCCAAACTTCTCACCTCGACTACTCCATCGATACTCGTCCTCTCGGAACCCACTTGTGCTCAAATTGAAGCCTGAAGAGTGTACTACATGATGGTGGTGGCGGCTGGCTCGGTGGCGGTCGGTGGCAGCCGGAAATCGTCCGGGAAGTCGACGGGAAAATGAGGTTGAAGGGTGGGGAAGCTCTCTCTCTCACTACCTTTCTCTCTCTAAGTTATAACATAAGCCGAAAAAGTTTATGTTATGATTTCTCTTCCTATTTATACCCTTTCCTTCATCATACCATATATGTACTTCTAGTTATGATCATAACCCTCATAATTTCATGATTTTATTCCACCTTATAATATAACAATCCATCAAAATATCGTATCTTATTTATCTTATTTTACCAAATTATCAATTCATCTCATCATCATTATGTAATCCTGGATAATTTCCTCGAGATTACTAAAAAAACCCAAGCTCAATATTTCAAATGCTTCATTAATCAAGAATAAGCAATATCAATGCTCTTAATTGAATAAAATTCTCTTTATTAATTCCGAATAAATGATACATGGTCAATTTAAACACGGGGTGTTACAAGAAATTGGTTCGAAGGTTTAGACAAATCGAACATTGCCACTTGGGAAGAATTGAGAGAAAAGTTTTTATTCAAGTTTTTTCCGCCAAGTTTGACTTTGAAGAGAAGGGCCGATATCACATCGTTTGGGCAAAGATACGATGAACCTCTTTATGAAGCATGGGATTGGTTCCGAGAGCTTCTACGCAAGTGTCTTACACATGGTTTTTCTCGGAGTCAACAAATTTGCCAATTCTATGGGGGACTAAAATATGATACGAAAGTTATGATGGATGCTTCATCGGGTGGTGCATTCCTCGATCAAGAAGAGGAAGAAGCTTGGAGGACAATTGAGAAAATGGCTGAAAATAGTTTCCACTGGCCCAAGAATGGAAAGATTGTCGATCGGTCAAATCGGTCAACGAGACAAAGGAAAGTGAGGAATTTAAGGAGCAATTAGCAGCCATGCAAAGAAAGCTTGACGCATTGTCTACTTCGGGGAATCGAAATGAGGAAATGAAGGTGGTTCGTCATGAAGAGTCCTTCCCGGAAAGTGTAAATTTTGTTAATCAAAGGATGGGATACAATGGCCGTCCTCAATACAATCCGCCGGGTAATATGTACTACCATCCGTCTAACCGGTTTCACCCCAACTTCTCCTATGCAAACCCGAACAATGCTCTTAATCCTCCATTACAACTTGAAGGGGGAGGTAGTACCCAAGGGGGATATGTTGGGGGAAATAGTAGATATGCCACCCAAGAGCCGAGGAGGAATCCAAATGAAGAAATAGATAAGAGATTTGAGAAGTACGATGGCATGTTCGCTGAAATTCAACTTCAAATTTCTTCCATTGCTAAACAATTGAGCGGGAAGCATCAAGCTGGGAAATTCCCGAGTGATACCGAAATGGTACAAAAGAAAGGTTGTAATATGGTTGAAGGTGAAAGTAGGATGGAGGAAAGATTGGAAGTAATGACTCCTAAAATTGAAATGGTGGAAGTTGAAGAAGAGTCGAGTGTGGTTGTTGAAGAAGAGAAGGAGGTTGAAGTAGAAAAGGTGGAAGCAAGGAATGATGAGCAAACCGAGAATGTACATTTCTTTGATTATGTACGGAAAGGAGACATTGAAATGCCACTTCCGGAAGAAATTGAGCGAGTGCCAATGTTGGATGAACTTGTTGGAGTAGAAATGTTCCCGGATGATGAGCCACGTGATGTGAGGAATTATGAACAAGAAAAGAAGAGCATAGCTAGCAAGAAGGAGGATCCGGGGGGCTTTGTGATTGGATGTGCAATAGAAAATGTTAATGTCGAGAAAGCCTTGTGTGACTCCAGAGCTAGTGTGAATGTGATGTCGTGGGACTTGTACAAGGAGTTGGAGATTGGAGAACTAAAACCTACAAGTCAAGTCTTACAAGTGGCGAATCATACTTTAATTTGCCCACGGGGGATAGTTGAAGATGTTCATGTGGAAGTTTTGACATTTACATTTCCGGGAGATTTCCTTGTGGTGGATATGAAGAACAAGGATAGCATTCAACTGATCTTCAAAAGGCCATTTTTACACACGACCAATGCATTATTCGATATGAAACATGGTGAGCTCACATTCCGATGTTGTGGAAAGGAAGTTGTGTTCTCTTTACCTCCGAAGAATGTGACTGAGAGTGAAGTTGAGAAAGTTGGGAAAAAGAAAAGGATGAAGGATGTGCTTGATACGGGCTTAAATATCATGGGCAAGGAAAATGAAGACAATGAAGACTCGGGGGATGAAGATGAGCTTGATCAAAATCGAATGAAGAAGGCTCGAGTGGATACGGATCCACCACGGAGTGCAAGAAGGAAGCTTTTCTTTCTGGAGGAGCATGTGACTATAGATCGAGGTATGAGTTCGGGATCAGCACCCTTTGATCATGATTAACTGTGAGGTATGTTCGTCGAGCTATCGACGTTAAAAAAGCGCTTGTTGGGAGGTAACCCAACGGATTTACATCTTGTTTCTTTTTATGTTTTGAATAAATGTTTGTTAATTGCTTGTGTTAGTTTAATGTTGTGTGGTTTTGTTGAAGGATTCTTAATTGTTTGTGGTTTTACAAGTTTGATTGGCATTGTGAATGAAGATAGGAAATGTGGAGGCGAAGTGATCGGGATTGTGCAAGGAAAGGTTGAAGAAGTCAGAAACAGAGGTGTCGCTCGGCCGAGCAAGACAGGCTCGGTCGAGCTGGTTTGGGAAGTGCAGACAGAGCCTTCACTCGGCCGAGCGAGGCAGGCTTGGCT
Source organism: Plectranthus barbatus (assembly GCA_026898455.1). Classification (NCBI taxonomy): domain Eukaryota; kingdom Viridiplantae; phylum Streptophyta; class Magnoliopsida; order Lamiales; family Lamiaceae; genus Plectranthus; species Plectranthus barbatus. Next base: position 134,772 of record JAPKLW010000300.1, read on the forward strand.
GAGCCAAATTGCATGGACAGAGGTGTCGATCGGTCGAGCCATCTGCCGCTCGTCCAAGCCATGCGCATTTTTAAATAATCGGGCAATCCTAATTTCGCCCTATCTTCATTGCAGTCGAAATTTCTCTTCTCAAACTTTCTTCTAAATCCTAGTGCTTCAAATTGTTCTTATCTCACCCTTCAATTTTATTAGTGGCTAGCAAACGAGCACGAGGCGATCATCTTCTTCAATTGGTCGCCCCAAAGGCTTTGACGATGAAGAATTTGATAAATTCAAGAGCTTGGTGAATCAACAAATTGTGGGCACCAAACACCTATGCCGGGAGACGTTGAAAGCTCTGAAACTGAAGGATGATGTTTGGAGTCTCCTCAAAGGCATTGGTTGGAAGAAGTTGCTCTCGGCGAGTTGGCCCGGATACATGGAACTGTCACGGGAATTCTTGGCCTCGGTCACTATAATGAAAGGTGCGAGGGGACTCCCATTATCCATGAAATTCAAGCACCAAGGTAAAGAACATTTCTTTCAACGTGCTCAAGTTGACGAGATTTATGGGTGTACTCCCGATTCTGTGTTCTTGCATGAGAATGCTAATTTGGGGGATTTTTGGAAGGATATTACGGGGATTGAGTATGATAAGAAATTTAATATTAAAGACTGTAGAGCTACTTCCATTAGGAATCCTGTTGTATGTTACATTAAAAAGTTTGTTGGTGGTTCTGTGTGCGGGCGATATGAATCTAGCAATGTGATTACTGCCGAGTTATATATGCTTTATGCTTTAATGCAAGGAATTAAATTTTCATTGGGGGCTATGTTAATGGATGCTTGGAGTAGGGCTGCTAATGCCCGTACTTCTTCTTTTTGTTGTGGGATGATTACTCCAATTTTTTAGCATCTTGAGTTATCGTTGTCTGGTCCTTCTGCTCCTGCCGTGTATTTGGATACTTCTTCTTTGCTGGCTTGGAGATTTTTGGTTCCTGGGCAGAGGGGTGCTATTTTCTACAAATTCGGAAAGTTTGCTTTGAGAATGCCTAATGAAGGATACACCACGGTATTGGATTTGAATGATAGGTCTAATTTGTTGATGGATTCGGAGGATCATAAAGATGTGGTTGGTGTTTTGTCCACTGATGGGTATTTCTCTATCCTCCGTCATCTGTCGGCAGAGGAGTGGGCTGATCTCGAGGACGTTGGTTCGAGTACCCGTGCACCTGCACGGCCCCAGCAGGCCCTAGTCCAGGATTGGCAGCAACAGATGATGTCCATGATGCAAAGAACTGTCGAAACTGTTGATTCGTTGTCTTTATCTTTGTAGGGCCTGGATGCGAGGATGACTACAATGCAGGGTGATTTTTCTGCTGCCCATGAAAGCTACGTTGCTAGAGTCGATCGGCGGATGGACGAGATTCAGGAGGACATTCGGGAGTTGCAGCGCCATGTTCCTATCCCGTATCAGTCCTGCAGAGCCCGCCAGTAGCAGCCGGATATAATGGAGTGAGACCTCACCGTCTACCTTTTTACAAACTTAGTCTCACTTGACTAAGTTTGGGGGGAAGTGTCAGTAGTCGGCCACGTGATCTCTCTTCTCTATCTTTACTGCATTCTAGTTTAGTTGACATTAAATTTGGTCGTATAATGATATTGATCTACCTTCACTTTGGATTTGAATGTAGATGTTATTTGGATGTTTAAATTTTAATTGAATGGGTATGTTGATGGATCATTAGCGATCTTGCATGAGATTGAATTCTTTCTATTTGGTTTGGTGTGTGGATATGTTTAATGGTTTGGTTTGAATGGTGGAGCTAGTGGATATTGCTTTATTTTTTGTTGATGATTGGTTTGTGGAAAGTCAGTGGAAATGAGAACTTAATTGGCTTGATTATGCTCAATAGTTTGGTGGTGTTTGTGTTGATTTGTAGTAGGTACAAATAAGGCATGGAGAGCGGTTTGATCGTGTTTGCCGATGGGTAACGCTTTCTATCGTTCCTTCTACCAATTAGATTCATTACATTGTTTTATGGCATGTAGATTGTGGTTAGGATGTTGTGTGCTTGTGTGTGTGTGATGAACCCAAACAAGAGCTTGAGGTTTGAATCATGATTTACTTAGTGAGCTTGATATTTAACTTGACCAATGATAGAGCGGAATCTAGTTGTCAAGGCATGCTTTAGTTGAACTTTTGAATTGCCGAGTCTTGTGTGTGGTTAATACATAGGACTTGACAAAAAGCTGTGAGGTTTGAGCCATGATATTGTCATATCTTTATTTGTTGTGAGTGGCAATATTGAGAGCACAAGATCTAGAACTTGCACTTATTCTCTATCTATTTGGCACGAGTTTGGTAACTAAAAAAATGATATTAGGCCATCAATTCTTAGTCCTACCTTTCACTCCGGGAGTATAAGGTGGTTGTTATCATAATTTTTTCTTTCATACCTTTGACCCCCGTGATTGAGCTTTAATGGTGGATTTCCTTTGAAATTATTAGGACAAATTTTGGGGGGAAAGAGTGTATGAGGGTGAATACGGTGATGAGAGTTGGGTTGGGAATTGTTTGGTATCTTTGTATTGCAAGTATTGTGGCATGGAAGCTATGAAATAAAGGATTGATGTGAATCCTAAAAAAATTGATGCACCAACAAAAATTTTGGGTGCTTGAGAAAAAGAGAAAGAAAAAAAAAGAAAGAAAGAAAGAGAAAAGAAAGAAAAGCACCATGAAATGATTGAATGATGGTGTTGAAAAAAAATATGAAAGAAGTAGAGAAAGAAGAAAAAAAAGAAAAGTTGTGAATGAAAAAGCCTCGGGTTTGAAGTGGATTGAAGAAAACAAGTTTGGGGGTTTTGGGAAATTGAGAAGTTTAGTCACTTTGGCCCAAAACCACCTACCTTTCAGTAAGCCAAGTTATAACCAAATACAAAGACCCTTTTGATTTTAGGAGCCAACTCATTGTAGTATAGTGGTGAGAATAGTTTCAAGTCTATGGAAATTGTGCTCGATATCTTGTGAATGACTGATGCTCATTGTCCCTAAACACTTAAGGGAGTGCTTTGATTTCTTTATCCAAAAATTGATGAGTGGTTCAAGTCTTTAGCATTAACCATGTCATAAAGTTAGGTGATAATCTCGATTGATTAGGGCATGCCAAGATAATTAAGATGAACTGTGAGGATTGTTTCATGAGGTTCATGGATTGCTTTGCTTTGTTTTGATTGAGGACAATCAAAGGTTCAAGTTTGGGGGATTATGATATGTGTGTAAAATGACCTATATTTCGATGTGTGAGCGTGCATGTTTGCGTTCATTTTACCCTCATATCATATTTTTTGTTGTTCTATTGTCGTGTTTTCATGTTTTTGTGTTTTGAATGTTGTAGGATGTGTTTTGAGCATAAATTAGCACTTTTGGGTGAGTTTTGGAGGTAAATCGCCCGAGCCGAAGGTTAAAAGGAAGTTGGATCGACCGAGTGGAGCAAAGAAGGGAAGAAACCTGATTTCAGAGGGAGTTGTTTGCAATTCCTAGTGTCATCTACCGTTAGCTCACCGTAGCAAGGGGCTAGCGAATGTAGGGTCGATTGCTCAACCTCCTAGGGATTAAACCTTGTTTACAACATAGTTTGATTCAACTTAGAACAATAGAAATTCAATCAACACTCACTATCTTCTTATTGTTGAACTTGAGATTTTAATCTACCTAAACAAATTACTCAATTGTTTTGGCTTGAGAAGTTTAATTACACATGTTTGGTTATTGCTTTGTTACTTGTATTCTTGGTTATATTCTGTTTGCCTAGTTAAACAATTACCAACGACTATTATTTGCCTAGCTATTTGAATCTTCCAACAAGTAAATGGTTTTCACTTGAGCGAATTGAAAAGGACTCTGATTGATAAAATTTAACGTGAAGATAGTGTTGTATTTCACCGTCGTCAGAAATCAACAGGAGGACGTTGTTGAAGAGTCCAACTCACAGCTTACGAAAAGGGAACGTGTACAGGAAGAAGGTGCTTCAACAAAGACAAGAAAAAGAAGGAGGTTAGTACTTACAAAGGGGGAGCAGACTGAACCTCCTGAAGGAAATCCAGAGGATGGTACAGTGCCTATTGTGGACCTCCTTAGAAATCTACTGTTGTGCAACAAGAACAAATCCAAAAAAATGTTGCGGTGCCAGTTGTTGGTCCCAGATTAGAGTACGTATAATATGCGGCAGAAGTATTAAATGTTAATTCGCACTCAAACTTAGACAGTTCAGCTAACTATAGACTCAGTCTTACTTAGCAGTTTTAGCAGTACTATTCACATTAGCCAACAAATTGTTTTAACAGTTTTGCAAATGTAAGCAGTTAACAGTTTATGCACTTCAACACTTATGAGACAAGTGTTGAAGGTTTCAAGATATGCGAGAAAAACTAAAGTGCGTAAGGAAAGAAAACTGTAAATGACACAGGATATTTTATAGTGGTTCGGAGCCTTAAGTCCTACGTCCACTCTTCGGATATCAGATCTGGTAATTCACTAAGTAATGAAAATACACTCCTCATGATCTATAGCCAGATGCTGTAGAGTCCTCCGTCCACAGCACAAAGGAACACTCGCCCAGGTAGTTGTACTTCACTCCTTCTTCATTCCGTCGATGGCTCTGCATCTTCTTTGTGGACTGGCTCGAAGTTGGACTGAGGACGAACCTCCCTTTTCCTCCTTCGGTAGGTTGGATGGTCGAGTTCTTCCCAGAACTTTCACAGTTTGGCACTTGCCCGTAATAACCTACTCTTCCTTTGCAAGAGTAGGCTACTATGTTCTTATTCGAAGAATAAGAACACCAAAGAGATAGATTAAGTCGGCTGACTTAATCTTCGTGTACCCAAGGTAACACGGTGAATCTCCAAAGATTCTATAAGCAATGAATGCTTCGTGTTCAATAAATGAACCACAATAATAATACCTTCTAACTTGAAAGTGTTTAATGCCTTGAGCTTTAACTTCTGTGGAGAGGCTGGTGTGTCGGAGATTCAAATGTGCGAGATTGTATAGAGGTTTGGCACAAGATTTTTTGCAAAGGTTTTTATGTCTCTGTAGTTCCTGGTATTTATAGGTGAAGACCTAGAAAATAGCCGGTAGAGACATAGAGAAGAATGTCCAATCATAGTCCATTCTTCTCTGTAAAAGGTCGCTTTCTCCTCTGATATCTCTGTTGCATCGACCTACTTTTTAGAGCAACTTGTACTTGATGTGTCAGACGTTCAAACAATGTTGTACACCAGTCGCAACTGAGTAGTGTCTGTATTTTCTTATTGACTTCCTTAAGAATCTTATGCGACTGCTCGACACTAGCCTCGTACGCATTCTTAGACGCGAAACTGTCTTGTTCTGAAACTATGAGCGCCTCTCAACAGTTTTCTTTGAGTATATAGACTTTGGCAGGAAAGACTGTCTGCGCAGTTTTGTGACTTTGATCTGCTCTGCTTGTCTTCGTCTGTATGCTCGACAGTTGTCCCATCAAAATGATGTCTTCCTCAAAACTGTTCCACAATTTTGATGATATCCTCCTTCCAAGACTATTACAACTCGATTATCCTATACAAGGATTACATGAGGTAATACTCTAAAGCCTAGACTTTAGTATATATTGACACATCAAAACATCAAATTAAGGTGGGATTACAACAGTAATACCTAACAATTTCCCCTTTTTATGTTGTCAAAACCATGCCTCTAAGTCTATCTATGTCGATGAGAAGATGTAGTTGGTATGAGTTTTACAAGTTTTGTCTATCTAATACTGCCCAGAATCATGCTTCTTCTACACTCGACCTACTCTAAATGATCTTCCCCCTTAATGGGATAATAGTTCTCGATTAAAATCAATTATTTTTAGAGTAATAAATAGAAGAAGGTTTGCTTATCACACTGGAAAATGTGAATTCAGCCAGTCAAGAATCAAGGTGAGAGACAATGAGTAGTTGTCTTCAAACCAACAGTTTTTCACTTTTCACTAGATTTGATCAAGCGCAACAAGTACATGAAAAGCTTAAAGAAAAATTGTGGTAAAAGAAAAGACATTCAGAAAGATGCAAGCAAAATAAACTCCCATGTCTTTTGCTTACTTGTCTTGATTCTTGTCCTTCTCCTTATCTTGATTCGATGAATCAGCGTCTTTTGGCTTCGAGGATGTTGCAATGGATGCGGAGAGCAGTTCAGCTTGTGCCTTGATAGTTGCGGTTAGTTCTGAGAGATATTTCATATCTTCCTCTTTGGAAAGAACTAGTGCATCCATTCTCCTTGTAACTTGATCATCCCGTATCTTGCGCTCTTCTTCCTGCATCCTGTATTCCTCTTTTTGCTTCTTCTCTGTTTCAGCCAACTGCAGCTTCATCGACTCATCCTGTCTTTCTTCCCCCTTTTTGACAATATCAATCACAAGAGCTAGATGTTGACTCAGCCGATGATCTATCTCTTGTCTCAGAGCATTATAGGGTAGAAGATCTGTGGCAACAAAGACAGGATTCTGTCAACCATAGTACGCGCTCTTGATTTGTCATGGGGTTGACTCCTAGAGGTTGCAGTGGAGGTCTCAGGCTGATGTGAAGCTTGAATCATTGTTGCCTCTATCTCCTTCTGAGTAGAGATAATTGTTGTTGTCTCATGTTTAGCTTTTTCAGCAGCAGCCTCTGCTGTCTTTCGAAGTGCTTAAGCAGTTGCAGCTTCTGCTTCCTGTCTATTGAGTTCAGTAGCCTCTGCCTCTTTTCTCTGCAGCTCAGCGGCTTCTGCTTCTTGCTTTCGCTGTAGATCTACTGCTGCTTCTACCTCTCGTTGCTTACGTTCTAGCTCAGCAGCCTCTTCTTCTTGTATCCTATGAAGTTCAGCAATTGATGTTTCATCTTCATTTTCAAGTTGAGATGGACGGCTTCTGACCTTTTGTTCATTATTGTCTAGAATCCGTCGTTGAGCCTTTAGTTCTTGTTGTCGGTGGTCAAGTTCTTGACGCTGGTTGTCCAGTTGTTGAAGAGCTGCATGATATTCATCAATCTTTCTTCTGATGATATCTAAATTCGATGTCATTTCGCTTGAGGTAATTACTTGATGATCATCAAGATGATCAGTTCCCCCTGAATCCAAGATGGGTATGCTCTCAATGTCTGTTTCCTTGTTGAGATCTGTGAGGGGCATTTGGTCATCCTTTTGCAGCACTTGATGATGTGACGTGGTTTTCTCAAAGCTAGAGGATGAGGAGGTGGTCATCTCTGCAGGGTATGGTAGCTCTTGGTTTGGAGCTGTTTTGCTAAGATTGGAAGCTGGACCTGCTCCTTCAAGTGTAACGCCGAATGGCAGTTCTTTTGCAACTGATTTGATTGTCGTATCTTTCTTTGTCTTCTTTTTCTTCTGACGTTGGGGTTGTTCAACAGCTTGTTGATTATCTTTCTGTGAGTCGTCTTCTGAACTGCTAGCTGCCTGTTTTCACTTCTGTCGGTTGCGCTTTTGTGCAGGCTTTGGAGCGGGGGTGCCTGTCTTCTTTGGCTTCTTGGTAGCAT
>JAPKLW010000300.1:142311-210036 GCA_026898455.1 Plectranthus barbatus
AGGCTTTGGAGCGGGGGTGCCTGTCTTCTTTGGCTTCTTGGTAGCATCTACAACACGAATTGTTGGAATGGTCTTGAGATCTTCGGATGTCTCAGCATCTAATTCCATGTCGTCCAAATTGTCGTTTGTGTCATCCTTTTAAATCGGGCAATAAACTGGAACTTTTGGTGGAATAAAATCCGAGTAGCTTTCCAGCAATTTCTTGAGAAATTACCTCGTCTGCGGTGATTGAGAGGACATTCTTCCAATTCAGAATTTTCTCCTTCACGACTTGAGATATCAGAAGCTGTAGATCAGCAACGCCGGATTTGTCAACTATATCAAATAGTTCATCCTGAGAAGTCTCCTCAGTGACGACAAGCTTTTCCAGATTATCAGAGGTGTCGGTATCCATGATTTGGTTTCTCCCTTTTGGCATGAACTAGAGATGGAAAGTGGTTGATTTGAGAAACTCTTGGTTTGGGAATTTTTGACGGTTTGACTGATTGACATGCAGGGGGTGAAGAAGCCGACGACAGAATGGGTTTAAGGGTTTTAGAGATCGATTTTGGCAAAAATCGTTGGCTGAGATTTAAACTCTTTTTTGGTGTTGAATGGCTGTGATTAATGCTGACCTCAGCGCCTGTTCATGTCGTCTGGCAAGTCGTGTAGCAGCGTAAGGAAGGATTGACGTGGCTCCAGGTAATACGTCATCGTGCTGCTCCGCATTTAATGCGACATGCCGCCGAGATCTTCGCGGTAATCGAAGATGCGCCTTGCCTTTTTGGCAGTTTTCTCTCTCTTTAAGCTTCGTCAAGAAGGTATGAGATGATCCAACTGTTATCTCATAGAGAGAAACTGAGCTGCTACTCCTTGGCATGAAGAGACAGTCTCTCCCTTTAGCATATGACAAGATGATCTTGACAGTTTTCTTCTCGCAGTGTCCAATCAGTTCTTGAGTATCTTGACACAACCCATAATATCGTAGCCTCATTCTCAGACATGAGATGACAAATGCAAATTACCGTCGATCTAATCCATCACATGGCTTAGATAACATTTACTTACGAAAGTTTTCAAATATTCAAGTCACGACTCTTTAGATTCTGAGTATAGATACGGTTCATCGTGAATTCTTGGAATGTCGTACCCTTTAATTTAAGTAGGAGAATATCTTGTCGATCATCACAAGATTACTTCCATACACGTAAGTAGTACGAACATCATCCTCCATATTTTAGAGAATTGAGCCTACTGTTCCCATTCACAGCCATGGCATCTTCAAAAGATATCTCCATTTGTCGCAACAAAATCTTCCATAGAGTTGGATTGCAGGTTGAGTCGGAATCACCGGTCTATGATAAAGTAATGGGGGGAATGCGAGCCAACGGCCTTAAGAAATTCATAAGCGTGAGACCTCATAAGTTTTAGAAGAATGTTCTAAGGGCATTTGTCTACTCCAGCATCATCGTTGATGGTCAACTGGTTTGCTAGACAGCTGATTCCTTCTCCAAGGATTTTGGTCTCCCCCGAGGCCGTAACCCAGTTGTGGACTGTTTCACGGGTGTGACAGCTCCGAAATGGTCTGCCTGGTGCAGATGGAGAGATGCTAATGCTGATTTTCACCCTAGGGCCTCCGCATACTGGTTGAATCCAAAATATAGAGTGATTTATGACATTATCAATCATATGATCATCGGTAATCCTCTGCTGGATTTGGATTTTTCTTCGGCTGTCTAGAAAGGAATGATGGCCTTTGACAACGAAACTGAGGTGGACTGGGCGACATTCCTCTTCGACCAGGAGTTGGACTCTTTCGAACTGTACCCTGATGTTCCAATTCCTTATGGGATGCAGCTGAGTTGGCTCCTAGAGCAGAAGTTCCCATCCCTCACAAAGGGTTCAACCAACCTCAGGGATTCTGACTTCCATCCCCCGAGACCTCGTCCCTCTCACTAACTATGTTGGTCCCAGATCAGAGTATGAATAATGTGCAGCGGAAGTAATTACACTCTAATTATAAGTAAATCAAGTTTCAGTGGCAGCCTATAAATAACAGTTTTAAGTTTAAAACTCAATTTTAGTTAGATTAGTTATCAGTTTTACAGTTCAAACAGTTAGACAGTTTATAAGCTTCAATACTTACACAGTAAGCATTGGAGGTTTCAAAGTATCTATGAAAACTGTATGATGCGAGAAGTAAAAGAAAACTGTAAACGACACAGGATATTATAGTGGTTCGAAGCCTTAAGTCCTACGTCCACTCTTCGGATATCAGATCCGGTAATTCACTAAGTTATGAAGTTACACTCCTCAAGATTTATAGCCAGCTGCTGCAGAAACCTCTGTCCATAGCAAGGTGGATCATTCGCCCAGGCAGTTGCACTTCACTCCTTCTTCAGTCCGTCGAAGGCTCTGCGTCTTCTCTGTGGACCGGATCGAAGTTGGACTGAGGACAAACCTCCATTTTCCTTCTTCGGTAGGTTGGATGATTCTGTTCTTCCCAGAACATCGACTGCTTGGCGGTAGCCCGTAATAACCTGTTCTTCTTTTGCAAAGATCAGGCTGTTGTGTTCGTACGTAGACAGTAAGAACACCAAGATACTAGATTAAGTGTGCTGACTTAATCCTAGTATTGCAACGTCTCACAGTGAATCTCCTTAGACTCCGTAGCAATGGATGCAATGAGCTCAATAAGTGAACTACGGGAGCTATGTCTTCTCTCTTGAAGGCACTTGAATACTTTTCTACTGTGAGAGACAATGAATGTGTTGGAGATTCAAATTAGCGTGTATAATCAGATAAGCAGAGTGGCAAAGGTTCTCAAGTCTCTGTGGTTCCTGCTATTTATAGGTGAAACACCAGAAAATAGCCGGTAGAGACATTGGAGATGATGTCCAATCATAATTCATGCTCTTCTGAAAAGTCGCTCGTCCTTCTATTTTTTCTGCTACAATCGTACTGCTTTTTAGAGCAGTTGTACTTGTGTGTCATACATCGAACGTGGTATGCCAGTCGCAGCTTAGTATAAGTCTAGTCCTTTATCATTGACTTCTCGGTGATCCCTTGCAACTTTGTTCGACATCTTTTCGTGTACGCATTCCAGTATGCGAAACTGTCTTATTCGTGAAACTGGTAGTTCATCTTGACAGTTTCCATGTGACAATTGTGTCCACAGTTTTCCCAACCTTGCTCTGCTCGTCTTCATCTTCTTGGTCAAGACAGTTTTTGCCTGTTTCGTCTCTCCTCCAAAATTGTTCCACAGTTTTGTTAACTTCCTTCTTCCTAGACTATTACAACTCGAATATCCTATACAAGGATTACATGAGATAATAACTCTAAGTCCTAGACTTTGATATGCAGTTTTGACACATCAAAACATCAAATTAAGGTAGGATTTCTACATCAATACCGAACAATTTCCCCCCTTTTTGATGTTGTCAAAACCATACCTCTAAGTTTATCTGTCGATAAGAAGATGCAGTTGATCTGATTTTACAAATTTTTCTAGTCTACCACTACTCAGACCTGTGCCTCTTCTATACTCGACCTACTCTAAATTATCTTCCCCCTAAATGGGATAATTCTCATCAGTTAAAGCAACAATTAATTTAGAGCAATAGGAAGGAAACGTTGATCACACTGGAACATGTAAATTCAGCATGATAAGAATCAGGGAAAGAGACAATGAGTGATTGTCTTCAAACCGGTAGTTTTTCATATATATATATATATATATATATATATATATATATGATTGATTCCAAATGCATGAACAAACTGCAGAAGAGAAAATTTTCAAAATAGTGCAAAATGGAAAGAATTCACCTTTCTTTTTTATTCTACTCCTTCTTCTTTTCCCGATTCAAGGAATCTGCATCGTCCTTTGATCTTGATGAAGTTGCAGTAGCGGTGGGTATGGTCGGCAGACTTGCTTGATGGATCTTGAGAACAGCTGTTACATCTGAGATATGTTTCCTATCTTCCTCTCTGGTAGCCATTAACAGATCCAGCTTCATGTTGAAATTTCTCTTTGATTCTACTCCTTCTCCTTTTCCCGATTCAAGGAATCTGCATCGTCCTTTGATCTTGATGAAGTTGCAGTAGCGGTGGGTATAATCGGCAGACTAGCTTGATGGATCTTGAGAACAGTTGTTACATCTGAGATATGTTTCCTATCTTCCTCTCTGGCAGCCATTAACAGATCCAGCTTCATGTTGTAATCTTCATCCCGCTTTCTGCATTCCTCTTCCTCCTTTCTGTACTCTTCATCACGCCTTTGTTGTTCCTCTTGTCACTTCTGATCCAATAAGATCAACTGCAGCTTCAGTGACTCATCCTTTCTCTCTTCCCCCTTTTTGAAAATATCAAGAACAAGGGCCAGTTGTTTTTCCACACGACGGTCTATAGCTTGATTTAGAACAGTGTAGGGTAGAGAGTCAACAGCTACAGAGAGCGGATCGGGAGATAGGACTCTGTCAACTGTGGTGAGTGCTCTATAGATGTCCTGTGTCTGACTGTGAGAGGAAGCAGTAGAGAGCTTTGGAGGTGGAATGATTCGTTGTGAGTCTGTTTCTTCCCCCTGCTTAGTTGTTGGGGCTTCGGCCTTATCGGCGACTGCTTCTGCCTATTGCTGTCGTACCAACTCAGCAATTTCATCAGCCAGCTTTATTTGTAGAGCGGTTGTTGCTGGTGCTTCTTCCAGTCATTTCAGCTCAGCAGCTTGGGCTTCTTGTTGTCTCTTCAGTTCAGCTGTTGCTTCTGCTTCTCGTAGTCTTTGAAGGTCAGCAAATGTTGCGTCTGCTTCCTTATCTAGTTGAGAGATACGATTCTTGAACATTCGTTCGTTGTTATCCAGCTTTCTGCGTTGAGTAAATGTTTCTTGTTGCTGGATCTCAAGCTCTTGACGCTGATTGTCAAGTTGCTGAAGAGATGTGTGATAATCAGCAATTTTTCAGTGGATGATTTCCAACTTGGATGTCACCGAGCTTGAGGTGATCACTTGAGAAGCGTTTAAGTGATTGATTCCCCCTGAATCCATGATGGGTGCATGTTCATCCGGTTCTGGATGATGTGGTGGGGTTCGGTTCGCTGGAAATTAAAACTGGACCTTCATCTTTCTGTGCTGTGTCGAAGGTCAGTTCTTTGACAACGGATTTGATTGATTTATCTTTGTTGGTCTTCTTTTTCTTGTGATGGTGAAGCTGTTCGACAGTTCGTTGAGTTTCTTGGTTTGGGTCTTCTGCGGAACTCTGAGCTATCTGTTTCCGCTTCCTTCTATTTTCCAATTGTGCAAGCTTTCGACCGGGAGTGCCTGTCTTCTTGGATTTCTTGCACGGTTCAGCAACACGAACTGTTGGAATTGTCTTCAGTTCAACAGCTGATTCAGCATCTATTTCCATGTCGTCCAAGCTGGTAGCTACTTCACAAACTGTGAAAATAAAACAAGTGTGGATACCAAAAGGCTGGATTCACAAGACTAACCCTATAGGACCCGAAAGGATACAGGGACCTAAATAATTTCTTCTGTGTTGCAGAATAGGAATCCACTAAAAACGTCAAGAACTTGGATATTAGATAGCCGATGCTCGGCCCACATGACAGGAGAAAGAGGATTAATCAAAGACCTGAAGATATATTAAGGAGTAACTATCAGCTTCGGAAACAAGGCCACGGGTCAAGTGATTGGGATAGAATACGTGGAGCACAATGGGATAATTATTCAGAACGTATCCTTGGTCACGGATTTGAAATACAATCTCCTCAGCATAAGTCAACTGAGCGAAAGTGGCTACATTGTCAGATTTGAAAAATCAGAATGTCAAATAATAGACAAGGAGTCGCGCAAGATCACAATCAGAGGAATCAGAAGAGGAGGCCTCTACAACGTAGATTGGACCAATGGAATAAAGGGCACATGCCTCATAGCAATCAAATCCTAAAAAGCTATAATCTGGCTATGGCACAAGAGACTTAATCACTTAAACTTCAATTCAATCCGACATCTTGCAAAGCACAAATTAGTTGAAGGACTGCCAGATAAGAAGTTTCATAAAGAAGGAGTTTACAAAGCGTGTCAGTTTGGGAAGCAGACGAAAGCCTCCTTCAAGATCAGGCCAGTAACAGCAAGCACAGAGAGGATACTAGAGCTGCTTCATATGAATTTGTTTGGGTCAGTCACCCCACCCACAATTGGAAAAAGAAAATATACATTGGTAGTCGTTGATGACTACTCAAGGTATACATGGGTGGCACTGCTCAAGTCCAAGGATGAAGTCAAGATTCATCTACCAGAACTGATCAATCGTCTTCAAAACGAAAAAGGGTTAAAAGTGAAGAGGATAAGGTCAGACAATGGAATCGAATTCTGCAATGGACCTTTAATGGATTTATGCGCTGAGCTAGGAATTGGTCATGAGAAGTCTGCTCCAAGAACTCCTCAACAGAATGGACTCACAGAGCGAAGGAACAGAACTCTCAAAGAAGCAGTGAGAACTATGATGGCTGAAACTAACATTGCCAAAGGATACTGGGGAGAAGCCTTGATGACAGTCTGCTGCACACAAAATCGAAGTGCATTCAACACGCGTCTTCACAAAACTCCCTACGAAATCTACAATGGTTGTAAGCCTTCTATAGCTCATCTTCATGCTTTCGGTTCTCCATGTGATATTCACAATAATGGGAAGTTTAAGTTGAGTACCTTCAGCCCTAAGGCTGATGAAAGTGTGTTCCTTGGATATGGACATCCATCATACAAGGGATAAAGGGTACTTAACAAGACAACCCAACTTGTGGAAATAGCATGTCATGTTGTTTTTTATGAAGCTACTCTAGTGCGCAGGACTCTACAAGAACTGAGTCTAGGAAATCATGAGATTAATGATGTCAATGAGGAACCCAAAAGTAATCTTGATAATGATCAGAAAGTTCATCCGACTAGATCTATGAGTGATATACCTGAGACTCCAGCTCCCTCGGCTGAACTCCAAACAGTCGAGAAGGCCGATGATGCAAGTGCCATCGCTCAGGCCTTAGAGAATACACAGTTAGATGATTTAGATGAAAAGAAGCCTCCAGAAGAACAGGATGCGATTCTGGAAGACGATCTAGCTGAATCCAAGGAAGCCCATTATGATGACGCCAAGTAATCATCGACCAAGGAGGACCCAGCTATTGCTCAGACTTTAGAAGCAGTCCAGGATGCAGTTCCAATATCAAGAGATGAAGGAGCTTCTGAAGAAAGGGAGGAAACAGTTTCAGAAATTGAAAATGAACTAACTCAGGAGGGATCTTCTACAGTTCCTGAAGTCCCATCCATCAGCACTAATGACAAACCAGCAAAGAAGCCCAGCTGATTAAGAGATCATCTAAAGGAAGCTATTCTTGATGATGTTAGAAATCCTGTTCGAACCAGACAGGGAACAGCCTTGATGTCTTGCTTCTTATCTCAAATCGAACCAGTGAAGATCACGGAAGCTCTCCAATCCACAGACTGGGTAAATGCGATGCAGGAGGAATTGAATGAGTTCGCTCGCAACAATGTGTGGTATCTAGTAGACAGACCCACACATCAGTCTGTAATTGGTACTAAGTGGGTCTTTAAGAATAAAAGAGATGAGACCGGTACCATTGTTCGAAACAAGGCAAGGTTGGTTGCAAAAGGTTACGCTCAATGTGAAGGGATAGACTTAGATGAGACATTTGCACCAGTAGCCAGACTGAAAGCGATTCGACTGTTCCTAGCGTATGCAGCCTATCACAACTTCATAGTTCTTCAAATCGATGTGAAGAGTGCCTTCCTCTGATGGATTTATATACTGAAAGCATTATAATTGGTATATTATGTACAAGGTCGATTGGTTAATATACTGGGAATCATAAATGTTGTATGTTCATCTCCTGTCTGAATTAACAAACATGTGTCGCAAACACAATTATCCTCTTATCTCGTTGATAGGGAGATCATACGGTGTGTAGAAGATCAAGAAAGATCGTATGGATCGTTTGACCTAGCGAGATATAAACAGTTATCACAGCTGAGACAGTTCCAGGATAAACTATCGGTGTAGGCTGCAGCATACGCAGTAATAAGCATCTTATCTTGGATGGCTTGGTATGCTGGTGTGGGGCACACATTGATAAGGACCTAAGTCGAGATCGATTCTTTTATCTGACATTAAAAGAATCTAGATCTCTATTGCTTGACGAGATCCTAAGCCTAAATGAAGGTACAGAAGTATGTGTAGATTGTGTATTACTTTGAGTTGCACTGAAAGGCTCTAGTTGAGCTTGTATATTTGTATCTTGGGTAATAGCAGTTTGTATATGATTGTCTGGTACTGGAACTAGGTAACCACATCCAGTATAGGATGGTGACATTCCCTGAACAGCTCAAAAGGTTCGTTATGCTAAGTCCTGCAGGCTGATTAAGTTCAAGCATATGTGAAAAAGGTTTGAGTGGATTGATTCAGGAATTTAAGATGTTAATTAATTAAATAGCTTGTCAGAGCTTAAATTAATTAACGAATGTCTGTAACCTTAAATGTGGGGATATACCGAGCCCATGCAACCCGTACCTCAAAACGTGGTAGCAAATAGGTAGGACAGTATTGATTCTCTGGTGGAATGAATCAATATTAATTAATTAATTATATTCTGGGTTGAATATGGGAATTAATTAATTGATAGGCCTTATTTGCTATTTGCATTTTGGTCCCTGGTGTGGCCCATGAAACTCAAGCCCAATAGGAGTCCAGTAATTTCCTATAAATAGTCCTCAGTTCCTCATATCTCAACACACCACAAGATCATAAGTTGCACACAGCAAACCAGTTCTGGGAGCTGTGGTGATCGACTAAGATCTGAGAACGAGGAGGAAATTCTGCTTCTCAACCGGGCAAGGGATCTGATAGAGAATCTTCACCAGATTTTCAGATCGAGTTGGGATACAGATTAGAAGATCAAATCAGGACGATTTTTCTTCTTCTCTCTCTCCTCATTTTCGAAAATAATCATTTTATTTTCTTAAGATTTATTTCCTCAATCTGTTAGGAATTAAATCTTTGTGCGTGGGAAAGATCAAAGGGAATCTCCGCGCACGCGTTCTTCAGAGTTCTTCAATCCAGGTATTCCGCATAAACCTTCTTATGCATAATAATATAGGAGCATGCTAGGATTGTTCATAGGCATAGCAATTTATTTTTGATATTCCAATTAACGATCCTTGGCAAACGGACTTCGTGATTCAGTTCACGATCCCTTCAATTGGTATCAGAGCCAGGTTAATTAATTGGCTCTATCGGAAAAATAATATTGCCTATGATCATGCATGATTATTATTATTGATTGCATGCAATGGATGGTTTTTGGATTGATTGTATGTTTTTCGTCCTCGTGGTTCTCGGGTTAATCCGCCCTTTTATATGGATTCGTTTTTCACCCACGAGATAAATCCGTGGTTAGATTTAGATTTTTTAAATTGTAATTAGGATTATTCCATGTAATCTTTTATTTCAAAAATTAAATATGTAAAACGAAGAACGAAGAACACGAAGAACGAAGAACACGAAGAACGAAGGACCGCACGACAGCGCACTACGGCGCCGGCACGGCGGTCCCGCACGGCGAGAGGCACGGCAGCGCGCGGTGCGGGGGTCTCGGGACGGCGACGCGGGGAGGCTGGCGCCTGCCGGAACGGCGGACGAGGGCGGCCAGGGCGCGACGGGGGCGCGTAGCGCGGTGGAACCCTAGGGTTCGCGCAGCCCTGCGCGTGTTTGCGGCGGCAGGCGTACGCTCTCCGGGCGGCGGCGGCGCGACCTGGTGGTGTGGCGAAGGGCTCGGGAGGCGGAGGCCAGCGACGGCGGTCGGTGGTGGCGGCGCGGCCGGAACCAGCGCAAACCCTAGGGTTTGCGGGTGCGTGCCGGAGCGCGTGTCCCCTCCGCGCTTCGTGCACATTTTTCGGTGAGCCTAGGTGAGCCAACGGTGGAGAAGAAGAGTGAACGGTGGTTCGGGCAACGGTCGGGGCAAGCCGGGGCGACGGCATGCGAAACGGGCAACGGCCGGAAGAGGTGGATCGTGGGCTACAACCATGCACGTACGTGCATGGCTGTTGCGCGATTCCGAGAGCCCTCACGGCGGCGGCGAGTCGCCGGCAGCGGTGGTGGCTCGTCGGGCTAAGTTCTCGCGGGCTATTGGGCTTGCAATGTGTGCCTAGGTCCGCGATTTGGTTAACTGGTCCAGTTGTCCAATTTTCCGATAAATCAAATCTTGGAGGCCCAAATTCGGAAAATGAATTCAGATCTCAGTCCTAGTAGTGGGAGCCCAGTCGAAGATCTGTATTATTAATTCCAACTTGTAATAGTTAGAATTAATTTTTATTTCGTATCATGGGGCCACGAGGACATTTTTTATTTGCTTTATTATTTGTCTTCGCATGATATACGTGTTTAATTTAATTGCGCAGCATACAAGCATGTTGTAGATAATAGGAGCACGTTTACTGCTTTTATTTACAGCTTTAAAACATGCTATGTGATTTATTTTATGTAATTAATTATAACTATAAATTCGGGGTTCATGCCTTGCATGATAGAATTTTAGCAATGTTATAATTATGGCTACATAAAATAATCTGTGCAATTGAACCTTATGAACTAAAAAATTACTAAGCTTATAATTTAGTAAGACCTCCACAAAGCGATCCTTTATTGAAAGTGGGTAATTTATTAGGTAAACGTCTACATGTGTAGCTTACTTAATTTATTATTCATAAGTTCTAATAGATAGGATTTATTAAAACAAACATTTATTTCATGTGAGAAGTGGGAGTTCATGCGTAAACGTCTACATGTGTAGCTTGCGTATTGAATTTTCATAAGTTCTCTAGGGATTGAATTAAATGAGACAACCTTATTATAGGGATCGGGTGTGTTCTAATAGATCCTTATATGGGAGGGTTGGCTTTGGTGGTAAGCTAGCTTAGATGTTATCCAGAGTATAACTCATTTGTGATGTCCCTGCTCAGTAGGATAATATGGTCTTAAGTTAGTCTCCAATTATTAATTCCATTTGTCTAAGGAACCCGGGCATGGATTGGAATTAAAGGATTGGAATTGAAAGATGCAGTCTGGTTAAGTGTTTTGTTGTAAACGTCCACATGTGTGGCTTGCAATAGTAATACTTAGGCAAATTGGAGGAAACATTAATATTGCTTTATCATAAGGTTTCAATATTTACTTGTTTCAATAGTTTGCGACTATGTTTTAATTTCTGTTTTTAATTTATTATTTTCAGACATGTCTATTGCTCACGTTGTCAACCTCTTAATAACAAACCCTTTAACTGGTCCGAATTTTCCTGAGTGGAAGTTATGCTTCATGGAAATACTCTGCACTGCAAAACATGCCCATATACTTTACATGGACCCTCTAACTCCCAAGTATTTGAACTGTACTGGTTATGAGCGAGCGTTCTATGACAGATGGGTAGCTTCTGATGAGTTTGCCCGCAAACTCATCATGAAGAGTCTGTCTAGAGAATTAAAGCTCAAGTACAAGAAGTTTGGATATGCTGTTGAGATATGGAGGGATCTTGTGAAGGTTTATGGGAAGGTGAGACGAACTGTCAGTTATAATCTTGTAGAAGACCTGGTCTGCAAGAAGATGACTGATGGGAGTTCGTTGCTTCTGCACTTCGTCAGTATGATGGAAATTATGAGAAAGTACAGAAAGAGAGGTGGACAAGCCAGTAAGCGGGCAGAAATATTGATTGTCCTGCACTCTCTCTCTGATTCTTATGATGATTTCATCAACTCCCTCGGTACCAGGCGCGAGTTTACTCTTCTTGAGTTACTCTTAGCCCTGATGCGAGAGGAGTCCAATCTTAGGGCATTGGAATTTGCTCCAAGTTTGTCAGCTTTTGACAAGACAGTTGCTGAAGCAAAGGAAATGCTTAAAACGTTAGATGAAGCTGATTTAGCAGAAGATGTCATCAGGCCATGCAAACGCAAGCGAAGTGAAGTAGATTGTCTAGTGCCTAGCACGGGTAGACAGGGTACGTCATGTGCACTTATAACGGAAACATGTTTAGCATCGGTTTCTACCCATTCTTGGGTAGTGGATACTGGAGCTACTGATCATGTTTGTTATACTTTGCAGGGGTTCAGGCCGACAAGGCAACTGAAGCATGACGAGATTACCATCTCAATGGGCAGCGGAGAGCGAGTCTCAGCAGTAGCCATTGGAGATTTTACTTTATGCTTTGAGAACAATGTTTTGATTTTGAGAGATGTTTTATATGTGCCGGTTTTTCGGCGGAACTTAATTTCAGTTTCCAAGTTATTTTGTGATGGATATTCAGTTATTTTTATAGTGGAGTTTCTATCATTGGTAATAATGGTGTTATCTGTCATGGCAAACTGATTGACTCTCTCTATATCATTGATTGTATGCATAAATCTTCCATGAATGTTGCAAACTCATCCAATAATAATAATCATTTAAAGAGAAAGTTTTCTTCCGATGAGGATCAAACATATCTCTGGCACTTGAGACTAGGTCACATAATTCTAAAGAGGATTAAAAGATTAGCATGCGATGGGCTCTTGGATTCTTTCCAAGTGGTACCGCATCAAATCTGTGAGTCCTGTATAGAAGGAAAGATGACGACCAGGCCTTTTAAGGTAAGTCAGTCTCGAGCAGAGAATGTGTTGGAATTGATCCACTCTGACTTATGTGGACCAATGTCCACGCAAGCTCGTGGAGGTTATGAGTATTTCTCCACTTTCATTGACGATTACTCAAGATTCGGATATGTCTATTTGCTTCGCCATAAGTCTGAATGCTTTGAGAAATTCAAAGAGTTTAGGACTGAGGTAGAAAAGAAGCTAGGTAAGACTATCAAGACACTACGATCAGATCGTGGTGGAGAATACCTCAGTAACGAGTTCTTGCAATACTTGTCAGATAACGGGATTACATCCCAGTGGACTGCACCAGGAACCCCTCAACAAAATGGTGTAGCGGAAAGAAGAAATAGAACTCTCTTGGAAATGGTCAGGTCGATGATGAGTTATGCAAGCTTGCCGATTTCGTTTTGGGGATATGCCTTGGAGACAACGGCCTATTTGCTTAACCTGGTACCTTCTAAATCAGTTCCTAAAACTCCTCTGGAACTCTGGTATGGGCGAAAGCCAAGTTTGAACAGAGTGAGGGTTTGGGGTTGTCCAGCATATGTGCTGACAAAGGAACCTGATAAGTTAGAAAGTAGGTGTAAGTTGATGTTGTTTGTAGGATATCCCAGGCAAACGAAAGGTGGTTACTTCTATTGTCCTGAGAATCAGAAAGTCGTTGTCAATACCAACGCGAGATTCTTGGAGGACGAATATGTAAGAAACCACAGATCCAAGAGTGAAATTATCCTCCACGAGCTTGAGGACAAGGAAGCAATTCCATCAGGAAAGCCCAGTGTAATGGTAAATCCACCTACAACAGGTGAGGCTATACCAACACTGCCACTAATGCAAGGTATGGGACCAACGCGTACTATGCCAACTACTGACACGGTTCAGATGCCTCGTCGCAGTGGGAGGGTTGTCCACCAACCCGAAAGGTACATGTTCGTGGGAGAGTCTTCTGACTTGATCCCGGAAAATGGACTGGATGATCTTGATCCCTGGACATATGACGAGGCGGTATCTGATAAAGATGCAGACAAATGGCTGATCGCCATGGATTCTGAAATAGAATCCATTACGGCTATGGATGTATACCAGAAAACTGATTTGCCAGATGGCTGTCGAGCCATATGGTGCAAATGGGTATACAAAAGAAAGAAAGGAGCGAATGGTGAAATTACAGCTTTCAAAGCAAGGCTGGTGGCGAAGGGTTATAGTCAGAAAGAAGGTGTAGTCTATGACGAGACCTTCTCACCGGTAGCCATGCTTAAGTCCATTCGTATACTCCTAGCCATAGCAGCACATAAGGACCTAGAAATCTGGCAGATGGATGTCAAAACCGCATTTCTAAACGGGTACCTTGAAGAAGGTACGGACATCTATATGCAACAGCCAGAAGGTTATGTGCAGAAGGGCGAAGAACATTTGGTCTGGAAGCAAAGGAAGTCGTTGTATGGACTTAAACAAGCTTCACAGTCATGGAATCTGCGTTTTGATGAAGTGATTAAATCCTATGGATTTTCACAATGCTCAAACGAGAGTTGCATGTACCGTCTATGTGTCAGCGGAAGCGTGGTGTTCCTTGCACTTTATGTAGATGATATTCTCCTATTTGGCGACAATGTGGAAGTATTGTCGGGCATAAAGGGGTGGTTATCCGAGCAGTTTCATATGAAGGACCTTGGGGAGGCAGGATGCATCCTAGGGGTAAAAGTATTGTGGGAGCACAATAAGAGGATGCTGACCTTGTCTCAAGGATCATATGTGGATACTGTGATTGCCCGTTTCAACATGCAAACTGCCAAGAAAGGTTTGTTACCCTTCAGACATGGCATATATCTTTCCAAGGATCAGTGTCCGGTGACATAAAGGGAGAAAGATGAAATGAGGAACGTGCAGTATGCATCGGCCGTGGGGAGCCTCATGTATGCAATGCTATGTACGAGGCCAGATATCTGCTTTGCTGTAGGCATGGTAGCGAGATACCAGTCTAACCCTGGACAGGCGCATTGGACCGCGGTAAAGCACATACTCAAATACCTGAAAAGGACTAGAGACTATTGTCTCGTCTATCAGTGTGAGGAGTTGTGCCCTGTGGGTTATACTGATTCGGATTTCCAAGCAGACCGAGACGAAAAGAATTCCACCTCTGGCTATGTGTTTACATTGGGAGGTGGAGCCATATCATGGAGGAGTGCAAAGCAGAAGTGCATTGCGGACTCCACCATGGAAGCAGAATATGTGGCAGCTTCTGAAGCTTCGAAAGAAGAGGTATGGTTTCGAAACTTCCTTCTGGAGTTGGACGTGATTCCTAAGCTGCCCAAGACAATCACGATATACTGTGATAATTCGGGAGCTGTGGCTAATTCAAAGGAACCACGAACTCACAGAGCAACAAAACACATTGAAAGGAAGTACCATATTATACGAGAAATCGTAGCAAGGGGTGATGTGCTAGTAGAGAAGATTGATACAAGAAATAATCTAGCGGATCCATTCACAAAGGCTCTGCCTCAGAAGGTCTACGAGATGCATGTACGTAACCTTGGGCTGAGGGCAAAGCTATCCACGTAGAATGTTTGATGTAATAGCTAGATTAGTTTAGACGCGTTATACTCTGAAAAGCTCCTGTATAATGCTTTGAGTATAAGTGGGAGATTGATGGATTTATATACTGAAAGCATTATGATTGGTATATTATGTACAAGGTCGATTGGTTAATATACTGGGAATCATAAATGTTGTATGTTCATATCCTGTCTGAATTAACAAACATGTGTCGCAAACACAATTATCCTCTTATCTCGTTGATAGGGAGATCATACGGTGTGTAGAAGATCACGGAAGATCGTATGGATCGTTTGACCTAGCGAGATATAAACAGTTATCACAGCTCAGACAGTTCCAGGATAAACTATCGGTGTAGGCTGCAGCATACGCAGTAATAAGCATCTTATCTTGGATGGCTTGGTATGCTGGTGTGGGGCACACATTGATAAGGACCTAAGTCGAGATTGATTCTTTTATCTGACATTAAAAGAATCTAGATCTCTACGGCTTGACGAGATCCTAAGCCTAAATGAAGGTACAGAAGTATGTGCAGATTGTGTATTACTTTGAGTTGCAGTGAAAGGCTCTAGTTGAGCTTGTATATCTGTATCTTGGATAATAGCAGTTTGTATATGACTGTCTGGTACTGGAACTAGGTAACCACATCCAGTATAGGATGGTGACATTCCCTGAACAGCTCAAAAGGTTCGTTATGCTAAGTCCTGCAGACTGATTAAGTTCAAGCATAAGTGAAAAAGGTTTGAGTGGATTGATTTAGGAATATAAGATGTTAATTAATTAAATAGCTTGTCAGAGCTTAAATTAATTAACGAATATATGTAACCTTAAATGTGGGGATATACCGAGCCCATGCAACCCGTACCTCAAAACGTGGTAGCAAATAGGTAGGACAATATTGATTCTCTGGTGGAATGAATCAATATTAATTAATTAATTATATTCTGGGTTGAATATGGGAATTAATTAATTGATAGGCCTTATTTGCTATTTGCATTTTGGTCCCTGGTGTGGCCCATGAAACTCAAGCCCAATAAGAGTCCAGTAATTTCCTATAAATAAGCCTCAGTTCCTCAGATCTCAACACACCACAAGATCATAAGTTGCACACAGCAAACCAGTTCTGGGAGCTGTGGTGATCAACTAAGATCTGAGAACAAGGAGGAATTTCTGCTTCTCAACCGGGCAAGGGATCTGATAGAGAATCTTCACCAGATTTTCAGATCGAGTTGGGATACAGATCAGAAGATCAAATCAGGAGGATTTTTCTTCTTCTCTCTCTCCTCATTTTCGAAAATAATCATTTTATTTTCTTAAGATTTATTTCCTCAATCTGTTAGGAATTAAATCTTTGTGCGTGGGAAAGATCAAAGGGAATCTCCGCGCACGCGTTCTTCAGAGTTCATCAATCCAGGTATTCCGCATAAACCTTCTTATGCATAATAATATAGGAGCATGCTAGGATTATTCATAGCAATTTATTTTTGATATTCCAATTAACGATCCTTGGCAAACGGACTTCGTGATTCAGTTCACGAATCCCTTCATCCTCAACGGAGAATTAAAGGAAGAAGTCTACGTCGAACAACCCCCCAGTTTCGAGCAAGAAAACTAAGTCTACAAGTTAAGGAATGCTTTATACAGACATAAGCAAGCACCAAGAGCATGGTATGAAACTCTCTCGCATTTGCTGCTCAAAAGTGGTTTTGAGAAGGGTGCAATAGATCGAACTCTATTCAAGATAAGGGATGGAGAGGACATCCTGCTAGTTCAGATCTATGTAGACGACATCATCTTCGGAAGCAAAAATACCAAGTTATGTGAGAAATTTGCCCAGCTGATGCAGAACAAGTTTCAAATGAGCATGATGGGAAAAATGACATATTTTCTTGGTTTGCAAGTTGATCAGTCTGACGAAGGGATTTTCATCAGTCAAAAGAAGTATACTCAAGATCTGATCAATAAGTTTTGTCCAGAGAAGACAAAATCTCTAAGGATTCCTATGAGCAACAGTTCTCAAATCACTCTAGATGAAGAAGGAGAACCTATCAACCTGATAGCTTATAGAGGAATAATTGGATCTTTACTGTATCTAACTGCCAGCCGACCAAATATATCTTATGCCGTGGGAGTATGTGCGAGGTTTCAGGAAAACCCAAAGAAATCGCACATGGATGCAGCAAAGAGAATTGTCAGATATCTCAAGAGTACAGAGTCTCTAGGTATCTGGTATCCCAAAACTGATGGAATTATGTCAAATGGATTCTCTGACTCAGATTTTGGAGGCTGCAAAATCGACAGAAAGAGCACGAGTGGAACCTGTCAGTTTTTAGGACATAAACTGATTAGTTGGTTCAGCAAGAATCAGCATTCGGTGGCTACATCAACCACAAAGGCAGAATATGTAGCAGCAGCCAGCTGTTGTGCTCAAGTGTTGTGGATAAAGCAGCAACTTAAGGATTATGGAATAGATACATGATGCGTTCCTATCTACTGTGATAGCAATAGCGCAGTCTCTATTTCAAAGAATCCAGTTCTATATTCGAGGACGAAACACATTGATATTCGTCATCATTTCATTTGAGATCACGTTGAAAAGGAGGATGTCTCGGTGGAATACATTAGAATTGATGATCAGTTAGCGGATATATTTACCAAACTGCTACCTAAGGCTCGATTCAAATAGCTATGCATCAAACTAGGTCTTCTTGAGTTTGATGACGTCTCAAGAGAAGGAGACGATAAGTGATCATTACAACAACTGGTTAATTTCAGAAATTTAATTCCTTCATCTTGTAGGATTAAATCTTGTTGTGCAAGAAAGATGATTGAAGATCAAATCCATGTACAACCAATTCAGAGTTCATACAATCCAGGTTTTTCGCAAAAGCCAATCTATGTATTTCAATAGGAGCATGCCAGGATTTATTATAAGCATAACAATTTATTTTAGATTTCCAATATTTAGCCTGGATTATGAATTAGCAATTTAATTTACAACAATCCCTTCACTGTCTATCTCTGAAAAAAAAAATTTAACCCTATATATCTCTCTAGGCTAGTGCAAGATAAAAAGATATAAAAATAACTCTAAATTTGAAACTAAAACACGATTGGCTATAGGACACGGTGAGAAATATTAGAGATATATTTTTCATTATTTTAGAGTTTACAAAGATATCAAAGAACTAGAAAAAGACTGAAAAAATACGAAGGCCTTAAAGACTCAGATTGAATACAACATTTTTTAGTTCCAATGTTTTCCTTTTTTTTTCTACACTTTTCTATCTCTTTGATGGGATTTAGTGTGTCTAGTTAAATTCACGAGATTCTAGGATTTGTATCTGTAATGAATATTATGTATATTTTATTTAATTCGATTTTCCTTTTCCATTTACATTTTTTTTATTTTGGATTACTTTATTTTCTTGATATTGGCCATTGATGAAGGTGAATAGGTTGGTTATTATTAAACCGAGAGGTCTAGAATTTTTATCAAGAGTAGAATTCTTTGTGTGCATGCGAGAGGAGTCTTTAAGAGTTTTATTTCCATGTTATGACATAGTACTTAAGAGAGACGTCTGATAACATTTTGGTGATTGATCCATGTTTTGAAGATTAAATTGAAATTGAGTTGAATAAATTATTTGCATCATTATTTATTATAAGAGGTTAATCCAGAAATCCTATTAATTTTCTTATATTCTCTTAGTTATATCTCTTTTA
Organism: Plectranthus barbatus; assembly: GCA_026898455.1. NCBI lineage: Eukaryota > Viridiplantae > Streptophyta > Magnoliopsida > Lamiales > Lamiaceae > Plectranthus > Plectranthus barbatus. The sequence goes on from JAPKLW010000300.1 coordinate 161,261, forward strand.
TCAACGTTCAATATTGTCTTGTCTTATCAATTTACCTTGAATATTTTTCCCCATTTGTTCTTTTACATTATTTTAATATGCTTCAGTCAAATGTATTGGGGTGCAGCATATGCGAGACAAGCAACCATTGCGTACACACCTATAGCAAATTACTTGATGCTTGACATTACCATATCGACATGTATAATATCCCGCATTTAATTAAGCTATTTAGTGCTTAATTAAATTAAATAAAGGAATATTTATTATGCAAATTAAATATTTATTTGCTCTTAAAAGGAAATTAAACACCCGATGAGATACGAGGGTCAAAATATCAATTAAATTATATCAATGGGTTCCTTTCGAGAAAACATAAGTGACCGTGAAGTCACAATTTTCAAAGGAAAGACGAGTGTAGCGATTTATTATTAAAAGAAAATAATATCGCATTTAAATTCGTAACTTGCACTTGGGAAGTCCATTTCTTAAACTGAGCTAGGGAATGCTTGGGTTTAAAATATGGAAGAATACGAAATGATCTATATAATTTTCTGAGACCCGAGTAGTATTTAATTAATTATTGAATTTTGGAAAATAGGGCGATATTTTTATCTCCGAAAATTTAAAAAATTATATGATTAATGTGGGCTCGATAAATGGAGCATTTCCATATATTCATTTATTTATTTTAAATCCGAAAAGATGAATTAACGGAATAAATTATATACAGGTTGAGGTGGTGGGGAATAATTCTTCAACATGAAGAAATGTGCCACGTCTCATGTGAGTTGGCTTCATTTGATTGGAAGAAATGGGCAGCTATTTTCATTTGAGGCGGTGTGTAATTTTGGAGATATACCAAAATTTATTATGTAGAGTAAAGAATTGATTTTTCATTTTCACACAATCACCATCCCACCGCCGTACCATCTTGTCGCCCAGTCATCTTTGCTCGCAATTTCCGGCCATCTGCCGCCACCTCTGGCCAAGCCATCATCACCATTCAAAAGATCGTTGTTCAAGGTTTCCGAGAAGCTAAGGCACGTTTCCATCTCGTGAAGTATCGAGGAAGATACAAGGAAGAGAAGTTAGGCCGTCAGAATACGGTAATATTTTGATATTGGATTTGAAACTAGCTCAAACGTAAATTACTCGATTCGAAACTTATATTCTCATGATCCTTGGATTGTAGGGATTATTTGGGTGCGAAGATTTTTCTGTTTCATCGCCGGAATTTGTCTCACCGCCGTTTGGAAGTTTTTCCAGTGAGTGTACGACTCCCTCTTTTTCCGGCGAATTTCCTTGCATTTCAAGTCGTTCAAAGCGTGTTTTCGTGTTCCTTATGGAGTTTAGGGAGTATGAGGATCATGTTGTTGCATTGTTTGGGGGTCAGGGATGACCGGAGACGGCCTGCCTGAGGCGAGAAGAGTTGTTGCTTCATTGCTGACGTTCTCTTTCTCTCTCGCATGCATGTTCGAAAATTAAAAAAAAAAACATTTAATAATAATAATAATTCTTCTCTGACTGCCGTTAATATTTATTATTATTATTATTATTATTATATTGCTATTATTATTATTATTGTCATTATTATCATTATTATTATTATATTATATTATTATTTATTTATTATTATCATTATTAGTTTTGTTATTAGTTGGGTTATGAAATCGAGAGTCGGGATTTGATAAGCTTGACTAAAGTAAAGTCCGAAGTATGATTTGGTGATTGAAATTAAATTGTGAATTTATTGAGTTGGAAGTTGTGTGAAGTGAGTTCAAGTTGAATGATTAAAAGTTTTCAGTTAGATGTCGATCCTAGGTCCTGATTGTATCAAGTTCTGTCAGTTAGATCTGATTGAGAAACTTAGACCATCCATCCTAATTGATTGCTTGTGTGTAACTATTTGAAGGGGAATTAAGAGATAAAGGAAAATCAGCTCAACTGCGTGATTAACGAAAGCATCTTTACTTCCGTAAGCATAACACAGGTGGGAATTATTTCAGTAAAAATAAAATATTTTCCGAGCTTATTGCTCATTTTCTAAAATGGGTGTGAAAAAGGTTTTGGTTTTAAATTGATTGCTATGCATAAACTATTTTGTGTTTCATATTTGTACCTCTGTAGGTAGACGCTTTTAGAGAGATTATTTAATGAGAATGATCAAGGAATTTCCTTTGCTAATCTCATTAAAATAAGGATAGACGTCCTATTCAGAGCGCTTGACGGTGCGATAGGTAGTTCAGCGGACGTGCTGATACCTAAGGGTAGAGATAAGGATGAATTCTAAAATCGATCGGGTCTCAAGGGACTATTCTGAGACTTGTGCACAAATTGATGATAGTGGATTGAGTGGCTTGTTCATTCCCAGCTATTCATCGTAACGTGGAAGTGGGTCAGCTTCTCGTTACACAACGGTAAACAAATATGTTAACATGTTAGATAGTTGGCCAGCAAATGAAAATGATTTAGATAACACGGTTCTTTCCAACAAAACCCCGTGTTTATCTGCGTGAGTTGCATAGCTTTCATATATATAAATTGTACGTTTTCGGGCATATTTTCACTGGGTACAATTGTACTCAGCCCCTCGTATTATTTCTAAAATACGCAGGTTAAGTAGCGAGGATGGAGGAGCAGTGGTGTAAAGACGATGCAGGAATTTGTAAAGATTTTGAAAGATCCTGAGATATGCATCCTCATATGCATATCTCCACTACGCTACACACACTACTGCACCACTCTCTGAACCTTATTCCTTCCCGTATTTTGAATAATTTGTGAACAAGTGCTTAATCTCTTTTCTTATGATCTTTGAACGACGTTGAATGAGTTTTAATGATATTTCCAATGCCCTTTTAAATTCTCACAAGTCTTCCGCTGTTTTTACTTTGTAAAATGTGTTTGAAAATCTTTGACCACAACTGTAGCGCGCCCCAAAGTTGGGAAGGTCAGTTGGGGGCGTTACAACATGAGTTTAACTTTTACAAATGAGTTTTATTATTAGGGAAGGTCTCAGTTTAGGCACGCCTAAATGGTTTAGGCGGATTTTATCTATTAATCTAAGCCAAACCCATCTAATATACCCTAATTGAGGATTAATAAACCCTATCTGGGATGTGTTAACCCATTTGGATATGGATAAAACCCGCCTAAACCGTTTAGGCGTGCCTAACGCAAGTTTTTGCCTTATTATTATTTCACCTTCCATGATTTTGAAGTTTGATATAATTATTGTAAGGATTTTTAAATAACGGATTTTAAGATCGATCATGTCTTTCATTACTTCTAAATTTGACATCATTGTTGTATGTATCATCTTGACCGCCACATTGTGACCAACTTTTGTCAACAGTCATATCCTCGACCTTGCCCTCTACTTCTATTATTACATTGTTGAACTGCAATAATTAGACATTTTTTGTGAACCAACACTCCATGTAATGCATTATTATTTTTATAAGTTGATTGTATGTTTTTGCTACTTGTAAAGTAAATAAAGTTCAAAATGTTTAGCATACAGTTTTATCCCTACTATTGCGAGAGTAATAGATTGCTAACATGGAATGTATTAAAATTTTAATTTCATCTTCTTGATTTCACCGTCGTATCATCAGCCGATTCTCTAGTTGTGTTCTTCGAGTAAAAGCACTTGCAAAATCCAAATTCTCGTCCTTTTTTAATTTTGTTTTCAAGCTAGAGAATTTCAAATAAATGATTTTTTAATGAGTTGGTCTCCTGAGAGGCGGTCTCACTATTTTTTTATTGTGAGACAGATCTTAATACACCATTTCAATAAGTTAAATACATCATTTCATTTTTAAGAATTACATTATTTGCAACAAAGAAATACATCATTTCATTAAACTCATATCACAATAAAAATGGTGAAACATCATTTGCAATAAAGAAATACATCATTTCATTAAATTCGTCTCACAATAAAAATGATGAGACCGTCTCATCTGAGACTGCCTTTATTATTTATTAATTAATCCCTAACAACGCATATATACTAGATATCGAGTTGACAGGAACTCGGATAATACACAATACAAGTCTTTGTGAAATGAAGTTCCTTTGTGCTAGTAGAAAGATTTATAAGCAAGCAGTAGAAAGCTAAATTTATGAATAACTAACTAATAACACAATCTAATCAATAAATAATGAAAACCCACATGCAGAATTGCTGCCGAACTTACATGCAGATACAAAAATACTCAGACAAAAATATAATCCAAGGAAAGCAGCAATTGATTTCAAAACCTAAGAAAATTATTCTACATTGTAAAACTGATAAATAGGAAGGGCCTTGCGTAGATCGTGAGGTTCCAGGTTCTTGAAGAGAACTCCGAGCACAAGGTTCCAAAATTCGATTCTTACATAGCATCGATAATGATCAACAGTAGCATGATCTGATACTGTCATACAATACGAGTGACCAGATTCAACAGGATCATCATTCATGGCCTCAAATTCAGTGGCAACCTCTGCTGCCGAGTATACTCCCAGAGTGCAAGGGCGCCACTGACATGGACATTTAGAGACCTGACCACACCTAATTGTGGGATCTCGATGCAAGCATCCAACACATGGATTATCTCCACAGGTATTCCTTCCTTTTCATGACCCAAAACTAATACCTACAAGAAGGCAGTCACGATAAATAGAAATAAAATGCAATTTTTCGGATAACAGAAGCCAAAATATTTAAGGAATAAGGCAATTTACATCAATGTGGATGTAAATTTTAACATACTGTCTAGATTTCAAACACAAGGTGCCTCCAAATATTCCAAACTGTATCAGCAAGTATATCTCCAAAAATGAGAAGGATATATAAAATAGAGAAGTCGTACAAAATTATAATTGTCAACTCCAAATCATTCAGCCTTCTACTAGCAACAAAGAAAATTCACAGACATAGTGTTGCTAATTGATTACTATCTTATCATGTATTTCCTTGATTGATTTACTTATCTTTGGTTCAATTAAGGCGGTGGACAGGTCATTTAGGATTATGAAAAGATCATCTGAGAAGAAAGTAAGCCATTAAGCCTGGCAAGCATATGTTGTCTGTGGAGTTGGGTGGACAGGTCATTTAGGATCATCTAAGAGCATTTTTCAGTCTCATGTTTGTTTTAAAATTTTCTATATACCAGCAGTTATTTACCCCATCAAACCCTCGAGTCTATTTTGAATTGTAAGAAAAGTCACGATGCAAGTGAATCATACAATAGTATCAGAGCAAAAATATATGCATTTTGTTATAAACGTAAAATCACACAGAATAATTAAAGCAATGCATTTTAAGGGGTGATGATCTCAATGGAAATGTTCAAACAACCGTACTAATCAAGCTTGTGTGAGAATGACAAGAAGTAATATAGGCAGAAGAAAAAAGAACCAAAGTCTTCCCCTAAAAATAATAAAAAAAGAAGACCCTGTGAGAATGACTTACTGTCTTTACAGGGAAACTGTATTGGTCCAATGGAATGCTATTTGCAGTTTGCTCCAGACCTAGGATAGCGTAGCCTTCCCGTTTCTTTTTCTCCAAAAACAATTTCATACTTTCAACTGGTACTTCCATGAAGGGAACCCACTTGTCTGCAGTTACACTATTAAAACATAGATGTCTTAGTGGCAACATTTACCAATGCCATAGATGATGTATATAGCACATCAAATGTCACAATACATGAAAATATTAAAAACTACGGTTTCTCTGTTTTAGGATATTATGTGGCTTTTTTTTAATAGAAATACATTATTTAAACTCACACACCCAAATGTTCTTCACAAATCGTAAACTCATGACGTCTTAGTTACAGGCAAAGCGCTATTTGCCACTGCACCCCTACTAATAGGGGACTATTATGTTGCATTTATTTACTAGTGTTGCACAACTTATATATGATACAGTGAACAGATATTGCAATATTCATTTACATTATATATATATATAGACACACACACACACATAAACAAAGCACTTGAGAGAATACAGTGTTTGTAATATTGTATTTTATATTATTCAATTGGAGAATACATCTATTCATACTAGTAAGATGAATCTACTCTAAACGCTAAACTAAAGATACCTATTTATTCAGGATAGTAGATCTATTAGTTAAAGAACTTATAATCACTACTCTATTTAATACTCCCTCCGTCCCATTACAATTGTCATCTTTCTTTTCGGCACGGAAATTAAGAGTTGTGAGTATAGAATGAGTTAGTGGGATTAATATTTAATTTTTAAGTGTGAAAATTTTGCATTTTTTGAAAATGTGACAATTTGGTTGGGACGCCCAATTTGGTAAGTGTGACAATTCAAGTGGGACGGAGGGAATATATTTTATACCATAGATATTTTAACATATACACACACACACAAATGGCATTTGCATCGCATTATTCTCATAAGCATTAATTTACACTAAATTCAATGTTTATTTTAAATTTATTTTATAAAAAATACTAGCATACTTTTTTCTTTTATCATTATAAGTTACCCAAATTTTATAAATAGGAGACCTATTTTTTTATGAATTGTGTTAACTTTTCTCTTTTTATCTTTTAAAGATTTTTATATTTAATTTGGTGTATAGATAATAATTTTAATATAATTATATTATTGATAGAGAATAATAAAAAATATATTTTTGACATTATATATATACATATAAATACACATATGAATTTAAATTTTCTTTTTAATTTATATACTACTCTATACAACATATAATAACGATATTACATTTTCGATTTCGTTTCAAATAATCACATCTTCAATATTTTTATCTCATTTAAATTTATTTTACGTAACATCTATTTAAAAAATGCAAGAATGAATTTTCTTTTATCAGTTAAATTGTACTTACTTTATAAATTTGAATCTTATTTATGTAGATTCATATTTACTCGCTCCTTTTTATTTATCAATTTATGTATATAGTTAAATAGATATAACTTATAATATAGTTACATTAATATTTGATATTGATGAATAAAAGCTAAATAAATAACTACTAAGAATCAGTATAAAACTTTTGTTAATTATATCTTGACATTATAAGACAAAACATCAAGTATTAATCCACACAATGCGGGACTATAAAACTAGTTACTTCCAATATTCAAAACATTATAAATCCTAGAAAGTCACTCCCTTTTTTAACTCATTTAAATAGACACAATAAGACTCATATCCCAACTTAAATAGTACTCCCTTCGTTCCACAGAATTAGTGCCATTTTATTTTGGCACAATAACCAAGGAGATAGAGATAGGAAAATCAATAAGTTATTAGTGTGAGTGAATTACTTTTCTATTTTTGGCAATGGAACTATTATATGGGACATACAAAAATGGAAAATGAGACTAATTTCATGGACAAAGGGAGTAGTAGTTTAATATAATTAAACAATTAAATAAATTCTTATCTATTATAAATAGTAAATTATCTATTAGGATTTGGGGAACAATAAAATTTGGTAAAAATAAATTGAGTATACATTATGTAAATATACATATTATAGTAAATAAAAAAACAAAAAAATTGTCCGGGGGGGTTACAACCTTGTCCTCAAGGTGGTAGATTGAAAAAAATTTGCTCCAATCACGTTGATTGGGTTGGGGAATCCAAGGGGGTGATATGAGCATCTGTGTATATGCAAGAAGAGGATACACAAGGAATAGGAGAATTATGATATTGGTTAACGGTTTATTAATTTTAATGTACAATTTAAGTTGCTCATGCATGGGCTATTTTTTTTATCTGCTGGAGAAAGTTATTTCTAAATTCTAATAGAGTAGAAGTGCGAAAAAATAACTTGCCAGCAACCGGAAACTCTTATGTTGTAAATCATACGGCAGATTCAAGATCCAAAACTACAAAGGCTGGTACCAAAATGCAAAGATCGTCATAAACATATTTCTATATGATATCTTGTTGGCTAAATATATGGATTATGTGCAGTAGAATTAGTTAAGTTCATCCTCAGAAAATTCAGGAGAGCAGAGAAAGAACATAAAAATTGCAAACTTGAGATCAAATTAGAACCAGCAAAGAGAGATTCCCCACCTATGGTCAACCTTATCCACCAAGTTGTAATAAAACAGCACATCCCGAGGCATTCAACATATTCAAGGAAATAATAAAAGTCCATTCTAGTTAACAATATCAAAGAAACATATAAAATCCCTAAGTATCATTACCTGATAAGTTGGAACTGCTTGTCATTTAATATATTCTTATTTGCAATAGCTAGTCCAGCAGCTCTAAATACCTGCATTTAATACGATTGTCATCTACTGAACTGACAGAAACACATTAGCAAAATTGGCAAACATTTATATAAGCATATATTGATGTAAGCTTAAATTAACTGGTAAAGTACATTTACCATACCTCACATGTTCGTGCCAATCCAGCCAGATTAGGAATCCGATCTAAAAGGGATGCAAGAAGGATAATTTGTTGCCTGCTTGCTTTTAACTTCTCCACTATCACACCCCTTGAGTGTAGCAAATGATCAAGAAGCTGATCTTCGTTTTCCAAGTCTGTTTTCAGGATTATAGAAAGTCACATTCATAGGAAGATTAAATAAAAGATCTCAGATGAGGTCAGTAAGCAATCTGGTGAAGGGAGCAGGTAGCAGGTATGTCAGAAATTTACAGGACATTGTTGGCCTATTGCAGCAGTCTACCAACTAAAATGGTTCATGTTTGTCAAAGCTATCTTTAAGAGTACAAAAGCTTCTTGGTTATAGCTTAGGCTTGGTTTGATAAATAAACACTATATTTAAGCTTCAATTGTTTTTAAATCCATCATTGATTTTTATCTATAATGAAGCGGAAGGATTACCTAGGATTAGGATGCTACCAAGCTCTCCTAAAGTAATTTCAATAATGTTCACGTATGACTCATCAAAATCTTAACACCGTTTGCGATTGAGGAAATTTTTAATGATAGAATCAAACATCAGGGCATAATCCACTGACAGGAGAAACATTGGGATATTCTTCATAGTGGAGGGTATTTTTGATTGACAGTATGAAACATTATGGTATAATTGATAGTTTTCCCTTATTTTAAATGTTAATAGATAGTATAAGAGAGGTTTAGTTTCGATATTGGACTGAATCATTTGAGCAGGACCAAAAAGTCCAGATCCTGTAAAGAGATTTCTGAAATTGGAATATTTTATATGCAAAAGCAGGACATAATAAGTTAGTCATGTACACATACCCAGTAGCGATCCATGAGAAGTTCCTTTATCCAAGGACGCTGCTGAGCCCGTTTCTAGCTGCTCATTCTTGAAAAGGGAGATTTTTCTTTGGAAGTCATATGCTAGTTCTTTTCCTATCAGGGTTGTGGACTGTTCCCCATTGCAGTTTAGTGCTTCATCACATTTAGGACCTTCATTGATGTGAATGCTCTCAGTCTGGATATCAGCGGCATCTTTAGCCATTGATGACCTAAGATCTTCCCTAGTGTCCTGTAAATAGTGATTTTAAGACTCAAAGCTACAAGTAAAATGTACAACAAAAGTAGATAGTCACTTACATTCAAGAAGCCAATAACTCGATCCATAAGTGTAGTCGGAGCGCATTCAAATTCTTGCTCCTACAATAATCACAAAAATATGGAGGGATTAAAATAAAGAACATTAAATAGCCAGCAATTCCTTTGGTCTGATACAAACAAGTCGCCATACAAATTTTGATGCATGCAATAGACAAGCTGTTGCAAGAAGCAAAAGAAAAAGAGTAAGAAAAGCAGGGTTCAGAATTAACTCAGTTATTTATGAAAGTTTAATATTGAAAGTAACAATCATCAGAGTTATTCATGAAGTCACAAAAATATTGTCTCGATAAACTAATTACTGTATCTTACTAGCCATAATAGATACAATTTTGTCATATTTAGGGTTAAAGATATCAGTTTTTCTAAACGTATATACAAAAATTATTCAAATTTTAATGTTGCAATTCACCTATATACATGACCCTGATATTTTAAATTTGCTTAACGATTTTAAATAGCATACAGACATGAAATAACTATTCCATCTTTCAGCTAACATTTATACATACTTCTCCGGTTAAAGAATATGCCAAGGACCCAAATCATTGGGCATCGGTTCTATTAAAAGAACAAAATAGGAATGTCAACACAGAATAATCTATTTCCTAAATGCATAAGATACATGTTTTTCCCTATCGGTGCAAAAGAAAACCCCCCGTTGGGATCTTCTATTTCTGGTCCTCCCGATTAGGTGTTTGTCTTTCTTTTTTCGTTCTATATGGAAAGAACCAATTGAGATAATTACTTCAAGTAAGTCTGTGTACTCCCTGAAGAGTTTGCAATTTGCCTGGTGCCTGAGATTCATCAGTTGTGCTTGCATTGGCACTCAATGGCAGCAATGATGGCTCAGATACCGATCTTCTCTTACGAATTATCTAGTTTGATTTCCATGTTGAGTTGGTTTTAAAAATCAACGGTATATAAGATGAATCAGAAATCTCTCTCCCATCTATTGAGAAGGTTAAAGTAGTCAAGACCTTGACAAACTGATTGAAAACTTTCTAGGGTAGGTAATAGGTTAGGGTAAGGAGAGAGAAGGTATTCACGTCGGGTGAGGGTAGGTGGATGGGTTGGGAATGAGAGAGAAAAATTGAAAAAGGTATAGGAGAGAGAAATAAATTGAATATAAATAATAAAAAAATTATATATAATATAAATGTTGTAATTTTCCGGCAGCCACTGATAAGAGCACAAACAATAATCATGCACACACGCATGAACAAGATCACATACACATTTGGAAAAACACTAATTGTATTGCTTAATGATAATAAAAACAACGTAATTTATATAAGCCTAAAATCGATACTAGACTAATCCTATTATAATTAGGATAATCCATATCATCTTAAGATTCTAAGAAATCTAAAACGATCTAATTCAAACTAAATCCTAATCTTTACTAGGACATGAATAATTAACTTAATTTACTTTAAAGAAAATAATTAAACTAAACTAAATTAAATAAAATCACTCCTTAAATAATAAAACCCAATTAACCCGCGCCCATGGACAGTCGGCTCACGCCTGTCCCTGACTGGGGATAAACTACCAAAGGACCAGGACTTTCTCTAATATCAACACTCTGCTCTCTATCAACTTCATCCCCCCATCAAAGCAACCCTGTCCTCAAGGTTGAAATCAGGGAACTAAGTCAAAATATACTTCGCGGTTCATCCAAGTAGCATCATCTTCCGACTGCCCACCCAATGAACCAACCATTGCACTACTTTTACTCTATTGTGTACCTAACATTAAATTAGGCCCATTTTGTGTAGGCCTTTTATGTTATGTTTAGTTAGCCTAAAATGTTAATTGATATATTGTAGTGTTTTGGGAAAATTGGGAATGAAGCAAGAAATTATTCTAAAAAGTCTCTCTCTCCCTCACGTTCTTTCTTTCTCTGCAATTCATCCCATTTCTTCTAAATCTTCTCCCATTTCTTCAATGGAAATTTACCCAACTAGCCAGGTCACAACATTTGATATCAGAGCCAGGTTACTATCTTTTTATGCCCATGCGCTTACTGTCTTTTTGACTAAAAAGAGCACATGGCTTAAAGTTTGTCATCGATTGGATGCATTGCTCCAAAAGGCTGTGATTTATATACCACATGCTGAAGTTTTATGGCCAATGGTTGCCATGGAAAAGTGGTTTCCTGATCCGTGCCTGCTGCTCTAGCAATTCTTCATGAAGTATATACTGCAAATCCTAATTCTGAGCAGATTTGGCTTGCTGAATTCAAGCTCGAATTTAAGAGTCATGAACCAAAGACAACAAGGATACTTGTTGCGAAGGCTCGAGAAAAGGGAGGAACAGAGGTAGTGTGGGAAGTCTGCAATCATTGAGCATGTTAAAGAGCAGGGATCCATTCGATCATTGAGCATGTCAAAGAGTCGTGGGGACACGACTCTTTGAGGGGGGAGTATTGTTGTGTACTGAATATTAATTAGGCCCATTTGTGTAGGCCTTTTATGTTATATTTAGTTAGCCCAAAATGTTAATTGATATATTGTAGAGTTTTGGGAAAATTGGGAATGAAGCAAGAAATTATTCTAAAAAGTCTCTCTCTCCCTCACGTTCTTTCTTTCTCTGCAATTCATCCCATTTCTTCTAAATCTTCTCCCATTTCTTGATCATATATGTGGGAATATTCAATCATATATTATTGATCAAGTCATGCACCTATACATACAAGTAGGACAAATCTAGGAAAATAAAATCACGAAGATATATATACTTAGAAACATATTAAAAACCCCTGAAAGCAAAGTGGTAAAAACTGTTAATCACAACTGACCTCCACCCTGTTACTAAAAATTCCAGCCGGTGATACAGACTTAACTGGATCAAAAGAGTCAAGATAACTGTCCATGGAAGCTCTTAGCCTACATTAATAATTGATGAAGTGAACAATAAAAAAAGAAACACAGTACATTTGATGTTTGATATGAGAGGTAATAAATGGCTACACAAAGTTTAGAGTTGCTAAATTACAGGCTTGAGCAATGCAAAAAATCAACATTGTGCAGCCTTTAAATTGAGCCTTTTCTACTCCAAAATTACAATAAGTTCCTTGCTTTATTCACTATATTACCTATCTGACAATTCTTATAATGTAATGAACTTATTCTCACGTTCCAAGCCCATTGAATGGACAATCAACATAATCCACTACTTATCTTCACAGAATTTACAGCTAATGATTCTTCCATCATTCACCACTTCTTGCACAAAAATAATCTATGAACCTCTTTGAACTCATATGCCAAGCAAACTTTAGAAGTCCTAACATGCCTTATTACAAAAGGCAGCTAAATATCAATTTTGTAATATTCAAGGACACTTTGCATTAGCTTAAGTAGCAATTATCCCAATCAATCAAATTGGTTCCAGCAATTCATTTGCCACTTCGCCATTTTTAGATCATAAACCCTTTTGTTCCTATGTGATTTTAGCATCAACTCCTTAGAAACTCAGCATTTCAATCATGATAGCTAATTACGATATCACAGATGCCACATTAAGACAAGCAGTAGACTTGAATGCTCACATCACTTAAAGTTTAGCAAATATTGTTTTAAAACATAGCGGTCCAGGCATGCAGAACATAAATCAGTCAAGTCATAACTACTCCTGCATTACTTTTCTCAAACTTAAGGTATTAGCATAAATTGGAGATCTTCATTGATGAATTAAAATTAAAAGTTGAAAGACTGAGTTGCACTTAACATTTATATATGCAGGCTTAATTCACTTCTTTATATTTTTCAAAAGCAATGGAGCCAAAACATAGTAATTTATATTCAAACTATTGCATTTTCCTTGCAGGCTTAGTTGCTGCATTGTCATCGTGTTTTTAATTTTAATACTAGTGCAAAGTATGCATTCACAAATATAAAACTGATTTTTATAAATTGATTTTTGTAGTGTAATAGAAAAATAAATAAATCTGAAGAAATCATATATATTGATGGGTTAAAAAAACATTATTTCTATAAATAAACGTTCAAAAACTATTAAAAATGCTATGAAGAAAATTATAAAAGAATAAATAGTATTTCACATAGATGAAGAATTCTAATAGTACAAATTAAATGATATTACTGTAAATCATTAATTATAATAAACTATCTATTAATATCTTTTAAATAATATTATTATAATATGATTATAATTTCAAATCTTACATCATTTCCCTTTAATTGCGTAAATAAGAGCGACATAGCAGGCTACATACTTGTTGGAAGAATTTAACTTCTTTTTATTAGAGGTCTAGACTTTTAATGTCCAACGTGAACTTCCAATATTATTCAATTCAATACTTTGTTGGGATTTTGATGATGTGAAACCCAAAGCATGTGTCTTATTGGCAGCTCTTGGCACAGCACAAGGCACCTTCTCTACAAACCCCAGTCAGAGTAGGAACTTTCACCTTCAAACGCCAGTAAGAGAAAGACAGAGCCACTAAACTGTTATCTATAGCTTAATAGAGAACATAGGGATATAGGGGAAACTTTGTAATATAAAATTCAAAAATAGATTAATACCAGCAACCTACAACTTAAGGTTCAGTAACTAGACATAAGAAACCAACAATACACTAATTGTACACATACCAACTCAGGTAGGTGCTAATTTGTAGTGGACTAGTGGTAGCAATTAAAAACTAAAAGTGCCAAAAAATTCTCACAGAATACAAGGTATATAACTTGGATGATAGGACCTACATGGAAGAAACTCCAGGAATTGCATAGTGAGAAAACCTTACCGTGCACAATCTGAGTTGTGTACCAAATAGTATCTCAAATCCACAAAGCACCTCCTTTCCAAGGACATGGAAGAACAGGCATCAGGATTTGAATCAGGGAACAATTTTTCAAGAACATGAAACACCAATATCTGCAAATTAATACATAATGTACAATAAGCATACAATATTCCGAGGTCCACATAAAAACAATAAAAAATATTAGCCATTTTATGAAGAGTATAACCTGTGTAAATCCACGTAAAGTGTGATGATGAGATGTCAGCAATGGAACTATAGGAGGAAGCAGCTCATCCAGGTGCAGAGTTTTTACCCCATGGAGAATGATACTAGCTGCAATAAATACATATGATGACAACGCCTGCATTCATGAGAAATACACAAATAAGATTTTCTGTGTATACACTATCCCGCACAAAAATAAAATTAATGATAATAATATATTAATTAATTGATCTAAATAGAGTGTTTTCCTCACCTGAGGTCGTAAATCATAATTCCTTAGTAGGGGAACTAATTGTCGCCCAACCTGTAAAAATGAAGAAAAAGACAAGGCCTCACAAAACATCAATACAAAGAAATGAAAGACAACAAATTGAGACCAAATCACAAGATATATGTGACCCCATTAGCTAGCGGAGATTCCAGAAATACAAGGATAAAGGAATAAATTTTGCAATATTTCCCCAGCTTAAAACTTTTCAATCAGTTTTACAAGTTTTTAATAAAACCCAAGTTTTACGGTTTATCAGTCATAATTATCTATAATTCTGATAGAGAGTGAGAACAGCTGGAATAGGGGCTGGATGAAAGCATGGAGCCGTGGCCACTGCTCGTGTACCCACGGCGGGAACGCACAAAAGGAAGTGTTAGACGAAGCTTGACGGACATTGATTCTTTAAGTGGGGCAAGGTGTCGGCGGACCTGATGGCTGCACCAAGGTAAAGATGTTTGTTATCGGCGTAGATCCAACTCATGTCGTCTTCTCTCACTCTTTATCTGTATTTTCATGGTGGTCGACTGTTTCGGACAGGGAAGAATAAGGCAAAAGAGAGAAACTAAACAGATTTCACTTGGAAAAAAGGAAAGATTGGGAAGAGTGAAAGATAACTGAGTAGAAAGTAAATAAAAAGAGAAGAAAAAGAAGTTACTTCACATGGGAGAGAGGCAAATCATCTCAATCTCTATTCTATACTTGAGACTAGGGGTGTACACGGTCCGGTTTGGCCGGTTTGAAGGTCGAAGTATGGACCAAACCAAATAATACGGTTTGAAAAATTCTCAAACCAAACCGGCCAAATTAATTTGTCAAACCAAACCAAATAAAACGGTTTGGTTCGGCCGGTTTAACGGTTTGGAACATGACTTTAACGAGCAAAGTCAAAACATAAAAAAATTCTATTTTTAGCAATAATTTAATTGAGAAATTAAAAAAAAATAAATAATGGTTCTCATCGACAAAGTACAAGACAATCATAATAGAAACAAACAATTTATGACATCAAAATATAATAGTTCATATCTCATTCTCAAACATAATAGTTCGTAAAAGGTCACATTATTACGATGCGACAATGGTGAAGTCGGCCGATGCTTGAATTAAATTGTGAGATTGTAATATTGGATAGTTTAAGGTTTATTTTAAATTTTAATAAATAAATAAAAATGTAGGAGAAAAATAAAAATTCTATGATTTTGCACAGTATAGGATTCATACTTGTTCCGAGAAGATAATAAGGGTAAAAGGAGAGACGTTTACAAATAAATAAATAAAAATTGTAAATAAAAATGTAGGAGAAAGTAAAATATACGATGTTGCGTAAATGATTTGAACTTGTACCTTTTAAAATCCAAAGTATAGCTTGAACCACTACACTAAATATACTACATTAATATTTTTAGTACAATATATAATTTAAATATTTATTAAAATTATAAACGGTCCGGTCCGGTCCAAACGGCCGGTTTCTGTACTCAAACCATGGACCAAACCAAATTATACGGTTTGAAATTTACGGTCCGACCGGCCGATTAATTCACTTGCTAAACCGGCCAAACCGGCCAAATCATTTCGGTTCGGCCGGTTTGGCCGGTTTGGACCAAACCGTGTACACCCCTACTTGAGACAGTATGCTTCAGCTTCATGCTTACTCGGACTCCACTTGGGCAAGTGATCCGACAGATCGTCGATCTGTCAATAGATACTGCATTTTTCTTAGTTCTTCTCGTCTAACATGGAAGTCCAAGAAGCAGGCAGCTGTATCTCGGTCTAGTACAGAAGCAGAACTTCGAGCCCTTGCCACCACCACTTCAGAGATTGTATGGCTACGTTGGTTGCTAGCTGATTTTGGTATTTCATGTGCTACAGCAACACCTCTTCTTTGTGATAATACTGGAGCCATGCAAATTGCCAATAATCCGGTGAAACATGAATTTACAAAACATATTGGTGTTGATGCTTCCTTTATTCGATCTCACTGTTATCAGAAAACTATAGCTCTTCAGAAAACTATAGCTCTTCAGTATGCCTTCTGAACAACAACTTGCAGACTTCTTCACCAAAGCACAAACTCGAGAGCATCATCGGCTTCATTTACTCGAACTGAACGCTTTGAATCCGCCTTGAGTTTGGGGGGGGGGGGTGTTGAGGCCTATATCCTCTAGCCTATATTATTTTATATTCATAATCCATCTTGTAATTCTTGAGACATTTTTGTACATTCACAATTTGTAAAAACAGTATATTGGGTTACTTGGTTGTGGTCCCGTAAATTGGGAATAACATGTGAGGAGTTTTCACAAGATCTGGTAGTGCATTTCGATACATGATTCAAGGGCAACCCATTCAGGCTATGAGAAACAGATGGTGCAGTGGAGGATTATGTATCCCAGTTTGTGCAACTAGCAAGTTAGGAGCCAGGGCTATTGGATGACCACTACTTGGGGTATTACATGAAGGGCTTGAAAGATAAAATCAGGAGCACGCTCCGTCTTCTGTGACTATCGGAACTGGAGATTGCCATAGAGCTGTAGAGGGACATCGAGGATAATTTATCTATTTTCAGGCAGTGGACAATAATCGCAAAGCTTAGTTAATTGTGGGCATTGCCTGAGTGGATTCTCTTGACCCATCATGACCCACACCACCTCTGAAACAATCGGCAATACGAAAGGACCTCCGAGCAACCTCTCCCAACGGCGAGTCGCATACCAGCAGCCAATCAGGAGCATCCGGGCAGTCCACAGCGCATTCCCGCTTCACCAGGCTCTCACCTCAAGAATTGGCGAATTTGCAAGTAAAGGATTATGATTTCGATGCGAGAAGCACTATACGCCTAGACATCCATGCCCATTGAAGGCATTGAGAGTGATGGTTGCAGAGAAAGATGAGGTATTGGACCTTCAACATTTAGAATATTATGAAACTACGGGTTTGGAGGAGGAACCGGATGAGCAGGGAGAGACAGAGGGGGCTGGAGCGCTTTCCCTGTATCCAATGGAAGAAATTTCGAGCACACGCACTATGCGCGTGTGGGGTGATGGGAGGTCGCACAGTGACTAACCTCTTTACAGTGGTGCTAGCCACAATTTTTAATCCTCCCTGGTTACTACTTTGCAACGTAAACCGGACCAGACAAGGAAATTTGGAGTCCAATTGCGAGACAAGCCCCAACAAAAGTCCTAGGAATTTCCAAGGGGGTTGATTTTATATTTCCAGGCACGAATTGGGAAACTCTAATTATGGGGTTCGAATGGAATGGCAGCAAGGTGGTGTTGAAAAGGGATCCTACCCTTCGTTGCAGTCTGGAAGGACCTCAGACTTTGATTCGCACACTTGAAGTGGACTTTTGGGCAGTACTTCTGGAAACGGAACTGACAGAGCTGCTGGAGCCGAATGGAGATTGTTTGGAGGAACTACAGGAAAGATTGGAGTTACAAGTGGGCGCCATATATGAGCCTGAGGCTGTTTCGGCGTGGCACAATGTGCAGGAGGACGGCAGAGATGAAGCACAGCTGCTTGCAAGTGGGTCAGTCAAACAAAGGATGATGCAACGTGGGTGGACGCGAACAATTTTCGAAGAAAGTTTCTTGTCTTCAACCTTGAGGACAAGGTTGTTTTGAAGCAGGGTGGAATTAATAGAGAGCGAGAACAGCCGGAGCAGGGGCTAGCGTGGAGCCGCAGCCCCTGCTTGTGTACCGATGGCGGGAACGGATCTAAGCCCACCGCCCATGGGCTGGAGTCTTTTATCATTAGTAATTTTCCTATTAATAGGTTTAATTTTAGTAATGGGTGGATAGTGGAATTTAAATTGTTAATTATGTTTTCATCGTTTTATCATCAAGAATTGATTGAATAAAGAAGCGTGGCAGCTGTGGGCAAACTGGAGTTTCCATTTGATTATCTCTGTTATTATCAAATTCATTAGGCTGGTTTGAGGAGATTCAAGAAATACATGAATAGAGGAGCAAATTTTGTAATTTGAGATATTTCCCCAGTTTTAAATTTTTCAATCATCTTATCAAATTTGTATACGGCCAAATTCGTAAGGTCGGTTCATTATGTTTCCAAAAGCACAATCATTTAACAATTATACAAAACACTAAAATCATGTCTACTTCATTGTTTTTCACTTAAATTTATATCCCCATTTCATTTATTAAGCGGGGCCAACTAAAAATCTTTTGCAATCTCTTGATCAACAGTATGCCATCATTACATAGGAATTGACACTTATATATAATTCTTCATTTCTAACCACAATCATAGATCCAACAAAAAATATAAAAAGTAAATTAAGCCAAACATATTCCTCTTTTTGTTTACCAATACAACCTGGTAAACTCAGGTAGAAATATTCAAAACTGGAAACTGAGACTGAAAATACATCAAACAACAGTTGAGCACAAAGAGAAGAAAATTGAAAGATAGTAAGCAAAAAGAAAATAATAATTCATTGTGCTATAAAGAAACTAATTTCTTAAAATATAAGTTTCATCTATCATTTTAAAGAGAATTCGTCAAAGAGGAGTAAAAGGTAGGCAAAGCACAAGGATAAGTCCTTACCAGTGAAGGGAACTTCAAATATATGGAAATAGCAAAAGTTTCCAAGTACTGTCGAACTGAGGGCAAATTGTTCCTCTACAAGCACGAGAGAAAAATATCAAAATAGAACACTGAGAAATGAAGCAAGACCAAATGTATGAGTAATCTAAAAAGGTCATGAGTACTTCTTCAACACCAAATTCGAGAATGCATGATAACATATTAGGGCAACCCTGAATAATTAACCACAAACTCAAACTTGTGAACGCGAAAATGATGCTCAGGAACATATGCAGCATTAATCCATTTCTCACCTCACAGGACAAGAATATGAACAAGAGTTCACTATGTTTCACAACTAATGTAACTGTGTTATATTAATTTAGACTATTTACATACTTAGTGGGCCTAGGATAAAGTACAAGAGGTTTGCCTATTTTTGTGATTTAATTGGTAGCAACCAGCAAGCAGTTTACTATACCCATAAAAAACGATGATACTTTTTACAAGGCATAATTAAGTTATCAAAGCTGGTGATATGTGTGATGTGATTGATCAGAACACTCTTCCTCAGATTTTATGATAACACTTTCATGAAAAATATGGCTTCGTTATTCTGTCTTCCCATTGCAATCTCATGTCCATGTAAATCTCAAACGTAACTAAACCTGAGCATTGTTAGTCCATGGAAAGAGACTATAACAGAAAAACAAGAAAGATGAAAATGAATATAAATAAAGCCTTTAGAAATTGTTTGATGCAGTTAATTACTACTTTCTAACCATGAATGATTCGATTAGAAAATCTATTTCAGTTGGGATACTATAATTTCAGAAAATAGAAAGAAAATAAACATTGTACATCAATGGACTATAAGTCTATTAACTTCAATTTTTTTGTAGAACAAACTCACTTGAATTGATGTGTGCAAGCTAAATGTCACTTCCTCAACAATATCTAGGTCAACAAAGCGTGATAATGCACAGATCATCTGCCATGCACGAACTTTCCGTCTATGAATCTGTAGAGAGGAAATAACGGAAGGTGAAATTCCATTCATTATATTCATCACCATCAAGCAACAAATTTAAGAATTCGCTTCAAAAAGAAAATATAAATTGAAAATCTAGTAACCTAAGATTATAGATGTGAAAAGACCAAGTTTATGATGCTCGTACTTGAAAAATGACATAAATGTTAAGGCTTCGTAACAATAAAAACAGAAAAATCACAAGTTTCAGGAGCATCCAGATAGCAAAAGAAGGTTGAGAGAAGCTCATAATTCCTCAACCAAAAATAAATATTTTCTTATCATGTCTCCACCTGGTACTCACCGCACTGTACGAGCATCATAAAAGTTTATGATGCTCGTACTTGAAAAATGACATAAAAACAGAAAAAATCACAAGTTTCAGGAGCATCCAGATAGCAAAAGAAGGTTGAGAGAAGCTCATAATTCCTCAACCAAAAATAAAAAATTTCTTATCATGTCTCCATCTGGTACTCACCGCACTGTACTTTTTATACAACTCCTTCGAGAGGTCTTTTTCATTCACCTGCCAACAAGTCAGATTTAGTGATATATCCACATTCAATGAGTCGGAAAAATTATGATTTAGTACAAAAGAACAAATTAAGAGGCTGATAGAAGAAACTAAACAAAAGCAAACAAATATACAGAATATTGTACTGGATGTTCTATGAACATACTTAAAGCCACAGACATAAGATAATGTTAGTTCTTAATCTTCCAAAAAAAGATACGAATTCTCATAAGAAAAGTTTCATTGTGGACTTAATGGCTGGCATTTCATTATAAAAGTGAATGGTTACATAAATCTGGTGGTAACATAGTCGATGTATGGTTATTAAAATAATAAGTAGACAATCACCAAAGGGTGAAGGAAGCCGTGATTTTGACATACCATGTATCCTTACCAGGATTCTGCACTTTGGGATTTTCAGTCCTATCATATGCAAGCCATGTAATGTAGTATAAAATTAGAAAAAAAATAAAACTAACACAATGGGTGGTTAAAGTCTGTGGGAATATATTTATATCATTAATGTTACCACCTGAGAATCAAGGTGCTGTCAATCCATTCCCGCCTCTTTATCCACCACAACATAATTTCATACACTTTTAAAGTTTGATTATGACATCAATTTTTTCAAAAAAAAAGAAGATATATTGTACAAATTAAAGATAATAAGTGCATAATTAAGTCCTTTCCATGCTATATCCTTCAAACCATGCTATGTGGGTCATGTGGCATTTCGACATTGGTTTCCGGTGTTGACATATCACCCTTGCCAAGTAGATTAATCTAAATAGTCTTTAACTTCAATTAAGGCATATATAAAGAAACTTGAGAAATGAAAGTTAATTAAACAAATTTTTAGGGCATAGATTAAAACTATAAGAGATATCTTCAAAATCCTGCAATAAATAACAAGATCATAATGATAACTGATTAGAGTGTTAAGGCCCATATCCTTGTCTAGCTTATATTCTAGTCTAGGCCCATTTGATATATAAACTCTTATTGCAATTCTAGTTAGATTTGTACATTCACAATTTGTAACATGGTATCACAGCAGGTTTAGGGTTAGGGTTTTGTTCAATTTTTTTTACCCACCCACGATCTGCCACATCAGCGCCCACATCAGCGGCGCTCCTCCCTGCCTATTGCAGCTCCATCGCAGCGCCGCCACCTCCCTGCCCATCGCAGCTCCGGCGTGCACCTGTACCTGCCCATCACGCGCGCCCCCATCGCCCTCATCTACTTGCGATTGACCCAATTGGGATTTTCTTTCCCATGCCCTAATTTCAGAAGAATTGGGGATTTTGGTTTCG
Organism: Plectranthus barbatus; assembly: GCA_026898455.1. Lineage (NCBI taxonomy): Eukaryota > Viridiplantae > Streptophyta > Magnoliopsida > Lamiales > Lamiaceae > Plectranthus > Plectranthus barbatus. The sequence continues at coordinate 183,507 of JAPKLW010000300.1, forward strand.
CCCTGTTCACATTCGCATCTCATCTACTCGCGTCAGCCTGCCCGTCGCGGCTCGCGCCCTTCCTCTGCATATCCTTGTCTAGCTTATATCCTAGTCTAGGCCCATTTGATGTATAAACTCTTATTGCAATTCTAGTTAGATTTGTACATTCACAATTTGTAACACAGAGGACCATTATAATGAGTTTAGATGGAATTTTTAACAAAAGACCAGTACCTCCACCAACACATTGAGACATAAAACAAAAGATGGTTTGAGAGTTGCTTCACAACTACTAAAAAGCAAAAGTAGCATACCACCGAGCTCAGAAGTTCAAGCAAAAACAATTTGCCAGATGCAATAATTGCTAGCATGTCTTCATTCCTAGCTATGCAATTGTGTGCATAAGCCCTGTCCGCAAGTTTGGAAAACAAAACGGCAACAGATACACGTGCATACAACTCTGTGTTGATAAACACCTGATCAGAAAAGAATCATAATTCTATTTGAGTCAGAAACATAGCATTGCTTCACAAACATACAGTAGAAGTTTCACCAAATTCTGACAAGAATTTCCATGTAATGATAGGAAACAAGCATATTCAGCTAGTCTCACATTTTAAAGAAGCATGTAGCAAATAAGTTTTAGAAGATGGTCAGTTTAAAAACTTCTTGCAGCAGTTTGAAAACAACTACTGAAGTAATCCAGATGAAGATAGAAATCACTTATCAGCAAATATTTAAAACCAGTCTCCTAAAGGTGCAGTGATGATGTTCCCATTTATAACCACAATTACACCGTCTTCCCATCACTATTCATCACCAGTGTTCCCAAAACCATCACTCACTAAAGCTCAACATTTTCATCCATCACTAAATAAAATAAACTTATTTTAACTGTAAAATAACATTCATTCAATTATGAATTTCTATTAACATTCACAAATCATGATGATGAAATCAATTAGTAAAGCCGATGGAATTCTTATCTCATTCCTTATGGATAAGCGCATAAGAATTCTAAAATTTATTTCATTCCATTCCTATCACCAATCCATTTCCAACGTCACTCTTATTGCCACCACCCAAAGAGCATTGATGGAGTATTATTAAAGATTATACATCTTCAACAAATCTGTTAGAGTGAAAGGTGCCGGAACAATTGTATGGGAAAGAAATAAAAGAAAGGACAGCAGAGTAAAATAAGGAAGAAGGAAATATGAATGGTAAAATAAATATATAAGTGGAGATCCCTCTCACTAATATGTGCCCAACAACTCCAATATTCAAAAACATAATAAATCCTAGAAACTAGCTCACTTATATAGACACATTAAAGAGTCACAACCTAACTCTAGCATGAATGCAAATGAGCATTAAACTAAATCCTCATCTATCTCTAGGAATAACTAAATACTTAAATAAAAGATTCATATCTAACAAAATCTCTTAGCCCTAATGTATCCATATCCATGTGTATAAATAAATTGTTGTTGTGACATTAATTTGCAATCACAGGGCACCCAAGGAATATTCATCAGCAACAAGTTCGAGGACACTTGGTGTCCACAACATATATTAACTTAATTTGGTGCCACAATATGATAAATGATGCAGTGGTCTTATTTTTCCGAAAATAATTAGCACAAGCCTTAGAAACATCCATGATCAATGTGTATTGAGTTTTTGGAAGTGAACATTGCAATATCTTTCCTTGAATGTATGTTATTCTTCATTTATTGATTGAGCCCCATCGCTTGTTCTAAAGGTCATTAAAGCAAAGTCCTTGTTGTCACCAAGAGATTCACCAAGTTCCTGCAATTCTACCTTTGAAGTTTCAAGCGGTAGTCTCCAATAACAACTTAAGAACTATGAAAAGTAATAGATCTAGAAGCTGAATATGTTTCAGTAGCAAAGCAATATGAGCGAATTCTTGCAACTCCATAGGCTCTGTTGGCGAAGGCCTGAGAAGCACTGAAACAGTAACTGGTGAAGTCATTGTGGCAACATAGTTGTGCATGGATGTAGAAGCTGGAATAATTGTCAGGGGCATAGCAGTCAGAGTGTCCAGCAATGCAGGTGTGGCTGGCAAAGGTGTGATTGGATCCAAAACAACCATGCCCTTGGTCATCATTTTGAGAAAATCCTCAGTGGAATTCAATTATTTCTTAGTGGAAAAAAAGTTGTGTTGATGGTTAAATAATTAGAATTGATGGCTAAAAGGATAGATTTTGTAGCTCAATGTAAATAAGGAGGACAACTTTCTCTATCGTGTTCGTGCTCGAAACCATGGTTGCAGCACTTGTAGATATTAAGAAAGCAGCAGGTCGGGCCATATTGTTCAAGTGAAAGGCGCCGAAACAACTATATAGAAAACAAATAGAAGAATAGATGGACGAAGATGCTAGTAGAGAAAGAACTACAGAAAAATGAAAGAAAACAATGACGGGGATGGTAAAATATATCAATGGAATCCCTCACACAATGATGTGTGCCCAATAACTCTAATACTCAGAAACATAATAAATCCCAGAAACTAACTCACCTAAAAGATGAATTGATAAAATCCAAATAAATATTAAAGTTAATCCTAATCTATCTCTAACAATAATAAATATTTTAATAAAGTCTCTTATCTCTAATTTGTGCTTTATCCATTTGACCCATGTGTATCAATCCAAAGAAAATTGTATTAATAAAATGTCGAGTAATTTTTTATTTTTTGAGAATATCTGCCAATACACTATCAAAGACACAGCATAAAGATGCATCATCTAATATTTTACAGTTTAAAGTACTAATGAAACATCAAAGCGAGCTGAAATGCATGATGGCAAGTAACTTACATCTGTTAACTCAGGATCCAGGCTTCCTGATAGCACTGATACCTCAGCCCTTGCATCATAATTTTCAGTCAGCTCAGCTTCAAAATCTTCGTCAAAAGCAACTGTACAGAAGCAGAGTGCCAAAATAGATAAAAAGAAAAAAAGAATGAGAATTATGTGAGTGAGTTCAGCAGTAGCAAAAATTGTGGACATAGCATATTAGATAATGCTACAGTATAAATATACATACCAGAACCATAAAAGGTCAGCAACTTCAGCTCCTCAACATAGAATTGTAAAGTATTTGGATATGCTAGCCAAAGCCCACATAAATGCAATGCAGCAAGACGAATGGTCCGTGGACTTTTAGTGCCTTCCTCAAGAATTTTCTCAGTAAACTGCAAAATTGATGATGGTTTGAATGAACTTGTCAACAAGATAATAGAACATCTGTCAAGGGGAAAGAAGGAATTTATCACTTACCCACTTTAAAGGCCCAGCACCATTTTCAGATTTATGCATGCGGGAATCTCCAAAGACTGAATGATGCAAGACAGATGATAAAAGTGCAGCAATAGGAGCCACCCTCCTTTTATTGCAGCTGATATGCAATATCCATGAAGAACGAACCAAAAGCCACATCATCTAAGAAAACAGAACTATTTTACTAGCAGTTGAAAAATACAGAAGCTGAGAAATATATTATGAGATCAGATGGCTCAAATAGAAAATACTGAAGCCGAGCTTTAAGACTTCAGTAATATTAAACAGAAGTGATTTTTTAATTTAAAAAGTGAATTTGGTGGCCCTACAAAACTGCTCTTCTTCATTTATTTTCTGCTATTTTTGGTTAGAAAATATTTTCAACTTATCACTAACATAATCATTGTTCCAGATGTTACAATGACAACCCATGCCCAAGGGGTGGAAGCAAAGTAATAATATAACCAGCAGGCACTGATTTCATATAGACCTTTATGGCCCCAGCATGTAAATGGAACCTTTATGAGCTTCTAGACTCTAGAGATGAAAAAGACAGGCACTACAAAAGAATTGCTGAGAAGTTCCAGAGCTGGTACGTATATATTTTTGTTTGAAATAACTTAACCAAAGTGCATACCTCAATAGATATTCCATCACAGAATGAATCTGATTGATCCTTTTTTAGTGAAGCAAACAGTTCAATGTTTAATCTTACTGATCTGAGCAAGGGTAAGACAGAAACCTCCCCAGCATTTTCCAGGCTGCGTGCATCAACCAAAAATGTGATGATGAACATGCAACAAAAAGGATACTGAAGATACACCATCAATTTATCAATAATCGAGAATTTAATATGATTCACTTGCTTAACAAGGAGTGGCAATATATTAGTAGAAATGCCAGTAAACCCATGAAGAATGAAAAAGACAAAAGTAATCAGAGAAGGTAATAGTAAATGGTATAATAATAGCACTAACAATGATCAGCACTATGTAAAGGGCAAAGTAGTTATTTGATTTGTATCAAATCCCATAAATAGTGGGATTTACTAGCTAGGGTTAACATGTATATTACATACACTTTGTACATTATTCTAGACATACAGAAAATAGAATTCACGATATCTGGCAGGAAATAATTGTTCATAAGTCGTAACTACTCCTTTACTGCTAAGTTGGCAGTCTGCCAGCATCATTACTATCTTACCTTCCAATAAGATCACTAAAAATATGTTCTGCAATCGTGTTTGAGAGGAAAACTTTACATGTCTCCGAATGAACTCCATTGCCAAGCGCAAGATTTGGTAGTGACAATAGTGATTCTAAACAACTCCACTGATAGGCAAAAAAATGGTTAGTTAGTAATATAAATTAAATAACACAATATGGAAAAATTGAATACACCCATAGAAGGTGAAAATATGAATGCATCTTAAAATGGCTACAATAAATAAAGGTCAATCTGATAATAACATACAAGTATACAATTATGTCACAAAACGATGCAACTCATCCAGGGTTCTGAGGCTCTACATTTACAATGTCCAAATCTAGGCAAACCCAAAAAAGAAATATGCATATTCAAAAATAAGTTCAGGTTCCTACTTCAAGCCTCAATGACATTTACAGAACATCACACCTGAGACATGAAACTAATCACATAGTTTTTTTTTTTTAATAAAAAAAAAAGAGCAAAGAAATCTCAATTTTCACTTCTCCAATCAAAGATAGGCTTCTAAGTCTTCAGAAACTCCAAGTGGGTTCCATGAACTCAGGCCCACAGTAGGAGACTGATAGTGTGAGGAGTGTATTCGACAATTATTGGGAAAATGAAAACTGAACTCAAAATTACTCTACGAGAACCAAGGAAAACAAAGCCCTCAAATGCCTGAATTGAAGAAATATGATGAAAAACTAAAATAATGAAATCCTTTCAATCTTAATAATAACAACTAAATATTTCCTAATTCTCAGCCCATACTAAGGTTTGGTAATCTAGTGACCTAACAGACTAAAGAGTAAAACAACTAACTAAATTAATAATAAAAAGAATAATTAGGTTAAAATAAGCACCCAGGCCATACCCTCAGTCTCTCATTAATATATAAAGTTCCTTTTTCCTTTTTTTTTTTTTGCTCAAGTTATCCCCCTAACTATTCAAAGTGTATCCAACAGCTCCTTGAACTATTCAAATGTATCAAACAGACAATTCATTGACAGAAAAAGTTAGCCCATCGATTGGATATTGATTGAATGTGATTTTTGACCCAATTCTTGTGATGTATGATAAGTATGTATCAAATTGGCTAGGAGTTTTTATTGGATCAGAGTATTTAAATATCGTCGTGTTTTATTATTCAGTACTCAGTTTTATTAATTTTATTAATTGGTAGGGCAGTATTGAGTAACCAGTAGTAGTATTTAAGCATATTATTTCATAGGGCATCATTAGTTCTGAACATTGATATTGTTAGGGATATGTTGACTGAGGATCTCTTCATATATATTTCTTATTTATCATTATTTCCTGCATTTCTCTTCTCAAATAACTATTCAGGAATCAGGGGTTTTCAGTATAACAAATTGGTCCGACCTGCCAGATCATTCTTGTCTTACTCATGCTGCAACTATGGAGTTAGGAGTGAGCATAGGGTTGGTCAGTTAAAAATCGAATTGAACCGCCCAAACCACTAACCCAAAAATTTAGAAAAAATCAAACTGGACCACCTTAATAAATGTGCTCAAACCGAACAGAAGCAAAAATTTTGGTTTTAGTTCGGTTTCGACCGAACCTATTTTACTTTTATTTCCTATAAATTACCTAATTTAAAATATATATATATATATATAGAGAGAGAGAGAGAGAGGGGGGGATGGGATCATATGATAATAAATAAGTATATTAAAAATAAGAATGAATTTCATCTATTAGATCTAATTAAATCAATGACAACAATTAAAACGCAATCAAGCAACAAATGGTCAAACAATAACTGAAATACAATCAAGCAACATTATAATCAAGCAATAACTAAAATACAATCAAACAACATTGGAAAAGTAATCAAGCGGCTTTATCATTTTATCACATGGGGAATTTTCATCACCGGATCCAATCCCTCTCTCTCTCTCTCTCTCTCTCTATATATATATATATATATATACATGGAGCGGATCTTATGCTAAAAAGTTGTTTGTGCTAAAATACTAATAATGCTTGATTAGTTAGAATATTTTGCTTGTTTAGTTATTATGTTATGCTTTATTGAATTGTATAACCACCCACATCAAAATAAATAATTGTCAATCTAAAAAATTCAATCTTGATCATTCATCCATCAAAATCAAAGGTCTAGAATTTATTCCTTTAGTATATTCGAATCTTTTAGCATATGATCCATCCTCTCTATATATATAGAAATATATACTTTTTAAGATTTTGCAATATATTAAACATAATTCACAAGTAACATCTACAAAGTTTAATACTTAAACATAATAAAAACATCAAATGCAAAAAAATAATTCAAAAATAATATAATTTAAGAATATTTAATATTTAAGGATGAAATATATTAATGGAGGTTTCGATTGGTTCGATTGAAACCGAACTCAAAACCCCTCAACCCAAGCTAAGCTAAAATTATAATACGGTTTGAAAAGTTTAGGGCGAACCACAACCTTCCAAAACCTTCGGTTCGGTTTGGTTTTGCTTACCGACACATGGAGTCTCACATTGACGTGCTAGAGAAAGGTGCATCCTCCATTGATGGGCAGATCGCGAGTCTACACACTGACTTCCGCGCTGCCGGACACAACTTCACACAACTTCACAGGCAGCGAATTCGGCGTCACTCCTAACCTCCTGCTCTGGGCCACCAGTAATATGTCCTCCTGCTCTATATTCTACAACCCTACAACACATGAAGATTGCTTTGCTTATAGCTAAAATCCATGTGCTTGGGTTGCAGGGGTTAATCCAAGTGGTATCGTGCACTAATCGCCATAAGCGGCAATGCATTGCATTGGGTCCAATGGATGTTACTCCGCTGATATGAATAGCGAAGCCAAAAACACGTCGAATGTGCCCACAGCGTAATTACGCCCCAAAATAAAATATTTTTATTTCTTAATCTCAGTTAACCCTAATGAAGAAATATAAATACCCCACAATAATATCAAAAATAACCCGATTAAACAAGGAAATTAAATAATTAAAATACAAAAAATTAAAAGACTCAAACTCCATCACCTACGGAAGTAAGCTCATCGCGTCTCCGCCGGCGATACACTAACACGGTCGAACTCCACTATCTACTGCTAACTTCGAATCCTGCCTCTTAACAACTCCATCCCCCATCAAATCAACCTTGTCCTCAAGGTTGAAATCAGGAAACTCTTCCCGGCCTCCTACACTTATTACTCGCTCTGCCAACACTTCCTCCATCTCAAACACTGGTCCCAACGGCAACTCCAAAGTATTAGGTAACTCCCCCTCCATAGAATGCTCACCAATCACTCGTCGCAGCTGCGATACATGAAAAACAGGGTCTAACAATGAACTGCCGTCCAATTACATATGGTCTCCAATGTTGAAACGCTAAGGCCAAACCCACCATCTCCCGCTCATATGCTGATTTAGAAAGAGTCTGATCTGCCAAGACTTGCTGAAATAAGCAATAGGCCTCCTCCCTTGCATGAGTACTGCCCCTACTCCAGTACCCGAAGCATCACACTCAATCACAAATTGTCGATCGAACTGAGGCATTGCCAACATAAGCGCCTCCGTCATCGCCTTCTTCAGCTGAAGAAAAGCCCCTCGGCTTCCCTAGTCCACACAAATCGGCTTGAAGCCTCCTTCAAGAGCTCGGTAAGAGGCCGAGTTAACATGCCGTAGGCCTGTACAAACCTGAGGTAACAACCAATCAATCCCAAAAAACCCCTCACCTCTCTGGCTGATCGGGGGCGAGGCTAATCCACCACCGCACTAACTTTTGCTGGGTCCATCTCCACCCCAGCAGCTAAAATAATATGGCCTAAGTATTCGACCTTCAGACATCCAATAGAACATTTTTTACGGTTGGCTCGGAACTGTTGCTCTGCTAAAGTCTGGAGCACCAGACTCAACTATTGCTGATGCTCTTTCCAAGATCAGCTGTAAACCAAAATGTCATCAAAGAACACTAGCACAAATTTCCGCAAATATGGTCGAAACAAATCGTTCATAGTAGACTGGAAAGTGGCAGGAGCATTCGTGAGACCGAAGGCCATTACTAAGAACTCGTAATGTCCACTATGAGTGCGAAAAGCCGTCTCATGAATATCACTCTCTACTACCCTGATTTGATGATACCCCGATCGCAGATCAATCTTGGAAAAAACCACGGGACCTGCTAATTCATCAAGCATCTCCTGAATCACGGGAATAGGGTACTTGTCTGGTACTATTGCTTTGTTAAGTTCTCTGTAGTCAACACAGAATCTCCAACTACCATCCTTCTTCCTTACCAACAGAATAAGACTAGAGAAAGGACTCAAACTCGGTCTGATCACTCCGGTCTGTAGCATCTCATCCACTAACCTTTCAATTTCATCCTTCTGGACATGTCCATATCTGTAGGGTCGCACAGATAACGGCTTCAAATTGGGAGCCAGAACGATGCGATGATCCGTCTTGCGACGTGGGGGTAGCTCCTGAATGTCTTCGAACACCGATGCAAATTTATGTAGCACGTCATCTAACTGCTCAGCGACAACACCCGACAGCTTGGTGGGTTCGCGGTCTAATACTACCGCCCACAACGCTGCATCTTTTGTCTTAATCAACGATCGCAAACTCACCAAATTTCTACTCAACGCGAGATCGCCATGTAACTCCACACTAGTCCCATTCCAAGTGAATTTCGTGATTAAATCCTTCCAATTAGAAACCACCTCTCCCAGCGTCGCTAACCACGCAATCCCCAATATCTCCACACCTCCCAACCGAAAAACATAGCAATTGGCTACTACCGCATGCCCTAGAAAGTCAATGCATAACTGTCGGCACACCCCTTCAGATGCATGTCTTCGTCCATCTCCCAATTTAACTTGATATTTACCCGTTTTCTGCAACTGCAAGGCAGAGATCAAGGAAGAACATATAAAATTGTGGCTTGCGCCACTAGAAACGAGGATAGTTACTGACGGACTCTGCACCTTGCCACGAAGTCTCATGGTGCGAGGGTTGAAGACCCCAGTCATAGAGTAGAGCGGTAGTCACCTTCTTCCTCCTCTGACCCCATTTGCTGTATCGAATCATCTTCATGCCCTATCACCTCACAATAATCATATTATTGCAAATCAATTCGATCATCTTCTTCAACTATCAAAACTCTGAGGTTCTTAAAAGAACACTCATGACCCGGCGTGAAAGATTTTTTGCTTTTGAAACAAAGTCCTTTGGCCCTCAGCTCCTCAAACTCCTTTAGCAAGACACTGGTGAAGCGAGAACGCGCCGTAGACTGCCCGGACAGCCCCGATTTTGTCTCTGACAGCCCTGATGGTGGGTTGGACTTCACATGTGTGCTGCCCGAACTGCGTGCAGCCCCTACACTACCCGCTGTCACGCTTCCTCCAAACACCCTGGCCCCTAACTTCCTCGCGCCCAAGACCAACCACCACCCGAGCCTCCATGCCTACCAAACTGTGATGACTGGCTATCCTCTATGTCACGGGCCAATTCCATAGCGGATTCTAAGTCCTTGGGGCGCTGCACGTGCAGTTGACTGCAAATTGTGCCTTTCAGGCCACTCATAAAGTATTCCAAGTAGTGTTCTTCCAATCCAGTCACTTGGCTAGCCAATTGAACAAATAAGGATATGTAATTGTCCACTGAGCCCGTCTGTTCAACCGCAGACAAACGCTCATACCGATTACCCCGGAAGCATGAATCAAAACGTGATACGAGGGTCTGCGTGAATTCGTCCAATGTCAGATTGGGTTTCCGGCCTCGCAACCACGTTCCCCAGTAAAGAGCCGCCTTTTCCATTGCAACCACAGCGGGTGCAACCTTCTTCTCCGGTGGAGTGTTGTGCAGTTCAAATTGCTGCGCCGCACAAGCTGTGTTTTAAAAAGCGCGCCTGAGGCGCGCCTAGGCGAGGAGGCGCGCCTCGAAACAGGCCGATCGCCTCAACGGGTCTGAGGCGCGCAGGGTCCGCGAGGCGTGCCGGAGGCGCCCGAGGCGTGCGAAGCGCGCCTAGGCGAGGATGCCATCGCCTCCTGGATATTGATTTTTCAGAATTTTTTTTTTTTAATATTTAATTAAAACCCTAAAAATTTAGTATACCCACCCCCAACCCCTCGACTCGTTCGAAAGAAATAACTCACGCGAATCAGAAAAGCAATCGTGCGAAGCCAACCCAGCCGACCCACCCCACTCTGCCGGCCGCTCCCTTCCGCCACCGCCGCCAGCCGCTGCGAGCCACCGCCGCCGGCCATCCCGCGTCGTCCGGTCGCCGCCGCTCAGCCTGCATCGTTAAGTATTTTTTTTTTTTCTTTTTTATCTTGTCGACTGCCTTTCCCTCACCCTCACCCACCGTCCACTGCCTTTTTTTATCTTGTTTGATATGATTGAACATGTGGTTTTTTGAATTGAGACAATGAGACTTTGATTAATGTTCTTAACTTATTGTGTTTTTGTAATTTGTTGAACTTGAATTTTAGTTATTAATCTTTTTATTTTGCTATATTTCATATATTATTTGTTTAATGACATGATATATAATATGAGTAATTACATATAATTATGTATAATTTTTTTTAAAGGGGGGTCCTTGAGGCGCTCGCCTCGTCCTGAGTTGCCTCGCGCCTCGCACCCTTGTCGCCTCACCTCGCCTCGCGCTTTTTAAAACCCAGCGCACAAGCCACCCAACCGATTGGGTCATCGCCGTTGAACCCAGGAAGCAACACCACCGTCGCGCCCACCCCAGCCACACCTGCTTCCAGCCCAGTCGCGCCTGCTGCGCTTTTCCCGTGGCCACCGCCGGTGGCTGAAGATTCACCCCTGGCCGCACCCTGTTGCTGCGACACCAGTCCAGACAGTCTCTCCATCATCGCTGTTAAGGATGAGAGCGACACGAATATTTTTTAAAGTAGCACCCCTTGCGCATCTTGTTTCTCACTTTGTTCGTCCAATCTCTCACGAATGACAGCCTTGTCAGCCTCTAACTTCTCCAACCGTTCACCTTGCGACCTCGTCATTCCGGCGGAAACGAACGGCAAGTCGGACCAAGTTGATATGAACAGCAAAGCCAAAACACGTCAAACGTGCCCATAGCATAATTACGCCCCAAAATAAAATATTTTTATTTCTTAATCTCAATTAACCCTAATGAAGGGATATAAATACCCCACAATCATATCCAAAATAACCCAACTAAACAAGAAAATTAAATAATTAAAATACATAATATTAAATAACTAAATTCAAATCTAATTAAATAAAAGACTCAAACTCCATCACCTACGGAAGTAGGCTCATCGTGTCTCCGCCGGCGATGCACTAACAATGGTCGAACTCCACTATCGACTGCTAACTCCGAATCCTGCCTCTTAACATTCACATACCAAACACACCTGGGATTTAATTGACATATGATCACTGTTGTGGTTCAATGCCAGAACAGCTGTTAAATAGTTTTAAACCATAGGTATCACTCAGCATCAGAAAACCATGGAAGAATAAGTCGCGCATTTCCCAGTTGCCATTCAATCCAATACCTGTTACTTGGGGCAGTTCTTATGTTGAAAGATGAAATTTGCCATTGCATCCTGAAAAGCCATCATGCCTGCACTCACCATAGTTTGTTGGGCATGCCAAATTCAAGCTGTGAGCATCAGCCATTGGCCATCTTTCATCTTAGTTCCAACCAAGCCCTGCCTCCCCCCACCACCACCACCACCAGCGGTTTCCATTACAGTCAACTATATAATCCCTTGCACATGAGCTTTGTGAAAAGTTGCATGTGATCTTAGCGGCAGATGATGGAACCCTTTCTTATGAGTCATTATTTGCTTTATGATCCACACCTGGACGATGATGAAGAAGCTGCAGCAGCTAATTCCTATCATCCACCTTGAGGGCAAGCTTTTTATCACCGTCAGGCAATTGATACATGTTAGAATATTTATGGTATATAATATATTACATAAGGCAGTAACTATATGGTCTTTAATTAGTTTTTTACAGCCTAGAATAGACACGGGTCATCATTAATTTACTGCCACAGGTCATCATTAATTTACTGCCTAGAATTGATTGGTCATATTTGCCTAAATATTAGGTTTCTATGAAAAAAGCAGTTGCAAGCTTTCAAAATCCTTCTCTCTCATACCAAACAATGTATCCTGGTAAAGGACTTTAACTAGGAGATGGGACTTTTATCTAAAAATAAAGTATAAGTTGTGCATCCTACATTGTTATGGATGCTAACCATCCCCCATCCTAATGCATTTACTGACATCAAGTGATTAACATCACATAAAAAATAAATAAATAAAATAAAAAACTTTAATGATCAAAAGATATTAAAAAGTGCATGATATTTATTGAAATTAAGAAGAAACAAAAAAAGGCAGTATTACCTTCCAATTCATCAAAACTGCCCGGCGCGTCCGAGCCAATTTTCCCCCATCAATAATCTGATTGATGTTACGCACATACATACTAACAAGCACATCTAACACAGCTTTGTTATCTGTTTCTAACTGGAACGAATTATCATTCTCATCCACAAGATCCGGTGTCATTGGAGGGAACACAGACACTAAATCCTTTAAAGCATGTGTGCATGCTTCGTAAGCAGCTAAGCATATTTCTGCTTCAACCTGGCATACAATTACACAAAGAATGCATCAGTAGTTGAAGATGACAAGGTTCAATAAGAGTATTTCACCATTTGCATGACAACTAAAATCAAGATTCTAGCACACCTCTGATTTAGGTGCTGAACTTCTAATAGTCTTCCAGAAGAAGTTCCAGAGGAAGCTTTGAGCTGAATGAATCCCACCATCAGTTCTGAATTGCGCACACCATCTCAACACAGAAGCAAGAGTCTTTATGGATGTTATCTGAGAGCCCAAGGAGATATGAGAATCTTTAGAGAAGTACCAGCAAAAGCAGTTTCTTAAATATTAAGGACACTGTTATGTCAAAAGACCTGAATGCAGTTTACAAAGAAAATTAACCCAAAAGCACAACCAGCATCCGGCTCACATGAATATTATTGTCTGAAATAGAGTGGAAAGTAGTGGTTCGGGAGAGCATGCGTGGAAGGTTTATAGGAGGGGAAGGCGTGAGGTGGTTAACTATGGGGAGGAAGATTCTGAGGGTGAGAAGGGTGAGGGAAGTCAGTAGTTAGAATATCTAGAATAAATAGAAGAATTAGCTGGGAAGAGGAGCATTCAGAAAGCATTTTTCATGGTAAGTTCGGGTTATCCGAAGGGAGAGAGGACTTTGTAATCTCTTGTTAACAGAGTCTATCAATAGAATTCCTACTTTATTATTCGATTCTACCAGTCTGAGCTACCAATATCATTTGAAATACATCTTTTCAAAGCACTCATAACCACTTAGCTCAATTATCAATAGATACACATAAGTTTGTGGTATTAATTGTATCACGATTCAGAACAAACAGCAAAGGGACAAGTCATCTCATAAATTCAAAGGCAATTCTACATGATGAGGCAACTTTAATTATTAAATAAATATAACAAAATATGGTTTGAAACTAATTATGAGTTGAAATCACCATAGTATTTACTAACTTAAATTTAATACTATTCCAACCTCATCTAAACATTTCTCCAAAACCTCAAAAAATATTCTTCCATTTCTTTCATGCCCAGATGAACCAACTCAAAATTTGGAGAATAACACATTCTTTGCCCTATTTGCTGACAGAGGTTTCCGGATAAGACAGAAACAGGTCCGTAACTGAAAATGGGAATGCACATTGCATACACAGGACCTTCGACATTCAAAGGATAATTCCTTAAATTGAAGGAGAATGAGAAGCCCGAAAGATAAACTCCAGATATTTTGACATGGAGCAGCCTGGTCTTACAGAGGAGAAGGTTGAATAAGCCGAACCAAGGCCATTGCTGGTTTACAGACAAAGGGGACAGGATTGAGTGTGCTTCCGAAGGCAGGACCTGGAGTTTAAATTATGTTTTGTTATTATTGAGTCTAATTTTAGTAAGTTAGTAGGAGTATTTAAAGAATGTTTTAGGGTAATATCTGGGTATTTTACATTGAATAATTTGAGAGACTGGCGGCTGTGGCAAACGGTGAGTTCTCCATTTGAATTTGGGTTCTTTGATTCATTCATGATCCTGCTTTATTCATTCATCTCTCTCCACGTGGAAATGTTTTGCTGCTATTGTATGTTGATGATATGTTGATAACATGAGATGATGAGGAACACATCTCATGTGAAGAAGTAACTTGGTGAGCAATTTCAGATGTCTGATGTGGATCCTCTCAGTTACTTCTTAAGGATTGAGGTGTTGCATTTAGAAAAAGGCTACTATCTCTCTCAGCCTAAATATATACAAGATTTTGTTGCTTGTTTTGGCATTACTGATAATAGAACAACAGCAACACCTATGGATCTTCACTTATAGCTTCGTCCTACTGTTGGTACACTTCTTGAAGATCCCTCTCGATATCGGCATATTGTGGGCAGCCTTGTTTATCTCACTGTTACCAGGGCCTGATATCTCCCATGTAGTCTATATTTTTAGTCAATTTGTGAGTGCTCCTACTTCAGTCCATTATTGACATTTACTTCGTGTGCTCCAATACTTGAAGGGAACATCATCTCAGTGTTTGTTCTATGCTCGTAATAGTCCACTTCAGCTTCATGCTTACTTGGATTCTACTTGGGCGAGTGATCCTACACATTGTCACTCTGTCACAGGTTATTACATCTTTCTTAGCTCTTTTCTTCTTGCATGGAAGTCCAAAAAGCAGGCAGTTGTATGTCGGTCTAGTACAGAGGCCGAACTCCGAGCTCTTGCCACTACCACTTCTGAGATCATATGGCTTCGTTGGTTGTTAGCTGATTTTGGTATTCCCTATGATGATCCACTCCTCTACACTGTGACAATACCGGAGCCATACAAATTGTCAATGATCCTGTAAAGCATGAACTTACAAAGTATATCGGGGTTCATGCTTTTTTTACCCGATCTCATTGTCATCAGAAAACAATTGCTCTTCAGTATGTGCCCTCAGACTACAAGTGGCAGACTTTTTAATAAAGCACAAACTAGAGAGTAGCATTAGCTTTATTAACTTAAACTCAATGCTTGAGATCCTCTATTTCCACTTTGAGTTTGAGGGGGGTGTAAATTATATCTAGGCCCATATATTGTAGGCCCTTTTGGCCCATGTGTAGTATTCTCATGTATCGTTCATTCCTAAGGAATAATATCTTTGGACATTTTATTCTATTGTAACATCAAAGACTATTCCACAACAGTACAGATGGCTCATTCCCTTATATTTGGGCCGTAATTGGGAAGCTGCACCACATGCCCCAATGTCGTCATCGATAGTATCCATTTTGAGTTATTCATCAAGATCAGATATAACCCACAACCGACTATGAGCGCGAACCCTAAACCACATACACCGACGAATAGTTCAGCAGTTAATCCACACGGCTCTTCCAGTCAACGTAATTTTAGACAGGTGTCAAAGGAGGAATATCAAAAACCGCTCAACTGAGACATGCTTTCGATGCGGTCAAAGAATAGCTCTACACAGCAGTGCCCTCCGCGAACATTGAATGTGATGATTATGATGTTTTTAAGGACCCTCTCGAAGTTTCCTTGGTGACAGAGAATTAGAGAAGAGTGTGGGATCCACTAGATGACAACCAATCATTGCAACTGGACAGTTTCAACTTTGAGGACAAGATTGTTTCAACGAAGGGAGCAATTGATAGCACGTTCATGTGTAGGTTTTCACTAATTATTTCAGTCCTTTTCATTAATAATTCAATTTCCTTATTTAGTTTTGATTTGAGTTTTTAGATAAGATTGAGTTTCAGATTTGAGTTTTCCTATTTTGGAGATATTTAGATAGGGTTAAATCTTTAGCAATATCTTTTCTTGATTGAGTAGGGTTTAGTGTTTTTTTTTTTTTTTGTTATTTATATTTGAGTCGTAGGAAGAGTCGAAGGGCAGAAAATATTGGTTTGTCTGAGGGGCGCAGCCGTTTGGCCTTGGAAGAGGAGTTTATTTCAAGTTTTCTTACTCTTAGCAATAAAATTTGAATTCTATCCCATCTTCTCTATCAATCCCACTACTTTTAGTCCCTGCTAACTATATTATCTTTTAATAACTTTATACCACAAGGAGTCCTTTCCTCTAGAAAATACCCCCACAACATAGTGAGTACAGCTTTGTGCAACAGATCATTCCAGTATCAAATTCAATTTACTTTATCTCCATATTCTATTCACATACCTCTTTATATGGGCATGGAGATGTTTCCCAGAAACAAGAGGGCATAGAATTTCAGGCAAACATATGTGGATAAATAACATGATTTTCTTTATGGCTTCACCAACAAACAATATAAAATATATAGTTTATTTATACAGACACATTATTTTATCTTTATTGTATGTTTTGGACATTTTTTTGTTGCTAGTTAACGCAATATTTGCCTTCCTCGTGTTTAAGAAAGCTAAAGAAATAAAAGAAACAAGATATATTGGGATAGATCAGTACTAGTTCATTGTAGCAAGCAGTAAATTAGAAATAAACGCTCAATACAAACAATGCTAGGAACTGTGAAAATATCAATGGACACCAACCAAAGAGAACATAATTATGTTGCATACACCTATATACCACTCATCCTCCTAATAAAAACATGAGAGTATGACACCAAACTATCAACTTTAAACAAGAAAGATTTTCTGGCTTTCATAAATCACATTATTTTCAACAACAAAAAATTGTCAGCGATGAGCCAATGAATTAATTAACAAGGCCAAGTTAAAGAGTCACCCATGCCATAAAGATTAGAACATGTGAAGGCAAACTATATCGCTTGAAAACAAAAGGATTTAAATTGAGAACAATCTTACAGCTTCCAAAACAGAACTGCGTAGAGAAGAGGGCAAACGCCTTTGACTTGGACCCCCTAGTCTCCCTCTAATTGAACCTGGCAGAATCATGTCCTCTGTGATCACATATGACCAAAAAACAGAACATGATGATTTGGTAATCGACACCAATTCTTCCTGTAAAACCGTACAACCAAACAATGTGAATGTATTGCAAAATTTGATTAAGATGAAATTTAAAAGGGTAACCCATACCAAAAATGCAAGAAATACTACTACAAAGTTGTCCAATAAAACCGGTTCTTCCAAGAAGCTTAGGTTGTCTACAATCCCAGGAGTGTCAAGATCTCCATTTGTTCTTCTTGCAACTTGGCAAGCAGCTGCTTTCTTTTGGATTACTTGAAGTTCCTCAACCAAGCTGGAAACAAGAATGAGAAATTTCACTGCCACCCATTCTAAAGTGTTTTTCTTTCTAAAGACATCATTTCCATGGTCCTGAACAAACTGCATAAAGGTTTACCATAAGAAAAAATTGAAAGAAGTCATGACAAAACATATTAATATGTCTAATTTCAAACATTTCTAGAAGAACTAAAAGGAAATTCTGAGAAAAGTATATGCCAACTATTTCAAAATTTTACTGAATAAGATAAGAGGATGCAATGAGTTATATAAGTGGATGTGCCGACAGCATCTTCAGCACTGAATAGGCCTGCTGTAACTCATCATTGAAACAAGTTGCTCGACAGCAAGAACCACTGACAATAGAGCAAAACAAACTTACACTGTAGTAACTCCAATATTATTCACACTCTTTTGCAGGGGAGTGGGGATCAATTTTAGTACCAGGTCTTAAAACTCCTTCAGTTTGGCATCAACAACATAATTTCTGCCAGCAAATTTTGTTGTCTGGTATATACCATTCTATGTCCAGCACTGAGTCACAAGAGCGAGTGCTTGAATTACAGCATATTTACCCGCTCTTCTATCCTTGCTTTCTTGTTCTTAAACTCTGAACATGATGACAAGTTTAATAAGATATCCTCCCCTAGCCACTGACATGTAACACTCCAGTTTCATGGTTGATGTGTCCAATGTGAGACGTGAGTAAGAGATGTAAAAATCTTGGCGATAAAAAAGAATCAATTAGAAGCCATGCTCTACGCTGATCGCTCTTGGATACAAGCCAAATACATTCTAACTAAACTCTTCCTCAAGGTGTCCAAGATGGAAATGCAGAACATAGCCCAGTTTAACAGGGAGTATTGATGCCCCTACTCTGTGCAGAGGTTATTTCAGTTCTGAACCCCAATTTTCTGTGATCCGAGAAGGATAGTGGTTATTTTATTTTTAATGAAACTACTTCCTTGGAAAAAGTAACAGAGATCTTCCTTTTTCTAGGTTCTATAAAAAGGTGGGGCCATGTATCAGCAGGTCTACTCAATTAATATGTCTAAGGCTGCCTTCAAGGTTACTATTAGACAAACCTTCTATTTGACAATAATATCTCACAGGACTTATCATCCAAAAAGGTAATCTTGTAAACATGTAATTAGATGATAGAATAAAGAAATAAAGTATCAAGGAAGAATAATTTCCGATCCATTTTTCTCCCTCAACCGCAGACATACAAATAGCAAACACAAATTTTATATTCATATACATATAAACCTTAAGGATTGGCCCAAAGTGCTCCATATTTCCTACAACAAGGAAGAGAATCCGAGCCCAACGTTTTGCTTCAGATCTCCATGCCTCTAATTCTTCATCATCAAATGTGAAACAAAAATCTTGTGAATACTGATAAGCGATAAATTTCCTAGGAAATCCATCAATAGCCTTCAAAAGCTGCAAATCAAGACTGCGGAGCCATTTCTGAACTACATATCGCAGTGAACCTATTACAACAGAAGATAAAGAGATGTGCCAGAGCAGGCAAAATGCATCAATCAATTGCAAAAAGTGACAATGCTCTTGTATTCGTAGAACAGCACACACATTCTAGACGTACCACCATAATCAGTATATTCACGAGGCAGGCTAGAAATGAAGTGCAAAAGAGTCTCCAAAGGAACATTACTGCCACTCATCACTGAAGCAGCAGCTGCTAAAATCTTTTCACAGACTAAAAGCAAGCATAAGCTCAGAATAACATAATTAGCAAATTCATAATTCTGGTCAAGAAGAACATGACAAGAATAAGTTAGTACCTTGATGACGGTACTTAGTATTAAAATGTTGTTTGCTACACTCGAGAATAAATCGCCAAACATCCAATAAGTCTTCTCTATCGACTGCACACGAGTTTGACCTAGATTCACCTATGAGCTCATCAGTTTTAGCATCAGTGGAATGCTGGACTTCGTGATTATAATGCTTCAGAGCCCCACAAGCAGCAGCAGCTATGCACTCCACAAGGCACATAAGCCCCGCCCGTCCAAAAGAATGCATTTTAGGAACAGATGACAAATCAATCAAAAATGAAATGTGCTGCCTGCAAACAAATTAGATGCTTTCAGAAATTAGCAATTCAGCATTTTTTTTCTAATTAAATATACAAATTTATTTGCACAAGGTGGCCATAGCAAAAATTCCCAAAAATTTGTTTCACTTTATCTTTAATTCATATATAGTACAGCTTCACAACACACAACGCTTTTGAAAACTCAATGATTAATTAACTTACAACATGAACAGAATATTTTATTTTTTTCGGAAAATAAAGAATGCATTAAAAAGAAATCTTTTGGACCAAAAGGCCCTACAGGGACACCTCAACTAGTAGTTGGGCCTAAGAAAGCTGCCCCATACTAGGAAAAAATAAAAAACAAGTAATATGGGCCAAACAAGTGCCCAAACTCGAAATTAAAGAACTGCTTTTCAAGATTGATTAAGTAGAAATGGAGAACGGACACAATAAAATTCAGATTCCATCAAAAATGTTCTTCATAAAGTCAAACGAAAAAAAGGTATTCATTAGATGTAATGGACCTCACCATCCCAAGTGCACAAGAGATCATTGTTGAACACATGTATATAATATCAACAAAAAAACAAATTAACTTGAACGAGGCCAAGGAATGGATGATTCAAAAGGCCATCTGAACAGTTCAACATTTAAGCAGACATTACTGATTTTTTACAAGGTGACTTACAATTTTGCTACAGATTAATTTACAGAACCAGGACTCTGATTGCATAAGACAACATTTGAAGCTAACACCGAAGTTTCATATGCAAGTAAGTTTAAAGAATTATATCAATACCCATTCATATTGCATACCTTTCTTCCATATAGCTAGTATATTTGCATAGAAATCTCGTAGAAGCTTCAATCGTCAAAGAAGAATATATTTCTTTTACACCTATTACACAAGAGTTTTGATCAATTGTGCAAGACTATGAATGTAGGCCTTATATACTCTTAACTTTGTAATTCATGAGATAGCAAGAACAAACCAAATTCTTTGTGGTACACAGGATCATTTAATGCTCGAACAAATGGACCAAGTATGAAGTTTTTTGGCACTACTTTTGCATAGCATCCATAGTTATCCCACTTTATTGCCAAAAATGACTGCATAATATGGCATCGTACTGCAGAAAAATCAAGTACTATATTTGAGAAGACACGGCTAAGTGAGACAAAAAAGCATCAAATGTCAGAGAATATCACAAGTTCCAATCTTATATTGTACCTTGAGGGTTATCATGGAAAAAGCCACGTTCCCATAAGATTGCTAACCATTCAAAAATTTGCTCAGCAGTTGCCATCCGATTGTGATGGAGTTCTTCATTCGCAGAGCACTCAGTGTTTTCTGATGGTAGAGAACGAAGCAACAGCATAATCTACAAAAGCAAACAAGAAAAAAAAAAAAGGATGTTTAAAAGGACAACAATAGCCATCCTCCTAAATGATGGTTACTGGTAACTCTACCTTTACTACACATCGTCAGTCAGAACACAACAAAAATTAAGCTAGTTGCCCGAAGATTACTACAAGTTGACTGACATATTAGAGGCATAAATGATCAATTTAGCAAATTAAGGATGTTTCCGGAACACAGTCCAGGACTATGCCATGACTTATATATGCCAATGTGAAGAATTAAGCTATGTGCAACTGTTAATGACATTAAACATGGAAAGGTGTTGTCAATAAAAACTAGTCAGCTGAATCTAAATTTAGTACATTCCATTTGACTTTATATAGCCTTACACATGATTCTTGACTATTATGTTACTTCTTTTCGAGTGATAAGATTCATTTCTATTGTTGCAGGGAACCTGATTAGATGATATTCATATACTTGTATCTTGACAAAACATATTTGTAGCATCAGACTTCATATAAGCTTTATTAAAAAGAAAAGTTGGAAACTCGCATCTTTTCAGCATAGGTAACAGTTTGTATATTTCAAGCTAACTGAACTGACTCAACTTTACGAAGTTGTTTTTATACAAGAATGCTGAGAATTTAGTCAAATAAATGAAATGACTGCAAACCTGGTGAGTCCAAGCTGCTTCAACCAAATGGGTACCATATTCTTCGAGCATTTCATATAGAAAAACAAAGGCCTCCCACCTATACCAGCCAGTAGAAATTAATTCATTATCATTGCATACTTTCCCGACACCCAATGATTGCGCTTCTTTGTCTGCCCACCTCCCTTTTTTGCTCAGCATGCCAGAAATGGATCCTTTCTCCTGGGATACCTCCTCAAAAATACCAGAGTAGCATTTCCTTTCTTTGCTCAAGTTTAATGTTGCTTTCAGTATATGCAATGATTGCTTCCTCAACAAGCTCTCCTTCTCAAGCTAAAAACACACCCACATGTATTAACAGAGAAGGTAATATTCAGCTGTAAGAAACATGTAAAAAAAATAATGGTCCATTTACCAAGCCTCTCTTTATCTCATCCCAAAATTCTTCGTCACTTCTTAAATCAAATTTTCCCTCGCCTCCACCAGCAGTTGAGCCTTCATGCTCATCAGCTGGTGATGGAAATGATAAATACAAGGAAAGTATATCATAAGCATCTCTTCTCTCCAAAGACCCCAAAGAAAACAGGAACTTGCAACCCTTCCATATTTTCGTGAAAATGTCATTCCTGTGACACAAATAAAAAGTTTGTTGGGTACAGAAAGCTTGGAAAATTGGCAAGCTAATTACCAATACAAACTTGTATACCTAGTTAATACACGAGAGATTCCAGGAATTGCAGCATTGAATGTATACTCTCGTGCAAATGTTTTAAATATAAATGGAAGAAGAAATCTGATTGAAATAGACCGATGTTCTGAAGTTTCTGAGACCAATTGAAATGCCAGACTAGAAAGGTCCCAGAGCAGTTTCCCCGCAAAAGTTTTCGCGCAGGATCCAATAGCTAGAGTTGACTCTGGAACAACTTCTTCATAATTATTCCGAAGAGCAGCATCCAGTGTCAAAGTTAATATATTACAAGATACAGATAATGGGATATCATAAGTATTACATACTAAAAGATCTTTTGTTGTAGAATTTTCCGTTAACTTAAAACTTTCAAACCGTTCCGGTCTGATATCCTTTTCCATGGAGCCATTAGAGATTGAATTTTTACTCCATTTGAATATTGCAGTTTGCTCATTTTGAACCATTCCCATTGATAGGCCAATAGATCTTAATAGAAGAGGAACCATGGTCACTTCAAGAACCTCCCAGCTGTTTGTTTCTGTAACAAGATTAAAACACAGACTTGCAACCTGAACTCAAAAGAAGATGCAAAGCATTAAGCAAAAAGGGGTGAAAACGTTATAGGCAAAGCTGGAATGTTGGTGCAAAGAACAGAAGCTGACTGATCTACCTCATTAAATAGCTCTCGATCATACACATGAACCAACTTCAGTAAAGGAATCCACATTTTCACAAATGTATGCATGTCATGAGGACCTGCGGGAAATAATACCTAAGATTTAATAAACAGTCAAATGAAAGCCTGGAGATAGCCGTCTAACCCCATCGCATATTCTAAAAGTAGCTTTCTGTACTCAAAATCTCCAAGCTAAGAATGTAGCTTCCGCTGGCCCCAAAAAAAAATTAAAGAACCCAATTCTCAGGCAGAGTAGATAAGTGCACAAAAATTTAAATGTTGGATAATATACATGGACCTCTACCCAAATTCACTCAACACTACATTTTACATTCAGAATTTAGAAAAACATAAAATAGCAATGCAAGAATGTAAGGAAATGATAGTACTTTTAGATAGCAGAACTAACTCACCAGACATCTTCACAAAATGAGAAAGGGCAGCCACATAAGCTGCAACACAGTTACGCCACTCATTCTCCATTTGTTCGCCTTTTTGTGTAATGACCTACAAGATTATCATCGTGGCTACTGTAAAGGTATATGATTCTCCAAAATCAAGCTCATTCAAGCTCTCTAATACTTCCAAGCTAGTCATTTAAGCTCTTCACAAATGTCATCTATGTAACAACCTAAAACTTCAATAGGAAGATGAGAACTACGGAATTGAAACACTTTACAATGCCAAGTATGTTTTTCTTTTGAGTGTCGTAAGGCCACTCCATTTAACCTAGTCACTAGCAGTGTTGCGAAAATCGCCATAGGCAACCCCTACCCCACCGAAAAACCATAAAATTGGCCCCATTGGCCATATTCGGATTGTTCGGCACCTAGGCGGTGCCTAATCGGCCCAAGCAGCAACTTTTATATTTCTTAAAAGAAAATAATTAAAATATACTCCCTCTGTCCCACTTTCCTTTTCGGTCTGTCCCATTTATTAGTCTCATTTCCTAAAATGATAAACTTTTTCACACTCACCAATAAAATATTAATTCCACTACACTCACAAACATTGGTTACTGTGCCATTTCACTTTGGGACGGAGGGAGTATTATTTAATTTTAATTATTAATAATTTTATAGTTAAAATATTAAACAATAGTAAAATCATTTACAAATTGATTACAGCTGCTTAGACCTGGCGCCCCCTACCCAAACGCCCAACTACCATGTAGTGAGTTTTATAACTATGGTCACTAGTACTCTCGGGTAGGTAGGATGAGACACAGCCAAGAAACCAGGGTGCCATATGCATCCTTATTTACAAAATAAAGAAAAGGGGGATAGAAAAAAAAAGGAGAAAAAGTCGGCACAACCACAATCACTTTGACCATTGTATTTATTTTGAAAAAAAGATTATGTTAGCAACAAATATTAATTAATCTTCATACATGTTGATTGATTCAAGATTTAAGATATAAATGTATTGCTTCACATCTCTCTCTCTCTCTCTCTCAGTGACAAATCCAATCTCTAGTTCCTCAAAATGTCACTTAGCACTGGTTATTGTATTGGAAACTAGAAAAAAGCCTAAAATTTCTTCAAAAACTTAAAAATTAAGGCACTAGAAAATAAAAAATAGTAGCTAGCCTACCTTAGGCACTAGGGCAGGCCATCAACTGTTGGACAAGCACCTAAAAACCTCTGAAATTCATTTTACAAATATTATGATTTGGAACAAACCAGGATACTTCAAACTTAACCATATTCCTCTTTGTGCTAAAAGCGAGAGGCGAGGCGACGAGGTTCCAAAAGCCGAGGCGGTGAGGCGAGCCCATCAGGGATGCAACAGTCTTAGTAATGCATCACAAGTAGAAAATCAACTAACAACAACAACCTCGAAAAGATTTCAAACTTTTCTGGGTAAGTAAACAATGCTAATAAATTTAATGAGGGGAAAAAGAAAGATTTGAAATTTATACAAGAGAATATTGTCTAGCAAACTCAAATTTCCTCAACAAAGAACACAGCTCTTGCACTCACTTTCATCAATATAACAGAAAGGAAAAACGTAACGCCCATGAAGCAGAAAAAAGAAGAAACTTTGCAGTCTGTCAAACAAAAGAAGTAATAGGTTTGTTGGCATTTGTTTTCATAAGCCCAACCTAGACGTAATCTTGTCCCAACACTCCATAACGGAATCCTCAATCAGCTATTTCAAACATGAGGATTATTTTCGAACAGACTACTAGAATCTAATTCAAGTTTCGGAGAAAGAGAACGAAAATGGGATATGAGAAGAAAGTTGATGTACACAAGTCACCCAAGAGGCTTGGAGGGAAACAGAAGAGAATTGGAAGAATTATACCTTAGAGAGCTTGGGAAATTCATCGAGAAGGCGATAGAAGAGTGAAGATGGAGACACGGTGATGGACGCCATTATGCAATCGAGCATCGCCGGAACCGCCACCGGAGGCACTCGCAGGAAACTGCTCCAAAGTGAAGCGGCGATGGAATCCATGAAATACTGAGAGTCACGGCTAGTCGCTGCTGCGCTGATAATAGTATTAGTATGTTCGTCGCTCGAGTCCTAAACCCTGACCAAAATAATGGGTTTGGAACGTGTGCTTTTATTTGTAGAGTACTAAATTTATTTCAAAAATTTTCATTTTTATTCTTAATTTTTATCCCATAGTTTTATTTTATTAGAAAATTAGTATTTCTCCCTGCGTTCCATAAAATTATTAAATTTATGTATTGCTAATAAATTATAAATGTATTAAGTGTTTGATTTCAGTAAACCAATGTATGTCACATATATATATATAGAGGAGGGATCATGTAAAAAAAAATCCTCATGTGAGAAAAAAGAATGAATCATGTCCATCAGATCTAAAAAAATCAATGGTTGATATTGAATCAAGCAACAACTAAAATGCAATCAAGCAACAAAATAATCAAGCAATAATTAAAGCACAATCAAGCAACATTGCAATCAAGCAACGACCTGAATACAATCAAGCAATATCGTGAATGCAATCAATCATCTTTCTCATTTTCTCACGTTAAGAGTTTTCTCACTGGATCCGCTCCCTATATAGGAGGGATCCGCTCCCTATATATATAAATATCATCTATATAATAGTTATGTGTTTGATATATATATTAAAAGTTATACGTTTGCACCCTGAAATACCCACGTACGCTTTATATTTTTAAAATAAATTAGAAGTTATAATTTAAAGTTAATTAAAAATGAAATTGTCATTCCCACATTTTATATTTTTTTTCTAACATATAGATAATACTAATTGAAGTAACATAAAAAAA